>CM035416.1:173753678-174261178 GCA_020310875.1 Ceratopteris richardii
AAGGGAACATGATATGGAAGGATAATACTACAACAATAGAGAGATTGGAGAGGTTGCAATGCAGAAACAAGAGAGTTATGCAAGTATTTCTTAGAATCTACTGAACTTTGGCCCTTCCTAGTTCATTAATGATAATTGTTTATAAGAACATGTCAATTCTCGTCATTGTACAAAATAAACAAACTCCTTGTATCAGATAGACTACACTGACATCTGACTTCATTAGCAAGCCTAATACAGTGAGCTTAAAGTCTGAATTAAAAACCCCTCAGAAAAGATGATAGGATAAAAAGTATAAAAGCTCATGCTAACTACGATGATATTATACACTATTACAGAGAACTGTTAATCAGTGATTTCCTTGAGAGAGTTCTCCAGAGTCTTTAATAGATACCTCTTTGAAATCACCTTCAGGACGAACATCAAGAACAATAAAACCATCTTCTTTGACCATCCTATATGCTTCTGTAGCGTTGACAGATCTGACCTGTTGAACATACACAATTTACAGTGATAAGCCTAGGCTGCAAGAGGGGTTGAACTGAAATTAAGTATAAGAAATGTAGGAATCTACATAAATTGAAATATAATCTTACTTGGTTCTTCAGAAGATACTCACGTTTCACCTTCCAGTCTTCTTCAGCTGTTTGTAAATGGCCCCCAAAAAAAGAGAAAAGAGCCATCAAACTCAATTAAGAAATGTGACCCTCAGTAATCAAGGTAACTTATCACAAAGAAAGATCACATTATGTATTCATATACCGAACGTTCAAACATACAAAGATGCACATATTGATTCTTTGATGTAAGCCTCCTAAAAAAACTTTGCATTGATGATATGAGGCAGAATTCTGCTGATGGACACATGTAAAACACCAAAAGTTTCACAACAAAACCTGTAACAGATGGTTGGGAGAACATAATAAAACGTACTGACCCATAAACAAGTGTTATGTGAAAAGAGGATAGGATCTGAATCTCCCCTTACCACCTCACATAGATGGGCACTTCGAGGTTAGATAGATGTCTTATATGGAGAGAGAGAGAGAGAGAGAGAGAGAGAATGGGAGCATAGATCATTGTCTTCGCCACTCAATCTCTGGTAAGGAAAAAAAAAAGGGTTTGGAAGCTTTGCAAAGGTCTCTAGGCACTTCTTTTCACATGAGAATTATCATGATTTTCATAAGTAGGATTTTTTGGAGCTTCTAAAGCTGCCTCAATTTCTTGAAGACTTGTTCAAAATCAGTCCCACTTTAGCGGAAAGGAATCAAAATCAGTCCCACACAATTTCACACACTATAAAGTTTAGGAAATAGACTTTTTATGTTAAAAACTTCAAAAATATTTTATAAAAAAGACCCCTTGTCCAAATTTTGTGACAATTTTGGTTACTTTTTTGCTACATTTAGGTTCTTTTTAATGTAGGTGTAGGTTTTTCATGCTTACAAGTTTTTTCGCCTTACAAAGCTTGTATAAATGTAGGCGAATAGAGAAAGCAAGTACAAAAATTCACTCACAAAAGCTTGAAAAAATCAAGTGAGTACTCACAGAGAACTCCCTCTACCGAATATAACACCCAAAAGAACTCTATGTGAAGTTGCTCTACACAAAAGTGTCTAGATCAAAAATTTGAAGTGTAACAAATAAACCATCAAGGGCTTCTACAAACACATGTACTAGAACTAATTTTGGACAAACAAATGAAATGGTGGCTATTTTGTACACATTCAATAGTATCATTCAATATTCTTATCGAGAGACTTTTGTGACAACGCTTCTTCTAATAAGAAACAAAAAAAAGAAAAATTCCAAAATAAGAATTATACAAGAAATAGAGTAAAAACCTTCAAAATAGATAAGAAGATAAAAATATTGAGACTTAAATTTTGAAAATAAATATAATCAAAAATCAAAATAATTCCGAAATATAGATTAAAAGCTCAACAAAAATTTCACCACCAAGTCTCATAAAATTACTAATTATCACTTCGCATATATTAGATGATGATAAATCTTAAACTAACTTTTTTTCTTCTACTTTTTTGGGTAGGGTAGGTTTTAAGGGTCTTTCATGGAAACCCTATTGACTTCATCTTATCAAAAGAAGTTTTATACAATCCCTTACAAAGAACCGTGAGCTCCCAAGCTAAAACTTGAGGTAGTGAGCAACTTGAGAGCCCTTTCAAAAACTCAAAGTACCCGGAGACTTTCACCCTCCGAATTGCTTATTCTGAATAGTTCCCAAAGAAGGAATCCCAAACCCCAAGCGAGACCGTCAATACCCCAAATGCAAGCATCAGTTCAAAAGAGAGAAGAGGTTTATGCGACTAAAGGGAGTCTCCCTTCTCCACTCAAGTTGAAAGCCACGGCTTCCCTAATCAGAGTGTTGGTAAGCCAAAGCTCTTTCATATTCATGCCATCGTGGAGGCGAACCTCGTCATTTCTCAAAGGATCATATAAGGGAGAAGGGGGAGGGGGGGGGAGGGGGGGAGGGGACATTAATTCCCATAGAGAGCTTTCATATACCTAGGCAATGTTTCACCAAGGAAGGAAGCCACAAAAACTAACTTGACCACATGCTCCCTTGAGCGGAGACTATAAATAATGCACCAAGACAATTGTCCTCCACCAACATCCCCTCCAAAGAGCAAAAAGCATAACTTTATGAGGATCACCAAAGGGACAAAAAATGATAATCCACAAGCTACCAAGCTCCTAAGCCATTTCTCTCTCAGATTAGCCAATTTTGGTCATTAGCCACGTCTGAACATGCCCAAATGACCTAAAAGTCATTTATCAATAAGAGTTGGTCCCAAAACTCTCATAACTTGAATGTGACCTCTTCAACTTGAGCTTCTCCATCTTCTTCTCCAAATTTTTGTGCAAATTTCTCTCTCTACTTTCTCTCTCCTCAGGCAACAACCCACTCCCTTGGTGGTTGGAGCAACTCAACACACCACCACGTAGCACTTTGTGGCCTCTTTCAACTAGTATCAAAGCTTTGAGTTTTTCCATCGCAACAAAATGGGTGCAAATGCTTTCCTACTTCCGCTTATGTTAAGCTAAATGCATTTTCTTGCACTTGGAAGAATTTTATCATGCAAAACCTTCATTTTCTACGATAAAAGTGCTCCATTCGAAGGATTGCTTCAGCCCATTGCAAACCTAGAGCATGTTTTGAGTTTTATGGAAAGTTTTTCAAAATCTTTTATCGCAGAATTAGCTCTCACTTCAAGTGGGAGCTTATGTATTAAGTTTGTGGAAAAGCACATTTGCTGGAATTTCAATTTCAGATATTAATTTCTTAAATAAATTTCAAAAATTTCCACTTCTCCATTTGATATCCTCATAGTACAAGGATGGCTTCCTCTTCCTCAGACGTGGAAAATCTCTTTGAGATTAAGAGGTTTGAGCGTGCAAGCTTTGAATTGTAGAAAGAGTGTGCAAGGCATTATTTTTCTCAAGGGTTGTGAACGTTCCCTTGTGCAAGTGAAGCCAGAGAGCATTATCGATGATGCATGAACCACTTTGAATAAGAAATCAATTACATACATTAAAATGGTTGTCTCTCATTAAATCCTTGTGGATATAAAGGGCTTGACTACCACTTATGAAATGTAGGAGAAGCTCAAGGTCACTTACGAAAACACCACTCGTGTAATTCAAATACATTTGATGAGAAAACTTGTAAGCATGCAACTATAGGAGTCAAAAAGTGCAGCACAGCACTTATCGTATTTACAAGTACTCTCTCAACTACATGCTTCAAGTTTACCAACTTTTGAAGACAAACTAAGAGCTATTTTCTTGCTTATGACATTTCTTGATTCGTGGGAAACATTAGTTGTTTCATTGTCTAATAACCCCAACTTGACCTTTGATGCTATGAGGGGTTCTATTCTAAATGAAGAGATTAGAAAAAAAGCAAGCAAAGAGGAAAGTGGTTCAGCAAATATGGCTAGAGATGAAATAAAGAAAAAAGGTGGAAATGCACACAGGAAGAGATGCAAAAGCAAAGACAAAGGTGATGTGACTTGCTACCAGTATGGTAAAAAAGTCACATGAGACAAGATTGTACGTACTACAAAGCAAAGTTAGAAAGAAAGATGAACACATGTGACAAAAAGAAGGAAACTAAGAACGAGCCTCGAGGCACAAGATAGCTCGAAGGACAAAGAAAAGAAGGCCAATGTGACTTCTAGTGAAGTCATTGAGGAGTTATCTAATATGGAGGACAGTCTATGTGCTACTATGTCAGCTCATGATGCATATACATGATGCTTCCACTCTATGCCATGCACAAGATATGCAGATCACTAAAGGTGATCTAATTGATGTCTTACTTACCATGAATGAGGCACTTTCACAGACTTGGATAGTGGATTAAGGTTCAGATGGCCATGTTTACCTTGGAAACAATCATGCATGTTTCATTGAAGGTATAAGCATTATGCATTTTGTCTTTGGGTGATGCTAATGAGCTGAATTTGCATAATATGCATTATGTATCAGGCACCAAAAAGGAGCTTATTATCAATTGGGCATATGGATATGCATGGATATAGCACTGGTAGAAAAAGGTTCATGGAAGGTAGTGAAAGGCTCAATGCTGACTGTAAAAGACACAAAGAAAGATACACTTTATTGCTTGCATTCGAAAGCTTTGCTTGGCAAGTTTATTGCTTTGGCTGAGATTAATCCACATAGCGAGTTATGGCATACAAGGCTTGGCGACATGAGCCAAACAATTAATTCTCACATGGAGTTATGGCATAAAAGGCTTGGCGACATGAGCCAAACAAGCCTTGACAAATTATGTAATCTTCACAAGTTTGATCCTAAAGGCACAAAACTTGACTTCTGTAATGAATGTCAATATGGTAAGCAAGAGTTCCTATTACTCTGATGACTCTCATAAGTCTAATGTACTTGGGCTTGTTCACTTTGATGTTTGTAGCATGCCCACCAAATCTATGGGGGTGCTCTTTGCTTCGTTTCTTTTGTTGAGGACTACTCTAGGAAGTTTTGGGTTTATTTGCTAAAATCTAAGGATGAAGCATTTGCTTCATTTAAGAAATTTCATGCATTTGTGACCACCTAAACAAGTAAAAAGTTGAAATGCTTACGTACAAATAATGGAAGTGAGTTTACAAGTGCTGAATTCAATAGATTTTGTGAGAATCTTGGTATTAAGAAAGAGTTAACAGTCTCATACAGCCCCTCTTTTAACAGTGTGGCGGAAAGGTACAACAAGACTTTATGAGGGTGAGATGCATGCTCTCCGCAGCTAATCTCCCTCATGGATTTTGGGGAGAGCTCTCAAAATTGCAGTTCATGTTTGCAATTTGTCCCCTCATATGTCAAATTTCAGCATGTACAGCCACCTATCAGATTTGATTTGAACCCTTGGGATGCACCACATATGGCTAGAAGTGGCAATGAGCCACTGATGCTCTTGAAGGGCATAAGCAACCACCTATTCATGCTTAAATCAAGACTGGAAATGAGGGAAGGCCATTCCTAACAAGTGGGTATACAAAATCAAGACTGTGGATGGCAAACCCAAGTAAAAGTCAAGGCTGGTTGCTAAGGGATATGCCTAGAAAGAGGGAATTGATTTCCAAATAATGTTCTCTCCAGTGGTTAAAATGACCATATTACACGTGTTGTTGCTCTCATAGCTTACTTGGATTTGGAGGTTATTCCAAATAGAAGTAAAAACAACCTTTTTGCATGATGATTTAGATGAAGAGTTGTACATTAAACAGCTCGAAGGAATCAGGATATGCCATTCCTAGAAAAGAGCATCTGGTATGCAAGCTGAAAAGGAGTTTATATGGGCTGAAACAAGCCCCAAGACAATGGTATATAATAAAGGAAGTTTGATGCATTTATGCCCAAACATGAGTTCAAAAGAAGCCATGCAAACCATTGTTTGTACGCTATAAAGGATGAAGATGGCAGCCCAATCATTCTTGTGATGTATGCAAGGTGGCTAGGTTCATAAGGTTTGTAAAGTTTGGTACCGGTAAGGTACGTGAACCAAATCTTACCCCCAAGGTAAGGTTCGTAAGGTACGTTAGGGCTTCTAGATACATGTAAAAATTACACATATATATTACAATGTTAAGTGAACATATATATCTACTATATAGTATATACGTGGAATTTGTATGTGTATATGTATATGTATGTGCAGTGGCAGCATTATACACCAAAAGATTTAATATGACCAATGTATTATATCCGTGAAATACCTAAAGAGTCAATTAAGTACCCTGAACGAGCGGGATCGTAATGTTCGAACCGAATGGTACCTTATGAACCGAATGGGGAAAACCATCTTGCTTGCGAACCACTGCAACTATGGATGTATGTAGATAATGTTATGCACGGGTTTTGGACCCGTGCCTTGAGTAGAAGCATTTGAGAAGGAGTGGAAGCGTATAGGATCTTGGACCGGTTCACGGCCCATTTGGAGGGTCATTTTGAGGTAAACCATCATGCGGACTTGCGAAAACATAACCCTCACAGAGAGGGCTAGATCAACGTTTGTCCTTGTTTCGGATCATAGGTCCCATCCTCGTGGAGATGAGGCTGTATCCAATACCCACATACTTGTAGAGGTTAGGAAAGCATTCCCGTTACCAGACATCTACTTGACTCAAGAGTCGAACCGAAGCCGACGTCAAATTCAAGGAAGTAAGCTCAACACATATGCTTCGTAGTGCATCGTCGCCCTCAAGGTAATGAGGTCTCGCGAGCACATCTCCGACAGAGGGAAGCTCAAGATTGGGCTTCAGAGAAACACTATGATTCAAATACTTGTAACGATTTATGGGTAATTCTTCTATCAACATGCTCGTATTGAGAAACACCAACATATGAGATACAAATGAACTACACTTTGAAGCATATGAATGATTTTGCTCTGTGGATTCTGCGAGAATCGCAAGCAATACTAGGTATCAGATCCAGAACCACTTGCTTTGGGTGGTTAAGTTTTAATGTAAATGAGAAACACGCGCCTCTTTCTCATACACAGACAATCCAATACTCCACTATTAAATTAAACGCAGTCCCAGCATAGAGTATGGATAAAACCTGGAGACTTAGATGGCTTTGTGGCGACGCTAGCCCGAGGTTGGATGGATCCAGGACTCCGATTGTATTTACGGATTGGTAGAGAAGAAATTTTGACCATGGAATGAGGAACCCTTCTACTGCAGGAGTTTGTCTGCTGCAGCGGCAAGAGAGTAGCCATGGAAGCTGAGTGCAGCGCCATTGTCCTTCCTGTGGACGTACGAGCCAAGGCGGTAGAGCGTGCCCAGAAACGACTAGCACTTGTGCTCCTTTGCCCCCTTCAAGCCCTTCAATCTTCGTCGTGCACAGTCCCTACATGCTGCTCAGAGGACTTTGTTGGTAATCGATGTTTCCATCAGATAAGAAAGGAAAGCTTTTGGGCCAATCACATCACGTTTCTTGATTGATCTCTGCATTTGATTCTTGTGAACCCCATCAAACGTGTGAAAAAACACGAGTGACCAGATTTTTTCGAAAATACATTTGGACCCACTCTGGGTCCGCACAGACTTGGAATGTGGATAGAATGCCATAATCTGTCTTCACAAGAGGCAGCAGTCATCCGTCTCCGCTCGGAGTGGTGGACTGATATAGTCTGCATTCACACAGAGGCCCGTGTATCTCTAAATGTCCAATGAGAAAGGATGATCAAATCTAAATGTCCAGTTTGTCCAGTTCGCTGGCCTAGTGGTTGGGCCTCTCGCCTCTTGAGGCGGGGGCGAGGGTTCAATCCTTGGCAGCAACATTTAAGGGACATGTAATCTGAAAAGATGTTGCATTGTGGCTGAGTGCCACCGTTTGTTTATCCTTTCGGTAGTGTTGACCGCCGTTTACTTCAGTCTTGTAAACCCCTATTCTTGTGGGATAAGGGGGGTCCCATGGGTACTATGCCCTTCCTTGTACAGTTGCAATTTCAAAGTTAAAGTCCGGGGGAGTAGGCCTCGGCCGAACCTCCATTTTATTAAAAAAAAAAAAAAAAAAAAAAAAAACTATTTTCTACTCCTCTACATTCTACCACCTATATAGTTACATAACAGCATGGTGGAAAGTGTTTCACTACATACTAAAAACTCAAGTTCCTCTTGAAAAAAAAGATCTTGTACCTTTGTGCATGTCTCCTAGGTGGGTTGGTTAAGTACTAGTCTCTTCAGGCGGAGGCTTGCGTTTGACCCTCGGGCTGAACCTGTAATGGCTTTGGCAAGTCTAAGCCAGTTCTAACCAGTTGTGACCTTGTTAAACCCCTCCTTTCTAGGATATGAGGGGTCTCATAGGTGCTTTCACCTGTACAGTTATTCTTTCAAAGCTAAAGCTTGGGGGAGTAGACACTTGTTGAACCTCCATTTAAAAAAGATCTTGTACCTTTTACTTTAAGGGAGTTGAATCTTCATAATACTCTCTTTAGAGGCTTGAAATTCTTGAGAGAACAAACATACACATTTAAGGGATCCCCTTTATCTTCCAAATTTCAAGGATTCACATTGAGTTGTTCTGTAGGCCTTAAACTTTGAGCTAATCTTGAACATTTAGGGTTCAGCTCCAAACCAGCATGAGTCTTGAACTTTAGATTTTCACTCTAGATATTAGGGGTGTTGAACTAAATTCAACATTTTAGTATCTTGAGTTGTACCACTTTTGCAGCAAAAGAACTCAGGTTTTGTATGTGTGTGTGTGTGGGAAGGGGGAGGGGAGTCCAAACATTCTAACAATATTTGTTGTGTGATGTGGCATGGAAAACTACTTCCTCCCACTACTCTATTTGAACACTATTTGCCACAATTTGATGTACGATTGGATCACATGGGCAGCAAAATTGTTCTTCCATCCACTATGAACCCACTCATAAATCAGCATCTTTCTCTTATGGGTATACCTCTCAATGGGATGACCCTTTTTAAAAAAAAAGGGAAGACATAAAAGTCTATCTAGCCAGGATTGGTGTGAAATACATACATGAAACTTCCTTCTTCTTTCCATTGGCTCACAGAACCTCACCTCATTTATGAGGGCCATCCAGAGAGTACATGGTATTGTGTACTCTTCCACCCATTGCCTCATGATAAAGTATAAGGGTGGATCTAGACTATGGTATTGTATACTCTTCCACCCTTTGCCTCATGATAAAGTGTAAGGGTGGGTCTAGACTAAGCAAGACACTTTTGCTGAATGCATAAAAGTATAATGCATAAAAGAATGAGAAGAACATCGAATGGAAAGACTCGTTTATATATCAAAATGAGTATGCTAGGTGTAAGAAAGCAACTTCTCAAGAGAGACGAATGAAGCAGAAGAGAGGAGTACATATATTGCAAATTAAAAAAAAAACAAAAAAAGCAAAAGCAAAAAACAATAATGATTATGTTTTCCACTTGCCCACTCCAAAGACATACTTTATATGATGATCTTTACAATTGTAGATGAGATATTACAAGATAGATGTAGTTTGGCCTAATTCAATGTTTGGACTAGTTTGAAAATCGTTCTTATACAAGTTGATGGAGAGATGTGACTTTCATAGCCCATTAGACATGGGTTGTTGTACATATGTAGTGGCTTCTTACCCATATGTATTGGCTTATTACCCATATATGAGCAATACACAAGGTTTGCTTATTTGTAATCTGTTGAACGACAAGCAGTCTTTCTGATCTAGAATTATCCCAATCAAAGTGTGATTTCCAAGCCAAAGTGCCTCCAACTTTAACTTGTGTTACATACCTTTCCAACAAAAATCTAACTTGACAATGAGCCAAGTCTACCTAAGTCATCTACAAGCCATATATGGTTCAATATGATCTTCAACCAACATACCCACCGGCAAGTATTGCACAATTGGCTTCCCCTCATGACAGATGCCTTATAAATGTGTATTGAACATGCAATCATGAGGGATAGACATTGATCATACACTAACAAACCCCCTTAATATTGTTTACCAAATGATAAATTAGGTAGGCTGAGGCCCTATTCCCATCAAATGGAGATGTCTATTCAACTACTCCTTTCCAAGTGCTTCGGTGAACATACCACCACCAATTGTCTTTTGTAGAATGGTATTCCAACTCCACAATTTTTTCTTCTATAAGCTCATGAATAAAGGGATATTGGAGATCTCTGTTTTATGCAAGCATTACATAGAAAATTATTTCCAATGTCCATGCAACTTTTATTATCATATTTAAGTGTAGTAGTTAAGTGTACTATGCAAGCATGACATAGAAAATTCTTTGCAATGTCCATGCAGCTTTGATTATCACATTTAAGTGTAGTAGTTAAGTCTACTGGAAAACCTAGATTTATAAAAATTCCCCTTAACTAGGTTGCCTCACAAGAGGCAAAACAAGCTACTTTGTATTATGCTTCAATGAAATAAAGTCCCGTTGTTGGTTCTCTATTACTCATTCGAGAAACTATTTTTACTAGAATCATAATATTCTTCCCAATCTAAGCCACAATATCCTTGAAAAGCATCACTTGTAGCATACTAAATGCCAAAATCCAAGGTTCCTACAATGTAACTTAGAATTTGCATGTGTGCATTCCAATGGCTTTCTTTTGGTTTGTTAGAGAACCTACTCCATATACCAACAACCTTCCAAATATATGGTCTAGATTTGCACAAAAAGAAAAGAATCCCAATAAGTTTTTGGTATTTATTGGCAATCAGATTAGGTGATCATCATCTATTGAGAATTCAAAATTTCTTACCTCCAAAGGTGTGAAAGTGGTCGTTTTGCTCTCTATCACCCCAAAAGCTTTAAGATTTCTCTAGCATATCTCTATTGTAATATGAATACATCTACCTTTTTTTCACACTTCAATTACAATGCAACAATGGAGTAGCTTGATATTTTCCATCTCTAACTCATTGCTCAAGATAGCATGGGATTGTTTGATGAAATCTACATGATTCCTTATAATGATCATAATATGAACAGATATTTCTAGAATTCTAATCTATTATCACTGATCATAGATCCAATTTCTATATCACTTTGCATTAATTGTACTTCTTTGAAAGCCTAGACCCTTGAAAAAACTATTAATTCACTAGTGTGAAGATCTTGGAGATTGTGAAAGGACATACAATGTCTTTTTGAGTTTGTAGACCTTGTTTTTTTTAATGGGGTACCTCAAAAACTAGTTGTTGAGAAACATATACCTCTTTCTTGAGGCATCCATTTAGAATATTCAATTTTACATCCATCTCAAACACAAACCACTTCTTATGTGCAACAACTACAAGTATCATGCAAATAGTGGACATTCGCAGCTACAAGTATCATGCAAATAGTGGACATTCGAGTTGTTGGTGCAAATGTGTCTTGGACACCAAATCCTTCAACCTGTGAGAATTCTTTCACAATAGTCTAGCTTTCTACATCTCTATAGTATCATTTTCTTTGTATTTTGACTTCCATATCCACTTAGTAACAATCTTTTTTTTTTTGTAGTAGATCAACTAGCTCCCCTCAAGGGTCATTTTTGAGTATGCTATGCACTTCCACCTTCCACTCGGGTCTTTTAGAGCTTCATCTACATTTATGGGTTTTTTTTTTATTGATCCCATGATTTCAACCATAAGGGCCATATGAACAATGTGACTTGAGGCTCTTCGTTGCTCTTCAATCCTCTTTGATCTAAGAAACCCATCTGAAGATGACTCTAGAATGCTTGCTTGAGAATTGCAATCATCGAATAGCTATTGTGCCCATTTTAGTAGTGGTTTACATTGTGTAGTGGAAATGGTGGTGTTCGGAACTCATTTAACATATCCAAAATGTTAAATCAAGAAGTTACTCATTTACGAAATTATGTAAGGTAGGAGCTTAGCCTAGTCGTTAGTTCTAAGTAGATGTTAAAGAGGAGGAATTGGTTTCAATCCCCATTGGAATTTTACCATGTGATCCCTAGGACCAACTCGAGTTAGCTTGAGTTAACTCAACCAGACTAAGATAGATGGTTGACTTAACACCTATGGATTTGAAAGAACTAATACAAGAGGCACACATGTGTGCACTTGTCTAGATAGGATGCCCTAGCCTAGGGCTATATAATGGATGATCAGGAGGTTCAGATAATCACATCCTAGTAATGTATGTAGGCTTCATCATGGTGGTTTTAGAGCCATGGTGCTCATAAATTTTCATAGTTGTGAGCTCTCGCTTTTATCCTCATGTTTCTATCTTGTCATCTTTATGTGTGTAATGGTATTACTCTCTCGTTTTTAACTTTAACTGTGAATGTCTTCAAGCTCTTTGTTGGAGCAAGTCTATGACAAGCCTAAGTATTGGCTTGAGTCTCACAAATTCATTAAAGAAGCTTCAAAATGAAGACTATGTAAAGTTCACTTGTGAACTACCTCTTGTAACTTTTGAAGAGTTTACTTAATGTAAAAGTAAGAGAATCTTAAGTGGTTGAGCCCACATGATCAAGAATGGAAAGAGGAGCCACGAATTCGTGATTTGTGGTAGGTAGAGAATCAAATCAATCATTGATTGATTGGAGAGTGATTGAGGGAAGTTAGCCTCCCAAACTCAACTATAAATAGATGGCAGTTTTAGTCGTGGTTAGAGAGACCTATGTGAAGACCTCCAAGAGTTGAGCTTTATGCCATTTCAAGGTGTGATTACAAAGCACACATATGTATCAGTAAGTCATTGTATTGTACAAGCAATATAGTTTCATTTTTATGATTATTTGAGGTCATCTTTCCATGTTCTTGTGATGTGTACTACTCAGTGCCATTACTTCAGTTTTTCTCAGTCAGCTTGCAGAGATTGTTTCTCTGCACTTGGTTCATCATTTTCAGTGATTTAACTTGGTAAAGTTAGCTCTATAAGTCTACTATATGCTCACAAATTTTCATGTCATTTGGATGTTGGAATCTTCAGTTATGTTCATTTGAAGTCAACAGGGTATGTTCATCTTCACTTCTCTGTCAGGTACCCGACTTTTTCAGTCATCTTGTCAGAGTCATTTCTCAGTGTTTACTCATCCAAATTCAGTGATTTTAAGCTTGTTGGATTCAGCTTACTGTCTAGTATAAGAATACAAATTTTCATGATCATTGGATCCTTACATCTTGAGTTATGTTAATTTTTGTACTCACTGGTCTATTTCTGTAGCAGCCCGTGAAAATTGGGATGATGTCATCACTTGTTAAAAGTCATTCTCAGTGTGTGGTTTGTTATTTTTTATGAGATTACTCTCTAAAGTTAGCTCTTTAAGCTACCTAGCCTTCCCCAAGAGGAATTAATCTAATTGCTGCTGTGCTCAGAGAATTATGTAAAACACTGGACAGGTGTATCAACCAAGAATAGCAAGTTTTCACCTCTGAGCTAACTCCAACTTATCTGTTTTGATCTATCTTTTTGAGAGTGATCTTCCAAGGTACATAGGGTGTCTAATACATCCATTGGCAAGCTAAAAGGGCCCACCATCTACTCTTGGAGTTCATTTGGCTGGTGTAGAGCAAAGATTTTGCAACACCTCTTCATCTTCAACACATACCTATCCATCTCTTCATAGTGGTATCAGAGCAAGGTTGGACAACATGGCAGATGGATTTCCTTCATCAATTGACAAATTGGACAGAGGTAACTACTCAGCTTGGTCATTAAGAATGGAAGCTTATCTCCAAGGTAGAAGTTTATATGGTTATGTGGCTGGAGATGAAGTTATGCCAAGTTTTAGGAACAAAAGTCAACCAACACAAGAAGAGCAAGAAAGATTGAGCACATGGTGCTCCAAGGATGCACTTGCAAGGTCTTATCTCCTCAACTCTATCTCAGATTTTTTGTTGCCTCACATTAGAAGTTGTAAGACATCTCAGGAAGTGTGGGATGCACTTGAAGCTTTCTTTTCTTCAAGTACCAAAGCCAGGAAGCATCAACTATGGCTGGAGTTCACAACTCTCAAGAAGGCTCCCAAACAAAATGTGACTGATTTTGTCACAAAGCTCAAGGACATAGCGGATCAATTGGGAAGCATTGGAGAGGTAATAGATGAAGAGCAAATTGTAAGGCAGGTCATCAATGGCTTGAAGGCAGATGATAAGTGGGAAGCATTCACCACAGCTATGGATTTGTACATGGACATGCATGTACCTGATTTCAACACACTCATTGGACAATTACTTACTCAAGAGGCAAAGCTTATCAAAAATGGAGAAAGCTCTAAAGGTAATCAATCTTCAGCTTTATACACGGATAAAAACAAGTCTAAAGATAACAAAGGAAAGGCAAAGAAAGTGGATGATGAAGCAGGTACATATCAAGCTAACTATGCAGGTAGAGGAAGACATGGCAGAGGTAGAGGAAGAGGAGGTAGACAAGGCAGGGGGAGATCCCAAGACTCCAACTCATGTTCTATTTGTGGATTAACTAATCATACAACTGAAAATTGCTTTAGGAATTCCAGGAATCAAAGAGGCAGAGGATACAATAGAGGAAGTTATGGCTACTCAAGAGGAAGGTTCAACAATTATCATGGCAACTACAACAACTACAATCATTCAAACTATCAAGGAGGCTACAAAGGAAGGAGAGACTACAATAACTACACAGAAGACTCAAACAAAGAGGATTCATTATTGATCATGAACATGGCTATGCCACAAGGTAAATCTGATGAGCATGTTTTCTACATAGATTCAGGTTGTTCAAATCATGTGGCAGGAAATGTGGCACTCCTATCAGATTTAGAAGATCCAAGGAATAAGCATGAGGTACAAACAGGAGATGATACAAAACATCCTGTGGAGAAAATAGGCAATGTCAAAGCACCTGATGGAAACATCAACCTACTCAGTAAGGTACTCTATGTCCCTACCATTACAAAGAATTTGATAAGTGTTGGGCAGATAGTAGAGAAAGGGTTGCAAGTCAGGTTCACAAAGGCAGGAGCATTTGTTGAAGATCCAAGTCAAGGATTCAGAAGAATTGCAAAAGGTGAAAAGACAGGTAGATTGTTCACATTTGAATTATCGGACACTAGAAACATTGCTCTCTTTAATTATGGCAGTCAAACACTCACAGAATTGGAAGTATGGCACAAAAGGTTAGCACATATTGGTGAAAGGTCATTAAAGCAAATTTGCAGGGACCAAAGTGTACTTGGACTCCCTAATTTGTCAAAACAACATATGATTTATAAGTGTAGTGCATGTCAGTTTGGAAAGTCTCACAGGTTACCATTCATGAAGAAAGGTTATATGCATGGAGATCTCTTGGAGTTGGTTCATACAGATGTATGGGGACCAAGCAAGGAAGCTTCAATATCAGGATCAAGGTATTATGTTTCCTTTATTGATGATTGCAGCAGATGGACTATCCTATTCTTTATGAAACACAAAGATGAAGTTTTTTCATTTTTCAAAGATATTTGGCTCTTGTGGAGAATCAAACAGGTAAATCACTAAAAAGGCTAAGGTCAGATGGAGGGGGAGAATACTTCTCCCATGATTTTGATTCTTTTCTTCAAGAAAGAGGAATCAAAAGAGAGGTAACTACAAGGTACACTCCTGAGCAAAATGGAGTGGCAGAAAGGAGGAATAGGACAATTGTTGAAGCTGCAAGGTCTATGTTAAATGAAAAGCATTTACCTAATTACTTATGGGCTGAGGCTGTATCTACAGCCACTTACTTGATTAACAGGTTGCCTTCAAAATCCCTTGATGGAATGACTCCATATGAGGCTTGGAATGGAAGAAGACCAAGCTTAGATCATTGTAAAATTTTTGGATGTATTGCTTTTGCTCATGTTCCTTCACAGGTTAGAGGCAAGATGGATCCAAAAGCAGAAAGGTGTGTATTTATTGGATATGACAACAATCAAAAGGGCTACAGGTTATACAACCCTACCAACAAAGGATTCTTGGTAAGCAGAGATGTAGTTTTTGATGAGAACAATTCATGGTATGAAGATTCATGCAGGAAGGTCAATTTACCATATGATCTTGAAGAAGATTTTCCAAAGCTTGGTAGAGAACAATCAAAGATTGAAGAACAAGACACCTCAGAGGATGATGAAGAATCTCACATGGAAAAGATCAAAGCATGGAAGTCTAAAGGTAAAGCAAAATTGCAGGAACTTGGACATGAGGCAGAATCATCACATCATGGCCTAAGAAGATCTATGAGGGAAAAGAAAAAACTAGAAAGGTATGGGTTTGACACCTCATTAGTAACTAAACATTCTATCTACATAGCACAGGACATAAACCAAGAGGAGCCATCATCATTTGAAGAGGCCAAAGCAAAAACAGAATGGAAGCATGCAATGAAGGAAGAGATTGAAGCACTCGAGGAAAACAACACTTGGGATTTGGTGCCCAAGACTTCATCCATGAAGGTAATAGGCTCAAGATGGGTCTATAAACTCAAGAAGAATTCTGATGGTTCCATTAACAGATATAAGGCAAGGCTTGTAGCAAAAGGCTTTGCACAAACTCAGGGAATTGATTATGAGGAGACATTCTCTCCTGTGGCAAAGATGCCTACTATTAGGGTTTTGCTTAGTATTGCCTCTTCCAAGAATTGGAAGATACTTCAACTAGATGTGAAGAATGCATTCTTGAATGGTTGGATAACAGAAGAGGTATATATGGCACAACCACCTGGTTTTGAGAATCAAGTTTATCCTAATTATGTGTGTAAACTTAACAAAGCATTGTATGGTCTCAAGCAAGCTCCAAGAGCTTGGAATTTCAGGCTTGTTTCATTCTTGCAGGACAAAGGCTTTCAACCAAGCAAAGCAGATCCTTCACTCTTTATTAAAAAGAGTAATTCCGAGGTCATCTACCTATGTGTATATGTAGATGATATTATATTGACAGGAAATGATGCAGATGGTATGAAGAAGATCAAAGATCAGATGAGAGAAGAGTTCAAGATAAGTGATTTGGGTTCACTTACCTACTTCCTAGGTTTGGAAGTTGTCTACAAAGATCATGGTTTGTTTCTCACTCAAAGAAAGTACATTAAGGACATGTTGGCAAAATTCAAGATGCAAGATTGTAAGATTGCAGGTACTCCAATGGAGGTTAATCACAAATTGAGCTCACATGAAGGTGAACTCATAGAGGACATCACATCATATCAAAGTCTAGTGGGTAGTCTCAACTATGCCACATTGACAAGAGTAGATATATGTTACAGTGTGAGTGTGCTAAGCCAATTTATGCACACACCAAGGAAACCACATATGGATGCTGCCAAAAGGATTCTCAAGTATCTCAAAGGAACCATAAATGAAGGACTTTATTATCCTTATGTATCTGATTTAGGTTTGAAGCTATTTTCTGATGCAGATTGGGCTGGCTCCAAGGAAGATAGAAGGAGCACTTCAGGTTATCTTACCTTTGCAGGTTCAAAGCTTATTTCATGGTCATCCAAGAAGAAACCCACAGTTGCTTTCTCTTCTACTGAAGCTGAATATAGAGGTCTTGCCATAGCTACACAGGAAGCTATGTGGATGAAGACATTGTTCAAAGATCTTGGATTGGAGTTTGGAACTCCAACTATTTTTGGTGACAATATGAGTTCTATTCACTTGGCTGCTAATCCTATTTTTCATGCAAGGACTAAACATATTGAAGTTCATTATCATTATGTACGAGAGAAGATCCTAAGCAAGGAGATTCAAATATCATATGTGTCCACACATCAACAATGTGCAGATATTCTAACCAAAGCATTGGATGGTACAAAGCTTTGCAAATTCAAAGCTATGATTGGTTTGCAGGAAATCTTGGAAGATTGAAGACCTCAAGCATACTTGGCTTGAGGGGGAGCTGTTGGAGCAAGTCTATGACAAGCCTAAGTATTGGCTTGAGTCTCACAAATTCATTAAAGAAGCTTCAAAATGAAGACTATGTAAAGTTCACTTGTGAACTACCTCTTGTAACTTTTGAAGAGTTTACTTAATGTAAAAGTAAGAGAATCTTAAGTGGTTGAGCCCACATGATCAAGAATGGAAAGAGGAGCCACGAATTCGTGATTTGTGGTAGGTAGAGAATCAAATCAATCATTGATTGATTGGAGAGTGATTGAGGGAAGTTAGCCTCCCAAACTCAACTATAAATAGATGGCAGTTTTAGTCGTGGTTAGAGAGACCTATGTGAAGACCTCCAAGAGCTGAGCTTTATGCCATTTCAAGGTGTGATTACAAAGCACACATATGTATCAGTAAGTCATTGTATTGTACAAGCAATATAGTTTCATTTTTATGATTATTTGAGGTCATCTTTCCATGTTCTTGTGATGTGTACTACTCAGTGCCATTACTTCAGTTTTTCTCAGTCAGCTTGCAGAGATTGTTTCTCTGCACTTGGTTCATCATTTTCAGTGATTTAACTTGGTAAAGTTAGCTCTATAAGTCTACTATATGCTCACAAATTTTCATGTCATTTGGATGTTGGAATCTTCAGTTATGTTCATTTGAAGTCAACAGGGTATGTTCATCTTCACTTCTCTGTCAGGTACCCGACTTTTTCAGTCATCTTGTCAGAGTCATTTCTCAGTTTTTACTCATCCAAATTCAGTGATTTTAAGCTTGTTGGATTCAGCTTACTGTCTAGTATAAGCATACAAATTTTCATGATCATTGGGTCCTTACATCTTGAGTTATGTTAATTTTTGTACTCACTGGTCTATTTCTGTAGCAGCCCGTGAAAATCGGGATGATGTCATCACTTGTTAAAAGTCATTCTCAGTGTGTGGTTTGTTATTTTTGGTGAGATTACTCTCTAAAGTTAGCTCTTTAAGCTACCTAGCCTTCCCCAAGAGGAATTAATCTAAATGCTGCTGTGCTCAGAGAATTATGTAAAACACTGGACAGGTGTATCAACGAAGAATAGCAAGTTTTCACCTCTGAGCTAACTCCAACTTATCTGTTTTGATCTATCTTTTTGAGAGTGATCTTCCAAGGTACATAGGGTGTCTAATACATCCATTTGCAAGCTAAAAGGGCCCACCATCTACTCCTGGAGTTCATTTGGCTGGTGTAGAGCAAAGATTTTGCAACACCTCTTCATCTTCAACACATACCTATCCATCTCTTCACACTCTTGAAGCCCGATGCCCCCAATCATAGTTTGAAACTAAAAGTTTTGGAAGCTTTGTAACTCATAGCACAACTAATTACAATCAATAGGGTCCATGTAGCGACTCCCTTGTAGATGAGGAAGAAGCCCATAGAAGGATCAGTGAGCTGATCACATGCAAGGCTTGACGGTGGGGGATCAACTCGATTGTCACTATCGCTATCCTCTCTTTGAGGAGATGAAATCAAGAAGGCACTTGTGTATATTTTATAGGTTAGAGAATGCTAGACTTTGAAATATATGGGATAATATGTAGTCCAACAAGCACATTCCTAAGGAAGAATAGACAATTGGGGGTTTTCCATGGTTCACCTTGAAATTCCCTCTCGCCTTTGATGCAATGTTTTCATGTGAAAACATGAGCATCCCGATTTCTTCTTCACAATTCAAGGTTATTAGTCATGGTCAACAAGTGATTAGTTTGGGAGAACCCAAGCACATTGATGATAACACCTTCAAAGTGAAAGAGAAAGGAGATGAGACAAAAGTCAATTCAAAGGGCATACGTATGCACCTAGTTTGCATGAATAATATCATATCATATCCATTAATTGAAAGGCTTAATAAGTCATTATGATTATTCGTATGTGCACAGATCTTACATTCATGGAAATAAAGCCTTTTCATATAGAAAAGTTGTATTTCATAGATAAAATTTTAAATTATCTAACATTTCTATAAGCATATTTAAGAAACGGTGTATAATCAAAAGAGTGGCATGAGCATACATAGAGATTTTGCATCCAAACTTGCATACACAAGAATGTGTAGCATATATGAACCTAAAAAAGGCACATTTTTTTTGTTGAGATATCAAGCTCAACATGTGATGATCGAGGATGACACATACCACATTTTTCATCTCTCTGACATGTATAGGGGCTACATTGATATATGTCAATGAAACTTTTAGTGAGTTTTACCAAATTTATCTACCCAGAGTGATGAAAAATTTGTTTCTTGCCAACTCACCCATTTGCGGACATTAAGGTTTTCTTTATGCATTTTTCTTTATATATTCTACTAGTTGTATTGTTGTATTAGGACATTATTGTATATATTCTTTTAATGTAATAGAAGAAGTAGAACAAGATCATTCTTCCTTGCCTCAATCTATGTGTGCTCCTCTCGTTGTGTGTGAGAGTGTGTGAGAGCTCTCTTCCTTATCTCCTTTCTCTTGATATGGTATGAGAGCTAGTCTGGCTATAGAGAACTCGTGAAGAAGGTCGATAGTGATCAGCCTTTGAGAAGGTGTGGAGAATGTGTGCTTCACAAATGATCTTAGATTGCTACACAATTATGGTGTGAAGGTAGAAGGTGTCAAAATATTTTTCAAAGTTACCCCTTTAGGCTCACTTATTTTGCTTAGATTTCAGCTTATTAGTCATTTCAACGTCTGTTTCGAGCCTACAAGGTGGGGCCCACAAAAAATTAGTTCAATTTGCAAAAGTGTAACTTGCATTTTGTTCAAAATCTCCTAGATATTTTGAGATCTAGAATTTCAAGCAATTTCATGTACTATTGATACACGAAAACTATGTTTTCCTAAGATCAAAATGTTGAGTCAGTGTGACAATGTTCAAGCGAAGGTGTTGCTTCTAGTGTTTTTGCAATGTTATAAAATTACTTCAAAAATGAAAAATGCTGATGGAATGAGTCAACTTATGAGAAATAAGTTGGACATGAACAACTTGCATGCTTGGAGATTCACAATGATGAATTTCCTGATGGGAAAAGGCTACTACAAGTACATCAAAGGAGACAATAAAGACTCTCGATGGTTACCAAGGAGGAATCAACATGTAGACTAATTAAGAGGGTATGAAGAGTGGAATCAAGAAGCACAAAATTTAATGTGTTGGTTCTCTATTAGCATAAGAAATAGCATGATCGGGCACATGCAGAATGCCAAAACTCTGAAAGAGACTTGAAATAGTTTTGTCATATTGTATGAGACCAATATAAAGGCATGGAAATTGCAACTCAAGAATGAGCTACATACATTGGAGAAAAAGATCATGTCAGTAAGTGACTATGCCTTAAAAATCAAAAGCATAGGTGATTCGCTTGCATCTATGTGTGTCAATGTAGAGGGTGAAGATAAAGTTGAAATGTGCCTTTATGGTTTAGGAGCTGCATATAAGCAGTTGAGAACTTCTATTCAGATAAGGGAGAATATTCCAAATCTTGTTGATCTTGTGTCCATGCTGATAATTGAAGAACGAACCTTGGTGAAGACTCAAACTCCAAAGGAAAGGTTTGTTCCAGTTAGATGTATGCGGAAGCACGTGAACAACACAAGGAAGAAGAAAAAGCTTAGAGCACAACACACAATACTGAATGTATTACTAGAGAATGTACAAAGATAAGTAGCCCATTAGGGCATTAGGCGTATATACAAGCCAAGGGAAAAAAACCTCCTAAAGAGGGAAAAAAGTGCCTCGGTGGTCCTAGAGTGTTCACACACATTATTATCTAAATATATCAACAAATCCCCCCTAGGAGTGATGCGATGAACAAGTAGTTGGCACTCATGTATCAGGAAGTTCCAAGCTATGTGGAAATTAATCCACAAAAGGAAGTAAGCCCAAAGCTTTGCAGAAAGCTTCAAACTTCTCCCTAGGTAGAGCCCTCGTGAAAAGGTCTTCAATGTTCTCCTGCGTGGGCACATATGCCAAGCTGATCTCCCCAGCAGAGAACCTCTCCCTAACATAATGATAATGCACCTCAATGTGCTTAGTGTGAGCATGGAACATAGGGTTCCTCGCAACTTCCAATGCGCTCTGACTGTCAGTGAAAATGGTGGTGGCAGAAGACTGACCAACACCCAAATCATCCATAAGGCGTCTGAGCCACACACACTCAACAGTCGCTGTGAAAGCTTCCCTATACTCAGCCTCACAACTGGAAGTGGCCACACTAGGCTGCTTCTTGCTCAACCAAGATATACATGAGCTACCAAACATGAAGCAAAAGCCACTACTGGACACACGAGTGTCATAGCAACCAACCCAATCAGAGTCAGAAAAAGCATGCAAATCTGGCGGTAGTGATCCCCCCTTGGGATAAAACAACCCAAGTAGCCGAGTACCACTCAAGTAACGAAAGATACACTTAACCACCTGCCAATGCTTGACTCTTGGGCAATGCATAAACCTCCTCATCTGTGAGACAGCAAACTGAATATCTAGCCGAGTAATGCATAAGTAAATCAAGCATCCAACAGCCTGCTGATAGAGAAAAGCATCAAATGCATCTCCAGCATCATGAAGACTCAATCGTAAACATGTCTCCATAGGAGTGGCAATAGGCTTACAGTCTTCAAGGCCAAAATGCTGCAATAATGTGTCAATATATTTCATTTGACACAAAGCTATTCCACCATCAACATGCATAAACTGAATGCCAAAATAATGATGCAAATGCCCCAAATCACACATCTCAAATGAGGCATGCAAATCAGCCTTGAAATCAGCAATATGCCTCTCATGAGGACCAGTGAGTAGCATGTCATCAACATAAATCACAATGATCAGAAATACATCATTCGCACGCTTAACATATAAGGTGCTTTCAGTTGGACTATTTTCAAAACCATGTGCAATCAGATAGGCATGTATCTTTTCAAACCAAGCATGTGGTGGTTGCTTTAAACCATATAATGCCTTCTTTAACCTGCACACCTCGTTCTCATGCCCTTTTTGCACAAAGCCACGGGGCTGAAAAACATACACTTCTTCATGTAAGTCACCATTCAGAAATGTAGTTTTAATGTTCAACTGATGTACATTCCAACCATGATGGGCTGCAAGTGCATAGATGCTCCGAACAGTAGTCATATGACATGTAGGTGTAAAGGTCTCATCAAAATCAATGCCTCTTTCCTGTGCATAACCCTTTGCAACAAGCCTAGCCTTATACATGTCAACTGTACAATCAGGTTTATGCTTCAACATGTATACCCACTTAGTGCCAATGGCCTTCTTGCCAGGAGGCAAGTCACATAAAGACCAAGTACCATTCTTCATTATTGCATCATATTCAGATTCCATAGCAGCCATCCAATTTTCTGAATTTTGTGCTTCATCAAACGAAACAGGCTCAGTTTCATCACAGAGAATAGATGAAGCCATACCATAGCAATTTGATGCAAAAGAGGCAGTATGAGAGCCTGATCGAGTACGATATGACAGAGGTGCATCTAATTTGCTGTCACGCAAGGTCTGCACCAGCCATTTTGGCATAGCTCTTGCCTGCTCAATATCATCTCTCTCATCAATAAGTGCATCATGTAAATCTGCATCAGAAATAGAATGATCTGCATCATCACATGAAACCTGCAAAGGCTGAGAAGTGGCCTCATTAGGACAAGCACTAGACTGTCCACCCTGTGAAAAGAGGAAGCAAAGTATCATACATGTCTTTGGAGCTAACAGATGTCTCCTTAGTACATGAAAGCAATGGCTGAATAACATCTTCCACAAAAACAACATCACGGCTAACGAGAATGCGTTTAGTCTGTGGATGATACAAATGATAGCCTTTACTTTCATAACTCTACCCAACAAAAATACATTTTACTGCTTTATCATCCAATTTTCTGCGATGTTGTTCAGGCACTAATGCATATGCCAAACAACCAAAAACACGCAGATGAGCAACAGATGGCTTGCGATCATGCCAAGCCTCATATGGAGTGATAGTTTGCAGCTCTTTAGTGGGACACCTGTTCAGTACATACGTTGCACACATGACAACCTCAAGCCAGAAACTATGTGGTAAAGCCTGACTCTTGACCATACACCTCGCCATCTCCATGAGTGACATGTTCTTTCATTCAGCAACTCCATTCTGTTGAGGTCTATACGGAACTATACACTGGTGTTTTATCCCACGTTCAGCCAGAAATGCATTAAAAATCAGAAGACATATATCCCCCCCCCTCGATCAGAACGGAGGGTGCCCATTTTACATGCTGACAGATTTTCAGCCAAAACCAGAAACTGTTTAAAGCACATGAATACTTCAGACTTTGCCTTCAATGGATATACCCATGCATGCCTGGAAAAATTATCAATGAAAGTCATGAAGTAAAGATAATTTCCAAAAGAAGGTGTCTGCATAGGACCATAGACATCACTATGTACAAGCTGCAATTTCTGAGTAGCCCGAACTGAACCATCTTTTGGAAAGGATGAACACTCCATTTTGCCCAAAATATAGCCTTCACAAACATGTTTTCCAGGTGCCTCAAGTTTGGCAGAATTCTGCAGGCGTAGCAAACTAGCAAAATTCAGATGACCAAAGCGTGCATGCCAAAGCTTTGCATCCGACATAGCCTGAGAATCATTTATTGCACATGCCAAATCATTTACAAATCTTTCATAGTCTATGAGCTTATACAACCCACGACAAATTTCACAACCAAGCCAATCTTGGCTAATGCAGAAACTGATAACAGGTTCTTCTTGATCCCTGGCACAAATAAAGCATCTAACAAAGGGGAAGAACTACCATCAGCAGTATTCAAGATGATCTTACCAACTCCCATAACAGGATAAGAGGAGTTGTTGGCGCATGTAACAGTATTCCCTGTAGGGGCAGGCTCGAGTGAAGAGAAAAAACTACACTGCGAGGTAATATGTTTGGTCGCCCCACTGTCAAAATCCCAAACATCTGAGTCTACTACAGACATGCACTGCTCATGAGAAGATGGGTCAAAACTGCAGACAATAGTAAACACCCATTCTTCTTCCTGCACAAGATTAGCAGACTCTATTTTTGGTGTAGAGTCCTCTGCAACAACCATCCAGCCTCTTTCTTCTTTGCCTCTTTAGCAGCGAGTTTTGGACAGTTCTTTATGATATGATCATTCCCTTTGTTGATATATTTAGGTAGTGATGTGTGTCAACATGCTAGAACCGGTGGGGCACTTTTTTCCCTCTTTAGGAGGTTTTTTTTCCCCGTCTTGTATATACGCCTATTGCCCTAATGGGCTACTTATCTTTCTACATTCTCTAGTAATACATTCAGTATTGTGTGTTGTGCTCTAAGCTTCTTCTCCTTCCTTGTGTTGTTCGTGTGCTTCCGCAGACGTCTATCTCCAACAATTGGTATCAGAGCAGGTCGTCGCTTCATCTAGGATGCCATCGACACTCCTCTGTTTGCAGTCTCAGAATCACACGAATTTTGGTGAGCATACTCAGCATGTTTCTAAGATCAAAACCGCTTCGCTCTATCGTGCCAAAATCGCGATCTGAGCTCATTTTGGCCTTTGAACACACTATCGCATCGCTTGTGCATGCTATTTCATCTTTTTGTGCCAAAGATATATACCAATTTCTGCTCGCCAATATAAGCGTCTCGAAGCCTGCTATAGGTCTAACATAATTTGACTAGGCAGTTCTGTTCAACTTTTTGAGATACAATCAATTTTCTGCATCAAGGTATTTTAGTCACCGACCATGGCTGAAAGAAGTGATGTATTCCGTATGTTGGCTGTTGAGGATAAGTTGGATGGTACCAACTACCCGTTATGGGCTTATATGATGCGACACGTGTTGGTTGCAAAAGGATTGTGGAACATTGTGTAGGGTGTCAAAAAATGTCCTATCACACCTGCAACTGTTACAATTGCAGGTACTAAAGCTGATGCAGAAGGTGTCGAAGATGATGATATTCTGCATATTCATGTTCGTACTGCGATTTCTGCTTCACCTACTTTAGAGCAGGTTTGTTGGGATAGCAGAGATGCCAAGACACATGCATTGATAGCTTTGTCTGTCAAACATGCCATTATTCCTCACATATGCTCTTGCAAAACAACTAAGGATGCTTGGGATACACTTACCACATTGTACCAAGCTAGGAATGAGGCTCGTGTTGCTTACCTCCGAAAATAGTTGGAGAGTGAGCACATGAATGAGGATGATTCTATGGACAATTTCCTAACGAAGATCAAAGACTTGAAGGAACAGTTGATTTCTATTGATGAGGTTATACCAGATAGCTCACTTGTGCAGAACGTTCTGAATGGTCTTCATGATTCATATCAAAGTTTTGCTTCTACTCTTCGCTTGATGATGAAAGACAATCCAAATGCCTTATCATTTGAGGAGTTAGTCTCTGTTCTATTGCAGGAAGATCAGTCCAAGTAGAACAGGTCCATTATGCGTGTTGCAGATCAAGCTTTCCTGGCTAGTAAGAAGGGCAAAGGAAAATGGAGCTCTTCTACTAGTAAGCAAAAATTTTCAAATGCTGCACATTCGAAGAACCAAGACAAAGATGAGAAAAAATCAAAAAGCATTGTTTTGTAAGTACTGTAAAGGGAATGATCATATCATAAAGAACTGTCCAAAATTGGCTGCAAAAGAGGCAAAGAAGAAAGAGGTTGGAATGGTTGTTGCAGAAGCCTCTACACCAAAAACGGAGTCTGCTAATCCTGTGCACGAAGAGAATGGGCATTTACTACTGTTTGCAGTTTTGAACCATCTTCTCATGAGCAGTGCATGTCTGCAGTAGACTCAGATGTTTGGTATTTTGACAGTGGGGCGACCAAAAATATTACCTCACAGCGTAGTTTCTTCTCTTCACTCGAGCCTGCCCCTATAGGGAATACTGTTACATGCGCCAACAACTCCTCTTATCTTGTTATGGGGGTTGGTAAGATCATTTTGACTACTGCTGATGGTAGTTCTTTCACTTTGTCAAATGCTTTATTTGTGCTAGGGATCAAAAAGAACCTGTTATCAGTTTCTGGATTAGCCAAGATTGGCTTGGTTGTGAAATTTGTTGATGACAGGTGTACAGTTCATGATCTCTCAAATGGCGATGTGATTATTGCTTCTCGCATTTTATGGCGTGGGCTGTATAAGCTCATAGACTATGAAAGATCTGTAAATGATTTGGCATGTGCAGTAAATGATTCTCAGGCTATGTCAGATGCAAAGCTTTGGCATGCACGCTTTCGTCATCTGAATTTTGCTAGTTTCCTACGCCTGTAGAAATCTGAAATGGTGTCCTCTTTGCCCAAACTCGAGGCACCTGAAAAACATGTTTGTGAAGGCTGTATTTTGGGCAAAATGCAACGTTCGTCCTTTCCAAAAGATGGTTCAGTTCGGGCTACTCAGAAATTGTAGCTTGTACATAGTGATGTCTGTGGTCCTATGCAGACACCTTCTTTTGGGAATTATCTTTACTTCGTGACTTTCATCGATGATTTTTCCAGGCTTGCATGGGTATATCCATTGAAGGCAAAGTCCGAAGTGTTCATGTGCTTCAAACAGTTTTTGGTTTTGGCTCAAAATCTGTCGGCATGTAAAATGGGCACCCTCCGTTCTGATCAGGGGGGAATATATGTCTTCTGATTTTAATGCATTTCTGTCTGAACGTGGGATAAAATCACTACAAGGAATACGGGCGTGTAGCGACGGTTAACGCGACAGAATTTCGTCGCTGTAAAATTGCAACTTGCGTCGGAATTACCGTCGAGCGCGGACCGTCGATTATACGACGCAAAAAACGACAGTATTTGCGACGGTATTTGCCTAACGTTGCTTAAACGACGCTTGTCAAAGGCGTCGCTTAAGCGACGCTCTTTAGCGTCGCATAAGCGACGCGTTTTAGCGTCGCATAAGCGACGCTTTTTAGCGTCACATAAGCGACGGTACATAAGCGACGGTCCATTGTGCGACGGTCCATTATGCGACGGTCTATTGCATCGCTTATACGACGACGCGTTGCATCGCTTATACGACGATCTGTTGACGGACAAAAATTAAAACGTTGGAGGCTCTGCAATCGGCATTTTCACGCATCCGATCGAAGAGCTCTCCAACGTTCGCAATTGCGCTGCGCTTACGAGCTGAAGCAAGTATATGCAGAATTGTTGTTTTGCTTAAGCTCTCTGTTATTGTCTCCCTCTGTCTTTGTTTCTCTCTTTCTACATCTTTGTCTCTTTGAATTTTCTCTCTCTCTCTAGATCTCTCTCTCTCTAGATCTCACTCTCTCTCTCTCTAGATATCTCTCTCTCTCTCTAGATCTCTCTCTCTCTCTCTCTAGATCTCTCTCTCTCTCTCTCTCTCTCTCTCTCTCTCTCTTCTCTCTTTTTATTGCAGGTTATTCAAGAAGCTAACCAAGCAAAAACTATGGATCACAATTGTAAGTACAATTTCTATTATTTGTAGATCATTTGAATTGTGTTATTTTCATTACATACCATACTCACACTTATTGATATGCACTCATACACTTATACATGACGAAGAAGCACACACACATGCATATACCTACATATACACATATACATGCACATACACACACATACACATAGAGTTACATATACACACACATACACAAGAACATGCACATATTGATACATACATATACACTTATACATGCACATGCATATACATACATATACGCACACATACACATGCACATATACACATATACATGCACATACACACACATACACATAGAGTTATACATATACATGCATATACATATACACACATACACATGCACATGCACATACTCATACACACATATGCACTTATACATGCACATGCACATACATACATATACACACACATACACATGCACATACATACATATACACACACATACATATACACTTAGGTACACACATATGAATGAATTATATAATTAAAGTATTAAAACACATGCTTAATATAAACAATAATAAAAATCAATAGAACAAAACTCTTCATTACTTAATACCATACACACAATTCAAAACATGACTGAAATGAAAAATATATAGATAAATATATGTATATATCAATGTAAATACATAATCCAATGTCATAATCAACGTCTAAAATCCTAATCATCGTCATCATGATCATCATCATCATCAGCAATATCATGATCAGATGGATCTTCCTCATCCTCATCCTCATGATCACCCTGTGACGATCGAGATCGTCCCTCCTGTGTCTGTCTCTCCACCTCATCCATATTTGTCTCCCCATAATACTCCTGTATTACATATAACAAACATAAATCAATAAAATAATTAAAACATTCATAACAACAAAATAATTATATAAAATTTAAAAATACTCACAAAGGCATCAGGATGATCTTGTATATACTCGCTCAAACGCCGATATCCAAAATGTGTAGCATACTCGATCTCGTGTTTCGTAGGATATCGGCCATAATCCTTTCGCTGCAATGAAACAAATAAAAAACATTAGTTGCTTGCATTTTAACTAAAATAAAAAATATACTCACAATAACACATATACTTACAAACGTAGCTACAAAACCATTATGGCCCATTTGGCCTAAGTGCGATGTGTGGCCCGACTCCACTCTCTTCCTTGCAGCAGCCTGTTTATTCAAGGAAAAAAATACATAAATTAAATTAAAAAATTACTAAAATATCTAAAAATTATAAATATAAACTATTAATTTGTGTACCTTCTGCTGAGGAAATGACTCCTGAAGACGTAGCTGTCTACGAAAAAACTGCCACGACTCAGGTGGTATGTTAGCTCGCCTCTTATTTTTTTCGACCATACAATATCTCCTGTTAATTTAATCTCAAACAGAAAAAAAAAGTCAGAATACATACACACATATACACATACACATACACATACACATACCCACATACACATATACATGCAAACATATACGCATGCATATATGTATATATATACACATATACAGCATATTAGAATCAAATCCATTGATTCTTTACGTAAAACAGAGGATTCTAGTATTGTTGCTTGTTTCAAGCAACTATCACGTGCTAGCTCAAAAGACACGAACCTTATAGATAGCGAACTTGGTTACGTAGGAACTATTGTTGGTATCTACGAAATTTCATTTCGTACATTCAAACAGGTAGAAAAAAGTTTATATATTTTTTTTAGAGTTAGTTATTTTTTTAAGCACCTAATAATGGGACGTTTTTGTTGTTATATATTGTGATAGGTCATTTTGAAGGTTGACTGGTATCGAGCGGAGTATAAAGGTAGTAATTCTACAATAAGAAAGGAATTATCTGGGTTTTGGCCAATTGATTCTTCCAAGGTAATGCGATCTACTAAAGAACCATATATTCTTCCTAGGCATATTGAACAAGCATTTTTTTATAAAAACCCAGATGCTCATCCTTGGTGGCAAGTCATTCATGTGCAACCTAGAGGTAGGTCATTGTTTGAACAGTTTATTGTTAGAGAGATTGAAGAAAGTCCTCTTGATGATTCAGCATCAGATACTGATACATCAACGTCTGGAATAGAAATTAGACTCATTATACGTGATAATGATACTAATCTTTTTGATGAAGAGGATAATTCTCTACATGCTGATTCTACTGATGAGGAAGAGGAATTACCAGAAATAGATATTAATCCACCAATAGATGATGTGATTCATGAGAACATAGATTTAACAATAGAAGAAATAAATGAAATCAATAAGGATAATGAAGATGAGACTATATTGATGTCTTACCAAAATGATGGCAATAATGAAAATATATGAGCAGATTAGATAGTAACTTGAAGCTTCTGAATGGATATCAGATAATAGGTTTTTTTTATTAACTTGAATAACGATGAATCCTACTAGAGAGATGAAATCATGTTCTTCTAAGTTAGAACATGAAGCTCGGGGGTATGCCTAATTATTTTATATATAGCTTTATCTTCGAGGAGTAAATTTTTATCATGTATGTATGCATATGTGTGTGTATTCATGTGTATTATATGTATACATATATTAGTATGCATATATATGTATTTCATGTATATGTATGTGTTTGCATGTGTGTGATATATGTATACATGTATTCATGTACGTAATATATGCAAGTGTTTATAATTGTGTACATGTATATATGTATATGTGTCTATGTGTAAATATGTACATGTAAATATGTATGCATGTATATATATGTTTATGTGTGCATGTAGGCATGTACATGTATGTGTAAATATGTACATGTAAATATGTTAGTATGTATATATATATTTATGTGTGCATTTAGGCATGCATGTGTGAAGCATAATATATCTACTCCATTTTATATTTATGTATCCTATCTACATGATGTGTATATATCTTTACATATATTATGAATCATGATCCTCGTCGTAGGCAACGGGTTGCTAACGCGTTAGCAACGGGTTCAAGTTGCGAACCCCAAGTTGTGATAAAGTTGCGTACAAATCAATTTTTATTTTAGATTTTTTTATATGTATATGTGTGTGTGTATATATATATATATATATATATATATATATATATATATATATATATATATATATATATATATATATATATAGATAGATACATAGATACATACATACATATATACACACACACATACATACATACATGGATTATATTATATTACATACATAGCAGTAAATATATACTACATACATACGTGTAATGTAATACACACATTTTTATGTATATATACACATAGTATATACATATTACATTTATACACAACACATAGATGTATACATACATGATACACATGCATACATACATACTACAAAAATAGAAACATGTATATTAGATACATATATAAGTTAATATACATGCCTTTCAGTAAACATAGAGTAATAGATTTTAGGAATGACATCATACATACATAGATGCATATATAGATACATACATACGTACATACATACATATCTCTCTCTCTCTCTCTCTCTCTCTCATATACATACATACCGTGCATTGTCGCGACGATGAGCCATAAGTGTCCGCATCTCTTTTAAACACCACTTAAGGGACCATCCTGTCCCAAACTCTGTCTCAAGTGAACTAAGCACGTACTTTTTATCCCTCTCATCATGCTCACTACAAAAATAAAAAACATAATGTAAATAAAACATAAGATATACATTTCAATTTATATGTAAAACTTTTACTTACTTCCATGGTAAGTGGATAAAGCGCAAGTAAGAGTCGCATAGTGCCCGCATTCTTCTCTTGAACTCCAATCCATTCCCTATGTACACAATGTTCCCCTCCGGCTCTATGTCGCACTCTAGTCCTAAGGTGCCTATGCATGTCCTCATAGGCAACTCTGCTCTGCTATCACGTGCTGGAGGTGGTATAGGTGTCCTAAAAATAGATAGATAGAAATAAATAAAAATATGTGCTATAATATCATTAAAAAAAATTATGAAAAAAAACATACCTATGAGCAGATAGCTCTCTTCCTGCATGTGGATCCGCAGAAGAGCCCTCGTCTGATCGCGTAAGCATCTGGATCGTATAATCCAGCTCCTCATCGGACATGTCTGCGTAGTCCCGCATTATGGCCCCTAGAGTATCTGACGGAACTCTTGCTCTCATAAGACTTTTTATGAGAGTGAGTTTCGCCTTTCTCTCTTTACTGGGATCCATAATACCTAACATATAAAACAAAATGGTTAGAAATCAATATATATATACGTGTATGTGTGTGTATGCATGTGTATGTGTGTGCATGCATGTGTATGTGTGTGTATGCATCTGTGTGTATGTGTGTAGGTATATGTGTGTGTTGTCTATGTGTATGTGTGTGTGTCTATGAGTGTGTATGTGTTTATGTATATGTATGTATCTACGTGTGTGTATGTATCTATGTGTGTATGTGTATGCATGTATGTATGCATGTGTGTGTATGCATATGTATGTGTGTGTATGCATCATTATGTGTGTCTATGTATGCATTTGTACGTGTGTATGCATCATTGCATGTGCATGTGTCTATGTGTGTATGTGTGTGTATATGTGTGTGTGTCTATGTGTATGTGTGTGTGTTTATGAGTGTGTATGTGTTTATGTGTATGTATGTATCTATGTGTGTCTATGTGTCTAAGTGTGTATGTGTATGCATGTATGTATGCATATGTATGTGTGTGTATGCATTATTATGTGTGTCTATGTATGCATGTGTATGTGTGTATGCATCATTACGTGTGTATGTATCTATGTGTGTATGTGTGTGTGTATGCATGTGTATGTGTATATGTGTATATGTGTGTGTATATGTGTGTATGCATGTGTGTGTGTATATGTGTGTATATGTTTGTATGCATGTGTGTGTATGCATATGTATGTGTGTGTATGCATTATTATGTGTGTCTATGTATGCATGTGTATGTGTGTATGCATCATTACGTGTGCATGTGTCTATGTGTGTATGTGTGTGTATATGTGTGTGTGTCTATGTGTATGTGTGTGTGTCTATGAGTGTGTATGTATGTATCTATGTGTGTGTATGTGTATGCATGTATGTATGCATATGTGTGTGTATGCATATGTATGTGTGTGTATGCATAATTATGTGTGTATGTGTGTATGTGTCTATGTGTGTATGTGTGTGTGTATACATTATGACACTGTATGTAAGCATGTGCATTATGTATGCATATAAGTATGTATGTATGCATATGCATATGCATTATGTATGCACATGCATATGTATGCATATGCATGTGCATTATGTATGCATATGCATATGCATTATGTATGCATATGCATATGCATTATGTATGCATATGCATATGCATGTGTATGCATATGCATATGCATGTGTATGCATATGCATGTGTATGCATATGCATGTAAGTATGTATGTATGCATATGTGTGTGTATGCATATGCATGTAAGTATGTATGTATGCATATGCAATATGTATGCATGTATGTATATGTGTGTGAATGTGTGTGAATGTGTGTGTGAATGTGTGTGTGAATGTGTGTGTACATGTGTCTGTATGTGTGTATGCATGTGTATGTGTGTGTATGCATCATTATGTGTGTATGTGTGTGTACATGTGTCTGTATGTGTGTATGCATGTGTATGTGTTTGTATGCATCATTATGTGTGTATGTGTGTGTATGTGTGTGTGTCTATGTGTATGTGTGTGTATCTATGAGTATGTATGTGTTCATGTGTGTGTATGTGTCTATGTGTGTATGTATCTGTGTGTGTGTATGTATCTATGCATGTGCATTATGTATGCATGTAATTATGTATGTACATTATATGCATATGCATATGCATTATGTATGCAAATGTATGCATGTATGTGTTTATGTGTGTATGTCTCTCTATGTGTGTGTATGCATATATGTGTGTGTATGTGTGTGTATATGTGTCTGTATGTGTGTATGCATGTGTATGTGTGTGTATGCATGTGTATGTGTGTATGTGTCTATGTGTGCATGTGTGTGTATATACTATATGTGTGTGTGTCTATGTGTATGTGTGTGTACCTATGAGTGTGTACGTGTTTATGTGTGTATGTGTCTATGTGTGTGTATGTGTTTATGTGTGTATGTGTATGCATGTATGTGTATGTGTGTGTATGTCTCTCTATGTGTGTGTGTATGCATATGTGTGTGTGTGTGTATATGTGTGTCTATGTGTGTATGCATGTGTATGTGTGTGGATGCATCATTATGTGTGTATGTGTCTGTGAGTGTATATGTGTGTGTATGTGTGTGAGCGTCTATGTGTGTGTATGTGTGTGCGCGTCTATGTGTATGTGTGTCTGTGTGTGTATGTGTGTGTATCTATGAGTATGTATGTGTTCATGTGTGTGTATGTGTCTATGTGTGTATGTATCTGTGTGTGTGTATGTATCTATGCATGTGCATTATGTATGCATGTAAGTATGTATGTACATTATATGCATATGCATATGCATTATGTATGCAAATGTATGCATGTATGTGCTTATGTGTGTATGTCTCTCTATGTGTGTGTATGCATATATGTGTGTGTATGTGTGTGTATATGTGTCTGTATGTGTGTATGCATGTGTATGTGTGTGTATGCATGTGTATGTGTGTATGTGTCTATGTGTGCATGTGTGTGTATATACTATATGTGTGTGTGTCTATGTGTATGTGTGTGTACCTATGAGTGTGTATGTGTTTATGTGTGTATGTGTCTATGTGTGTGTATGTGTTTATGTGTGTATGTGTATGCATGTATGTGTATGTGTGTGTATGTCTCTCTATGTGTGTGTGTATGCATATGTGTGTGTGTGTGTATATGTGTGTCTATGTGTGTATGCATGTGTATGTGTGTGGATGCATCATTATGTGTGTATGTGTCTGTGAGTGTATATGTGTGTGTATGTGTGTGAGCGTCTATGTGTGTGTATGTGTGTGCGCGTCTATGTGTATGTGTGTCTGTGTGTGTATGTGTGTGTATCTATGAGTATGTATGTGTTCATGTGTGTGTATGTGTCTATGTGTGTATGTATCTGTGTGTGTGTATGTATCTATGCATGTGCATTATGTATGCATGTAAGTATGTATGTACATTATATGCATATGCATATGCATTATGTATGCAAATGTATGCATGTATGTGCTTATGTGTGTATGTCTCTCTATGTGTGTGTATGCATATATGTGTGTGTATGTGTGTGTATATGTGTCTGTATGTGTGTATGCATGTGTATGTGTGTGTATGCATGTGTATGTGTGTATGTGTCTATGTGTGCATGTGTGTGTATATACTATATGTGTGTGTGTCTATGTGTATGTGTGTGTACCTATGAGTGTGTATGTGTTTATGTGTGTATGTGTCTATGTGTGTGTATGTGTTTATGTGTGTATGTGTATGCATGTATGTGTATGTGTGTGTATGTCTCTCTATGTGTGTGTGTATGCATATGTGTGTGTGTGTGTATGTGTGTCTATGTGTGTATGCATGTGTATGTGTGTGGATGCATCATTATGTGTGTATGTGTCTGTGAGTGTATATGTGTGTGTATGTGTGTGAGCGTCTATGTGTGTGCGCGTCTTGTGTATGTGTGTCTATGTGTGTATTTGTGTGTATGTGTGTGTGTGTCTGCGTATGTGTGTGTGTCTATGCGTGTATATGTGTGTGTGTGAGTGTGTGTGTGCGCATACCTTGTGTATGTCTCGCTTCTCTCTCTCCCTCTCGCGCGTTGTATGTCTCTCTCTCTCTCTCGGTCTGTGTTCTTCCTCGCGTTCAAGGCCCGGCACAAATGTGCCGGGAGAATTGAATTTTTTTTTTTTACATTCCAGAGCGTCGCATATGCGACGCTCTACAGTTTGCCATCGTCGTTAAGTGCGTCGCTATCCTGCGACGCTACTAGCGACGCTTCTGGTTTAGCGTCGCTTATGCGACGAGGCTCGGCCAAAAAAAAAAATCCGAAATTTTTACCGTCGCTTATGCGACGGTTTTTGTTTTTTTCCCGATTCGGGGGCGTCGCTACGCCCCCCTTTTTCTTGTAGTGAATGCCAGTGTAGAATGCCATATACACCTCAACAGAATGGAGTTGCTAGACGAAAGAATAAGTCACTCATGGAGATGGCGAGCTGAATGGTCAAGAGTCAGGCTTTACCACATGGTTTCTGGCTTGAGGTTGTCATGTGTGCAACATATGTACTGAACAGGTGTCCCACTAAAGCGCTGCAGTCTATCACTCCATATGAGGCTTGGCATGACCGCAAGCCATCTGTTGCTCATGTGCGTGTTTTTGGTTGTTTGGCATATGCATTAGTGCCTGAACAACATCGCAAAAAATTGGATGATAAAGCAATAAAATGTATTTTTGTTGGGTACAGTTCTGAAAGTAAAGGCTATTGTCTTTATCATCCACAGACTAAATGCATTCTGGTTAGCCGCGATGTTGTTTTTGTGGAGGATGCTATTCAGCCATTGCTTTCATGTAGTAAGGAGACATCTGTTAGCTCCAAAGACATGTATGATACTTTGTTGCCTCTTTTTACAGGTGGAAAGTCTAGTGCTGGTCTTAATGAGGCAACTTCTCAGCCTTTGCAGGTTTCATGTGATGATGCAGATCATTCCATTTCTGATGAAGATTTACACGATGCAGTTGTTGATGAGAGAGCTGATATTGAGCAGGCAAAGACTATGCCAAAATGGCTGGTGCAGACTTTGCGTGATAGCAAATTAGATGCACCTCTGTCATATCGTACTCGTTCAGGCTCTCGTAGTGCCTCTTTTGCATCAAATTGCTATGCTATGGCTGCATCTAGTCTCTGTGATGAGAATGAGCCTGTTTTGTTTGATGAAGCACAAAATTCAGAAAATTGGATGGCTGCTATGCAATCTGAATATGATGAAATAATGAAGAATGGTACTTGGTCTTTATGTGACTTGCCTCCTGGCAAGAAGGCCATTGGCACTAAGTGGGTATACAAGCTGAAGCATAAACCTGATGGTACAGTTGACAGGTATAAGGCTAGGCTTGTTGTAAAGGGTTATGCATAGGAAAGAGGCATTGATTTTGATGAGACCTTTGCACCTACATGCCGTATGACTACTGTTTGGAGCATCTGTGCACTTGCAGCCCATCATGGTTGGAATGTACATCAGTTGGACATTAAAACAGCATTTCTGAATGGTGACTTACATGAAGAAGTGTATGGTTTTCAACCCCGTGACTTTGTGCAGAAAGGGCATGAAAACCAGGTGTGCACGTTAAAGAAGGCATTATATGGATTAAAGCAAGCACCACGTGCTTGGTATGAGAACATACATGCCTATCTGATTGCACATGGTTTTGAGAAGAGTCGAACTGAAAGCACCCTATATGCTAAGCGTGCTAATATGTGCTTCTGATCATTGTTGTCTATGTTGACTACATGCTGCTCACTGGTCCTATTGAGAAGCATATTGCTGATTTTAAGGCTGATTTGCATGCCTCATTTGAGATGTCTGATTTGGGGCATTTGCATCACTATTTGGGCATTCAGTTTGTGCATGTTGATGGTGGAATGGATTTGTGTCAATATTGACACATTATTGCAGTGTTTTGGCCTTGAAGACTATAAGCCTATTGCTACTCCTATGGAGACAGGTTTACGATTGAGTCTTCATGATGTTGGGGATGCATTTGATGTTGTTCTCTATCAGCAGGCTGTTGGATGCTTGATTTACTTATGCATTACTCGACCAGATATTCAGTTTGTTGTCTCAGAGATGAGCAGGTTTATGCATTGCCTAGGAGTCAAGCATTGGCAGGTGGTTAAGCGCATCTTTCGCTACTTGAGTGGTACTCGGCTACTTGGGTTGTTTTATCCCAAGGGTGGATCACTACCACCATATTTGCATGCTTTTTCTGACTCTGATTGGGCTGGTTGCTATGACACTCATGTGTCCACTAGTGGCTTTTGCTTCATGCTTGGTAGCTCATGTATATCTTGGTTGAGCAAGAAGGAGCCTATTGTGGAAACTTCCAGTTGTGAGGCTGAGTATAGGGAAGCTTTCACAGCTACTGTTGAGTGTGTGTGGCTCAGATGCCTTATGGCTGATTTGGGTGTTAGTCAGTCTTCTCCCACCACCATCTTCACTGACAGTCAGAGCGCATTGGCAATTGTGAGGAACCCTGTTTTCCATGCTTGCACTAAGCACATTAAGGTGCATTATCACTATGTCAGGGATAGTTTCTCTGCTGGGGAGATCAGCTTGGCATATGTGCCCACGCAGGAGAACATTGCAGACCTTTTCACGAAGGCTCTGCCTAGGGAGAAGTTTGAAGCTTTCCGCAAAGCTTTGGGCTTACTTCCTTGTGTGGAGTGATTTCCACATAGCTTGGCACTTCCTTATACATGAGTGCCAGCTACTTGTTCCCCGCATCACTCTTAGGGGGGATTTGTTGATATATTTAGGTAGTGATGTGTGTGAACACACTAGGACTGCCAGGGCACTTCTTTCCCTCTTTAGGAGGTTTTTTTTCCCCCGGCTTGTATATACGCCTATTGCCCTAATGGGCTACTTATCTTTTTTTTCCCCCCAGCTTGTATATATGCCTATTGCCCTAATGGGCTACTTATCTTTGTACATTCTCTAGTAATACATTCAGTATTGTGTGTTGTGCTCCAAGCTTCTTCTCCTTCCTTGTGCTGTTCACGTGCTTTCGCAGACGTCTATCTCCAACACCTTTTACAATACTTACAAAACAATTTCTGCTTTTCTGATTTCTTCTCATCTTTATCTTCCTTCTTCAAATATGTAGAATTAGCAGATTTCTGCTTACTAGTTGAAGAGCTCCATTTTCCTTTGCCCTTCTGACTAGCCACGAAAGCTTGATTTGCAACTCGCATAATAGACCTGTTCTGCCTCCACTGATCTTTGTGCAGCAGAAGAGAGACTAACTCCTCAAATGATAAGGCATTCGGATTGCCTTTCATCATCAACCGAAGAGTAGAAGCAAAACTCTGACATGAATCAGGAAGACCATTCAGAACGATCTGCACAAGTGAGCTATCTGGTATAACCTCATCAACAGAAATCAACTGTTCCTTCAAGTCTTTGATCTTCGTTAGGAAACTGTCCATAGAATCACCTTCATTCATGTGCTCACTCTCCAACTGTTTTCGGAGGTAAGTAACATGAGCCTCATTCCTAGCTTGGTACAACGTGGTAAGTGTATCCCAAGCATCCTTAACTGTTCTCCAAGAGCAAATATGAGGAATAATGGCATGTTTGACAGACAAAGCTATCAATGCATGTGCCTGGGCATCTCTACCATCCTAGCGAATCTGCTCTGCAGTAGGTGTAGCAGAAACCGCAGCACGAACAGGAATATGCAGAATATCACCATCTTCGACACCTTCTGCTTAGCTTCAGTACCTGCAGTTGTAACAGTTGCAAGTGTGATAGGACGTTTTTCGACACCCTGCACAATGTTCCATAGTTCTTTTGCAACCAACACATGTCACATCATATAAGCTCATAATGGGTAGTTGGTACCATCCAACTTATCCTCAACAGCCAACATACGGAATACATCACTGCTTTCAGCCCATGGCCGGTGACTAAAATACCTTGATGCAGAAAATTGATTGTATCTCAAAAAGTTGAAAAGAACTACCCAGAGGAATTCTGCTAGACCTGTAGCAAGCTTTAAGATGCTTATACTAGCGAACAAAAACTGGTATATACCTTGGGCACAAAAAGACAAAATAGCCTGCACAAGCACTATGATAGTGTGTTCGGAGGCTGAAACGAGCTCAGATCGCGATTTCGGCACCACGAAGCGAAGCAGTTTTGATCTCGAAAACATGCTGAGTATGCTTACCAAAATTCGTGCAATTTTGAGACTGCAAATGGAGGAGTGTTGACGGTGCCCTAGATGAAGCGACGACCTTCTTTGATACCAATTGTTGGAGTTAGATGTCTGCGGAAGCACGTGAACAACACAAGGAAGAAGAAGAAGCTTGGAGCACAACACACAATACTGAATGTATTACTAGAGAATGTACAAAGATAAGTAGCCCATTAGGGCATTAGGCATATATATAAAAGCCGAGGGAAAAAAACCTCCTAAAGAGGGAAAAAAGTGCCCCAGTGTTCCTAGAGTGTTCACACACATCACTACCTAAATATACCAACAAGGTTGGTTCTAAGCAGGTATTCTACTATGGTAGAGGAAGAGGCTGAGATAAATGCTTTGAAAGTGGAAGAGGAAACAATAACCAGGGCCATGGTCAACAACAAACTCAAGCACCAGGTAGAGGACATTTTCGAGGTAGGGGGCCAAAGAGGCCACATAAAATTTTCAAAGAAATGATTCAAGTAATGATAGTAAGGGATGTTGCAATTGTGGTAAACCTAGTTACTTTGAACATGATTGCACGTTGAAGAATCAAAACAATAGAAAACAACAAAAAAACTATGCATCCACAAGTACAAATGATTTGAAGAAGTTTTTCATGGATCAACATCACATGATGAATACAATGTGTGTTGATGTTTCAAAATTGAATGGTAGTCCAACATGTTGATTCCAAAATAATATGGCCATTCTAGTACTTGAAGTAATGTTCTTAAGATTATATATTCCATATATCAATAGGGTTCAAGTAGTGCAACCACAAAGGTAGGACTCAAAGGAGGAGAACATGATTTTATTCCATGTGTTCATTCCTAATATTGTCAAAGAAGATGTGATAGGTAATGACGATTATGAGGAGAATGAAAAAGTTGGCATACATATTTCATTTGGAAAAAATAAGATGGCATCCATAATTGAAATGATGAAATTTTTTCAAGTGATTCTTATCATTTTTATGATATCAAAGAGCCCGTCAAAGACTTTTGAGCATTATCTTGAGTATGGGTGGATGTGTGAATGTGACTATTTGTGTTTATGCATATAACAACTACCAAAAAAATAATTTTATTAAGTATGTTAAACCTATAATTTCTTTTGATTCTATGTGTAAGTGACTCTTGTTTCTTGGTAGGGTCTAGTTTGTTTTATTGGATATCAAACAATGTTTATAATTTGGCATTATTTGAATTCGATGTTGATATTTGTATGTAGATATATTGGTTCGTGTCACCACACACATCTACTTCATTTGGTGTACATAGATGTGAAAAACTTGGTTGATTTTATAGATTGGTTGTTCCCTTATGTGTATACCTTGTTTGAAGTCTTCTTGGTTCACTTGAAGAAATTGGGACTCTTCCATAGATGTACATGCTTTGTCTTGTGTCCATAAATTGCTGATGATTGTATATGTAGAATTTGGTTGATGCTCACACAATCGAAGATTCTTGGTGGTGTTCAAAGATGTGAAAATTTTGGTAGATGTCCATAAATTGTTTAGCCTTGTATGTGTAAACATTAGTTTATTATGTCGTAAATTTTTTGGTTGGTAACTTGAACGTGTACACCTTGGATGATGTCCATAATTTTTTTTGGAATCATATATGTAGGCCTTAGTTTTTATTTTTGATAACTAGGGCAATTGTAGTTAATTTTACATGTGTATACATTGGCTTTTGTCTTCATACCTTGTTGACTGGTGGCATATTTGTACACCTTTGTGAATTCTCATAAGTTGGTTTGAATAATGTGTAGAACTTAGTCACTATTTTTGGACTATAGACTCAAAATAATTGTTTTTATTTGACTTGAGAATGATTTCTCTAAGTGACTTTGAATTTCATAGTATGTGATCTATGTTTCAAAGAATTTGTATAAATTTTCCTTTCATATAATGGATTTTTTTCTTTTGATAAAAATCACATATGATTATTTTCATCTTGTGCAGTACCATGGCATCTTAAGAGGTTATTATCATGAACGCAACACATGATTTAATGAATGTTCTAGTTTTCATTAACATTTGGATTAAAGTTAATATGTGTGTTAAAGAATTTCTCAGCAAGACACTTATGTGTCTTGTTTTGGTACCAAACTAGTGTTAAGGTTTTGGTAGAACTAGAAATCTAAGTCTTATGTCATATTGGCCTAAGGTTTATACCTTTAAAAAAAGGATGAGAGTTTAGGATGATTTCCATTCTAGCACACAATTTCCACTAGTAAACTGGGTGGGAAAGGAGAGGAGGATGGGAATCCTCAACTAGCCTTATGATATTATATTTTAAGGTCATCTAAAGAGGCAAAGTGTTGATATATTTTGGTAGTGATGTGGTTAAACACTCTTAGGACCGTTGGGGCACCTTTTTCCCTCTTTTAGGAGATTTTTTCCCCTGGCTTGTATATACACCTATAACCCTAACAGATGACTTATCTTTGTACATTCACTTGGTATTACATTCTATGTTGTGTTGTGCTCCAAGTTTCTTCTTCTTCCTTGTGTTGTGTGTGTGCTTCTACAGACCTTGAACTCCAACAATTGATATCAGAGCAGGTTGCTGCTTCATCTAGGATCTCACCAATACCCTCTTAGAATCACATGAAAATTGGTGAACATACTCGGGGCAATCAGGAGTTCGAAGTTGCTTTGTTTTGTGGCATCAAAATTTTGATATGAGCTCTTTTTTACCTTTGAATGCACTATTCCAACGACTGTGTAGTTAATTTTCTCCTTTCATGCCAAATATATATACACATTTTGATTTGCTAGTACAAGCACCTTAAAGTCTACTAAAAGTTGAGCAAAGCTCAATAGGGTGTTTGTGTTCAACTTTTTGACATACAATCATTTTTTTGCATCATGGTATTTTGTCATTGGCCATGATTGAAAGCAATGATGTATTCCATATGTTGGATGTTGAGGATAAGTTGGATGGTACTAATTAGCCATTGTGGGCATATATGATGTGTCACGTATTGGTAGCACGAATGAGCATATGAATGAAGTAGATTCTATGGATAGTTTCTTGACAAAGATAAAGGATTTGAAGGAGCAATGATTTCTACTAGAGAAGTTTTGCCAAATAGTTCATTTGATCAGAACATTCTTAGCAGTCTTATAGATTCACATCATTGTTTTGCTTGTACTCTTTGATTTATGATGAAAGACAATCCAAATACTTAACATTTGAGGAGTTAGTCTTTGTTTTGTTGCAAGACAATTAGTCTAGGCAGAACAGGTCAATTGTGTGTGTTGCAAATCAGTCTTTCTTAGTTAGTTAGAAGGGCAAAGGAAAATGGAGCTCATCTACTAGTAAGCAAAAATTTGCTAATGTTGCATAGTCGAAGAAGAAAGACAAAGATAAGAAGAAAATAGAAAATCACAAATAGTCTTCCAAATATTGTAAGGAAAATGATCATGTCATAAAGAGTTGGCCTAAACTTATTGCAAAATAGGCAAAGAAGGAACAAGTTGAAATGGTAGTTGCAGAGGCCTCTACATCTAAAACAAAGTCTGCTGATCTTGTTTAGAATGAAGAATGGGCATTTACTATTGTTTGCAACTATGGACCATCTTCTCATTAGTCATGTATGTTTGCAATAGACTCGAATGTTTGGTTCTTTGATAGTGGGGCAACCAAACATATTATCTTGCATCACAACTTTTTTACTTCAATTGATCGTGTCCCTACTAGGAATATTATCATGTGTGCTAACAATTCATCTTATCCTGTAATGGGAGTTGGTAAGATCATTCTCACTACTGCTGATGGCAGAGTACTTTTATGGTCATGTCCCCATGTCAAAAGCTTTGATAATTCGGGGCTTTGAAACATATGTCTAATCCATAGAGCCAATGGAAAATGTCTCAATACCTGTTTTGGGATTTTACCTTCTTTGTCCATATATTGAGGAGATTGATATTTTGGACATGTGTACGTGTATATGCATGTATGTGTGTATATGTATGTATGTATATGTATGCATATGTGTATGCATATATGTATGTGTGTGTATGTATGTATATATATGTATGTATATATATATGTATGTATGTATGTATGTATGTATGTATGTATGTATATATGTATGTATGTGTATGTATGTATGAATGTGTATATGTATGCATGTGTAGCTGTGTATATTTGATTTCGTTTTTAATTTTCTTTTTGGTTATTGTGGTTTGAAGACTTTCATATAAATATCTAGACCACTCAATCGTTTGGTTGTCTCCCATTTTATAGTCAATCAATTACCTGCCTTGCTAACTAAAACTTACATATTTGTTTACAAATATAAAGTATCAGTTAGCTATGGAGGTATTAGGTAGTTTGAAAAATAGGAGAACCAAATCTATTTGGAAGATTTTGAAAGATGGATGAATAGTTTTAAAGGATGGGCAGAGAGAAAGCATCCATTCAATGCAAGTTCTTGTTCCTACCTTAGCTAAGGTAAAAACAAGAACCTGCATTGAATGGACATTTTCTTTCCACCCATCCTAAAATTATTCTTCCATCCTTCAAAATCTTCCAAATAGATTTGATTCTTCCATTTTCTAAGTGACATAATACCTCCATAGCTAACTGATACTTAATATTTGTATGCAAAGTTCATAAAAGAGTTAGCAGCGCAGTTATTAGGTTGACTAGAATAGGAGAAGCGGATGTGTCAAGAAGATTCTAAAGACTGGGCGGACAAGTCCAAAGGCGAGATGGACAAATATCTTCATTCGATACAGGTATGTATAATTTGACCTTACTCTCATAACATGTCTATGTGTGCATATGTGTGTATGTTTACATGTGTGTATGCATTCATATATATATATATATATATATATATATATATATATATATATATATATATATATATATATATATATATATATATATATATATGTGTGTGTGTGTGTGTGTGTGTGTATGTGTGTGTGTGTATGTATGTATGTATGTCTATGCATATATGTATTTATATGTATATATGTAATTATTTATATATATAAATAGATAGAAAATAAAAAATTATACCATAGGATCACTTTTGAATCTAGTTCTTTCAACCTTGCATATTCCACAGGATCACTTTTGCATAGCCTCCTCATAGAAGCTTCTGATAAATGAGGTCTTACTAGAAATTGTGAATGGTGTGGAGAATTATCATCAACATCATACATTGGAATCTACACACATAAATAAAAATCACTAGTATTCCATAAATGAATAAAAAATAAACTTTAAACATAAAATTAAATATATAACTTATTAAATAGAAAATTTCCATTCTCTCTCTAGCTAAAAGGTGCTCTTGGAGGTCTAGGCCATCCATATTTCATGAATAATTCATCACCATCATGTAATGTAGTAATAGCATTGACAACTATGTATCTTGATACATCTCTACTCATGTATGGTGATTCATTACTATTTTCACGTTCCTCAAATGTGCAATTAGTCCTTGAACTATTATGTAACCCTCGACTACTATTTATTAAACCTGCTATATTTCCATGTGTATAAGGTCTTCCATCAACATATAATCTTCCTTTTTTTGCATGTGAAATCCTTCTACTAGTAAGGGATGCTGCATTCAAGCATATTCCATAAGTAATCATGCTTTGAACATAACGTGCAAGTCGATGCCAATCTCCCCATCCATATATAGGACCACAAAATGACATAAGAGTGACTTCAGAGTTCGGAGGCACATACAAATCCTCTACAATAAAGAGACCACGACCAACATTAGTAATAGTGGATGGAGCAATCATATAGCAGCGATTACCCCAAAAGTTGAAACCTCTCCATATTAAGGAAGTGGTCCTCTATTCCATCCTCCATATCTTCTTCTATCATATGTTTGTACTAGAGAACGATCACGAGCTACCAATGGATAATCTCTAGCTGTTTCAGTCTCTAAACCAGGAGGTAGAGGATTTCTAGAAACCTCTGCTTGTAATTGATGAACAACAAGCCCATGATGTGTACGAGGTATATTAACATTATGAGAACTATTATCATCATCATCATCATCATCATCATCAAGCAAGTATTCTTGTATATCAATAGTAATTTGATTTTGTATATGGTTTTTAAATAAAATAATGGCATTAATTTATTAAAAAAATACATACCCAAGCATTATCACATTGACGAGGTGGTGGCGCATGCTCAAAAGTACCATACTCTACCTCATGTTCAATACATTCCAATCGTGGTCTTCGATACGTGCCATAGCAAGAGTTACACCAACATAATATGCTCTTGATAGTAACATTCATCATAATTCCTATCGGAGGACACACGTGAAGTCGTTGCATGGATAAGAGGTGGTGGAGTGCCCTCTGATTGATCATAATATGATTATAACAAGAAACAAAAAAATCTATCAGTTATGTATCCATCAAATATATTTAAAATTAAAAGTTTGATATACTTACAGTATATAGTCCTTACACGATTAGGAGACGGTGCTGGAGTTCCATCTGATTGATTGGAATCTACAAATAATGGTATTTGATATTAATAATCTGATTATTTACATACATAAACATTCAACATATACATATTTACACATACACATATATTCACATATACACATTTACACATATACACATATTCACATATACACAAATACACATTATTGTGGGATAAATGCATGTATTTTGTATGAATGAGTGTATATGCATGCATGTGTATATGTGTACGTATATATGTGGATATGTATGTGTGTGTTTATGAAACATGTATGTATATGTGTATATATATGCATATATATGTGTGTATATGTTTGCATGCATATGTGTATGTGGGTATGTGTATGTGTATGTGTATGTGTATGTGTATGTATGTGTATATATGTGTGTATTTTGATTCTTTTTTTCTGTTTGAGATTAAATTAACAGAAGATATTGTATGGTGGAAAAAAATAAGAGGCGACATAACATACCACCTGAGACGTGGTAGTTTTTTGTAGACAGCTACGTGTTCAGGAGTCATTTCCTCAGCAGAAGGTATGCAAATTAATAGTTTATATTTATAATTTTCATACATTTGATTAATTTTTTATATTTAATTTATGTATTTCTTTTTTCTTTAAATAAACAGGCTGTTGCAAAGAAGAGAGTTGAGTTGGGCCACACATGGCCCATCATGGTTTTGTAGCTACATTTGTAAGTATATGTGTTATTGTGAGTATATTTTTTATTTTAGTTAAAATGCAAGAAACTAATCTTTTTTATTTGTTTCAATGCATCGAAAGGATTACGACTGATATTCTACAAAACATGAGATTGAGTATGCTACACATTTTGGATATCGGCGTATGAGTGAGTATATGAGAGATCATCCGGATGCCTTTGTGAGTATTATTAAATTTTATATAATTATTTTATTTTTATGGATGTTGATGAGGATGATCATGATGCTAATGATGATGATGATCATGATGACGATGACGATGATTAGGATTCTTGATTATGACATTGGATATGTATTTACATCGAGATATATATATATATATATATAGTTCATTTCAGTTATGTTTTGAATTGTGTGTATGGTATTAAGTAAAGTTTTGTTCTATTGATTGTTATTATTGTTTATATTAAGCGTGTGTTTTAGTACTTTAATTATATAATTCATTCATATTTATGTGTGCTTGTGTGTATATAAAATGTATATATGCACATGTAGGTATATATCTATATGTGTAAGTATGTCTATATGCATGTACATGTATGTATCTATGTATATATGTGCATGTATGTATGTGCATATGTACATGTGTATATGCATGTATCTGCATGTGCATGTGTAAGTGTATATGTGTATGTATGTGTATGTGCATGTGCATGTGTCTATATGTATGTATGTATGTGCATGTATATATGTGTAATATGTGTGTGTACTTATGTGCATGTATATGTGTGTAATATGTGTGTGTATATGAATGTATGTACATATGTACATGTGTATATGCATGTATGTGCATGTGCATGTGTAAGTGTATAAGTGTATATATGTGTATGTGCATGTGCATGTGTATGTGTGTGTATATGTATGTATGTGCATGTGTAAGTGTATATGTGTGTATATGTGTATGTGCATGTGTATGTGTGTGTATATTTATGTGCATGTATATGTGTAAGTGTATGTGTATATGTGTATGTGCATGTATGTGTATATGTATGTATGTGCATGTGTGTGTATGTGTATATGTGTGTGTATGTATGTGCATATATATGTGTATATATGTGTATGTGTGTGTATATATACACATGTGCATATGTATGTGTGTGTGTATAAACATATACAATTGTATGTATATGCATGTGTATATGTATGAAACATGCATGTGTGTGTGGATGCATTTCCATTTGCATCCATGTGCATGCATGTGAATGTGCATGCATGTGGATGTGCATATACATGTATTTAAGTATATGTTAATGTGTGTATGTGTATGTGTATGTATATATGCAATAATGCGTGCATGCACGTCTTTTTATGTGGTTGTAGAAATGTTTGTGCATATGCATGTGTATGTGTGTGTATGTGTAAGTGTATGTGCACATGTATGTGTGTGTATATATGTGTGTGTATGTGCATGTGTATATGTGTGAATGTGCATCTTCATCATGTATAAGTGTATATATGCATATCAATAAGTGTGAGTATGCTAACTAATGAAAATAACACAATTCAAATGATATAGAAATAGTGGAAATTGTACTTACAATAGCTACCCATATTTTTTTTTTGGTTAGCTTCTTGAATAACCTGCGATAAAGAGAGAGAGAGAGAGATAGAGAGAGATAATTCAAAGAGAGAAAGAGGTAGAAAGAGAGAAACAAAGATAGTCAGTGATAATAAGATAGAGATTAGACAAAACAACAATTCTGCAAGCGATTGTTTCATCTCGTAAGCGCAACGGAATTGCGAACGTTGGAGAGCTCTTCGATCAGATGCATGAAGATGTCGATCGAAGAGCCTCCAATGTTTTAATTTTTTCGTCAAGAATCCATCGTGTAAGCGATGGTAGGACATCATAAAAAGCAATGCAATTACCATCGCATAAGCAACGTTAATTACCATCGCCTATGCGATGCAAATTAGCATAGCTTATATGATGCTTTTTTAAATCGTTGCTTTAGCAATGCTCAATGTGAGCATCGCACATGCCATCACGCCACATGTCGATAAAAACGTCGTATTGTGCATCGTTTAACCGATGGTCCATGCTTGACGCTTCTTGCGATGCTTTTTACAATTTTATAATGAGGAAATTGTGTCTCCTTAACCGTCGCTATGTGCCTGTATTCCTTGTAGTGAAAATTAGGGAGAGGCATCCAAAAGCTATAAAAGAAGGTGAAGAGTCATCAATGCATGGAAGTCTTGTAGGTCATTGAAGGCCAAGAGACATATACTCAAGAAGGCTCAGGGAGAGAGTCATCAAAGGCTCAAGGAGCTGAAACACAATTTTCCAAGCTAGGAAAAATGCAAAGGAGGAAGTTACATGCACAGAGGAGGAGCAAGGAGGAGTTATCAAGCCCACACCCCCACTAGTCTCTTGTAGGTATAGACATAGTCTGCTTATAACAATTGTAACTCTTTGTGTGCATATCCAATTCAAAAGATTTAAAGTGCTATAGTTTAAAGTGCATTATAGCTTATATATGTGTTTTAATTTCCCTAAGATGGCTTATTGAAATCATTTTCATGTGCAGAGAAATTGGTGTATTTTTGTAACCCTAATTTCTACATATCCTACATCTCTGCATAGTCTATTTTGTATGGAGTTGTTGACTGACCTAAACAGATCCATTTGAGGTTTTCTATAGCTCCTTGGAAATCTTATGAGCCACACTAAGTGTGATAAAAGCTTACTTGATTTGGATCATTTTAAGCTAGATGAAATGAATCAAAGTTTTACTGCAGGGTAGCAGAAAAGGTGTATGAAGGGACTTAGGTATTGGGTTCATTTAACTTCTAGTGTGCAAATTTGAGGGAGTAAATTCCATCAGTTGGTATCAGAGCATGAAAAATCCATTGAAGACTCTAGGAGAAGGACAAAAAATCTTGGATATCAAGGCTAAGAGGTACATTTGAGTGTAACCCTAATTTCCCAATCATTATGGTAGATCTAGGTCAAAAAGTGGAGTTGCTTGACAAAGACAAAATTGTTCTTGTCGTAATGGTTGAAACCATGTTAGGGCTGTACTTGTCAAAGTAAACCTAAAAGCCTAGTATTGAGTGAATCGGTCATCGACATGTTGTACCCTCAATACTTGCTTAAATTCAACCACGTGATTGTAAGGATCTCCCATGTTATCAAAATAGTTCTTCATGGATTTCATCGGGATAGGTCTCAAGATCCTAGAGTACTCTCTTGGTCTAAGTAGTGAAAAATCATCCATGCCTCTTTGATTTCTATGCCCTCGTGGTCGATCTTATTCAGTGTTGTCGATTTCTAAACCTGATCTTTTCCTTCCCATGGTGTGCACAAAGCTCACTTCTAGTCATTGTGTGGATTTCTCCTTTTGTGCACCTAGGATTTGGGATGATCCTGCTCCATGCTGATTATGGATCTGTAGACTTGTGTGGTGGGAAAATAGGTTCTGCCTTCCATGTGTAAGCATGTCTACTATGCTCTCTGACTGCATACATCCTTTAGAAAGTGTTGTTCAAATTGATGACATTTCCTAGAATATCAAGATCCTTAAACTCATATATGATCACTCCATCTACTTCATTAGGCAATACACAACGGTATGAAGAAGCAAATTGTCTAGTGCCTATCTCTAACTTCATCTCTGCTCTCATGGATAAGACCACATGATGTATATTAGATGAAAAGTTACATCGGGTGCCTCTTCGGTGAGTCGCTTTGAGATATATTACATAGGTTTTTGGCAGCTAACACATCTAATTTTCTATCTCTCAAAGTCTACACTAGCCATTTAGGCATAGTTTTTGCTTACTCTATCAACTCTCTCATCAACAAGTGCATCATGTAAATCTACATCATTATTTGAAATCTATAAAGGTTGAGAAATTACCTCATTTGTGATGGAATTTAATCCCTCATATTCGCACACTAGAAGTGAAATGAACCCAATACCTAGGTCCCTTCATACACCTTTTTTGCTACCCTACAGCAAAACTCTAATTCACTTACCTTACACTAATCCAAATAAAATAAGATTTTAGCCACACTTAGTATGGTCCATAAGCTTTCCAATAAGCTATATAACACCTCAAATGGATCTGTTTAGGTCACTCAACAACTCTATACAAAATAGACTATGTAGAGATGTAGGATATGAAAAAATTAGGGTTATAGAGATACACATTCTTTGCATATAAAACTGATTTCAAGAAGCCCTCTTAGGGAAACTAAGACACATAAGTAAGCTATAGAATGCACTTTAAATCTCTTGAATTGGATATGTTCACAAAGAGTTACAACTATTATAAGCAGACTATGTCTATACCTACAAGAGACTAGAGGGGGTGTGGGCTTGATAGCTCCTCCTTGCTCCTCCTGTGCGCATGCAACACCCTTCTCTGCATTTTTCCTAGCTTGGACAACTGCATTTCATCTCCTTGAGCCTTGGATGACTCTCTCCTTAAGCCTCCTTGAGTATATGTATCTTGGTCTTCAATGACCTACAAGACTTCCATGCATTCGATGACTTGTCACCTTCTTTTATAGCCTTTGGATGCCTCTCCCGACTTTTCCACCACCTTAGGACTGCCTTGCTCGACCTTGAGACTGTGCTAAATGATCTAAGTTGTGACTTGTTTTTCCACATTAAGGTCTTTTGATCCCTTTTTCCACCTGTGTTGTAGTTCATACTTTCAACACTCCCTCGCAATCTTAAGCTGGTAGTGTCCATATCAAACAAGCTCATAGCCTTTGAAAACTTTGTTAACTTGGTCATATCAAAGCTTTTGGTGAAGATATTTGCAACTTGTTCCTTTGTACCTAAAAAATGAACATTAATGTCCCCACTTGCAACCTTTTCCCTTACATAATGATAATGCACCTCAAGCTTGCATGGTACAAGGGATTGTTAGCAAGATGTAGGCTTGACATGTTATCTCCATAAATTCGATCTGCTCCAAGTTGTATACCAATATCTTTGAAGATCTTCTTAAGCCACATTGCTTTACATGTAGTGAGGGATAAAGCTCTATATTCTGCCTCTGTTAACCTCAATGCAATTCTGGGCAGTTTTTTGCTCATCCATGAAATTGATTTTGTACCTAGCATGAAAACCTAGCCAAAAGTTGACCTTCTATCATCAACACTCCCTGCCCAATCTGCATCACTCCATGCTCTTACTTGAAGTTCTTCATCATAACTATATAGCATCCCATGATTAACTATACTCTTCACATACTTTAACACTCTCTTTGCATGTTGAGATGTGTATTTGTGGTTGTGTGCATGTACTCAGATAGAACTCCAACTATGTAGCACAATTCAGGCCTTGTAAGTGTAGCATAGATCAATGATCCTACAATGATCTTGTATAGTGTAAGGTCTTCTAGCTCTTTACCATCTTCCTTGATTAACTTGACATTAATCCATAGGTTGAACTATTGGTTTGCAATCTGTCATGCCAAACCTAAACAACACATCTAGAAGGCACTAATGAACTCAGAACGCAATGGAAATCTGCTGAAGATAAACTTTTAGTAGTTTATAATGAAGATGTCGATAGTATGATTTTAACAAGGTATGGGGAAGTTCCAATTCTTTTCAAGAGAATTCAAGGATACTAGAGCTACAAGCTATTTGGCAACATGCAAGATTGTTAGAATACTTTAGTGATGTGTGTGTGTGTGTGTGTATGTGTGTGTATATATATGTGTGTGTGTGTGGATGTGTGTGTGTATTTGTTTGTGTATGTGCATGTATGTGTATGTGTGTGGATATGTGTATGTCTATGTGTGTGTTTGTGTGTGTGCATGTGCTTGTACCTATGTGTGCATGTGTATATGTATGTGTATGTGCATGTATGTGTGTGTATGCATGTGTATGTGTGTGTGTTTGTATTGTGTGTGTATGTGTGTGTATATGGTACATGTATGTGTATTTGTATGCGTGTGTTTATGTGTGTGTGTATGTGTGTATGTATGTGTGTGTATATGTGTGTGTGTATGTGTGTGTATGCATATGTAGGTGTGTCTATGTGTATCTATGGATATTATGTATGTATGTGTTATATGTCTCAATACATGCATGCATGTATATTAATTTATGTATGTATGTGTGTGTGTTTGTATATGTGTGTGTGTACGTGTGTGTATATGTAGGTGTATGAATGTATATTACTTTATGTATGTATTATGTATATATGCATGCATGTGTTAATTTATGAAAAATACTAAATGTATAAAATTTATTAAAATTATACTTGCAATAATTAGCCGAATACTTTGATTGGTGAACTTCTTTGATAAGCGAATATATATATATATATATATATATATATATATATATATATATATATATATATATATATATATATATATATATATATATATATATATATATATATATATATATATATATATATTGTGTACTTGAGCCACGATGACTCAAGGTCTTGTACCAATGAGACTATACCTCAATTGCCATACAAGTGCATATAGTGGAGTTCTTTTCACACATTTAAATGTCAATCCTAAGGAGGGACTTACCAAGTGTATGAAGACATGTGCACACGTGATAGAAAATGAAGTGGGTTAGCTATCCACACATGAGAAAAGACTACTACTACCCACACCTACTGAAATACTGAAAGTGTTGCCGCAAGCCTCTTTTCAGCAGTTTTGGTATTTTGAGGTTTTCTCCCAGCCCAGAACTCCGAATATAGGCAATAGGGTACTCGTTTTGAAGCTCTCGACGAAACGAATCCAACGGTGGTGGTTTCACTCAATTCTGACCACTCTGCTTCAAGTTATGGAAGAAACAGTGAATTACGGGAGTCATAAACACCTGCGCCTCAGCTTCTCGTAGCTTACGCACGCACTACAGCAGCTCAAAACAAGGGGGAAGGGGTAGACAACAGTCCTACACTTGCATTTCAAGCATCACACACACATACAAGAGCAAAATGAAGATCAAAATCAGCAAGAAAGAGACAAACTCGAAAATTCAGAAGTGCTCCTTCTTCACAATGACAAGAAGTTCTTTACAATGAGTCACTTTTGACTTATATACTAGTGCCCTAAGTTTGGTCCTTTCACACAAGAGACCGGCACTTTATTCACTAAAAGGCTAACTTCCTACTATTGTACATGGGTAAATCACTAATCTTCTGTGGGGATGCACCTAGAGGACTCCTCTAGTGCATTTACAACGGAAAATATATACAAGAGTGGTTATGATACAAAAGTTGTGTGTCCAAATCGGAAAAATTTTGGGGCCCGTCTTTTTTCTCTGCTTTGTGCGCTCTTTAGCTCTGCAACACTCTCCCCCTCTTCGTCTCTGTCGTCCCTTGACAGGCTTTGCTTCGCGAACGCGTCCCGTGGGTAGTGTTGCCTGATTCTTGATCTTGCATTACGTTTTAGAGGCGCTTCAGCTTTTCTCCGCACGCTCCCCTTGGTCAGTATTGTCTGCAGTTAAACAGACATACAGATTCGATGGCCTTCTTGATTCAAGCTCTACAACTTGAGAGCCTGATGTAGTTGTCTTGCCTGTTGACTTGGGTTGCCACGCACGCCACCAGTGACTAGGAATGTGCTGTTCTTAGTCACCCTCTTCAACTTTTCAGCCTCTACCCCTTTCTAACTTTTGGTCCTACTCTGATGTTTGAAAAGTCCACTACTCGGGACCCCGGGGTTTAGCGTTGTAGCCTGATGCGTGCCCCTGCGGGGCTCTGTGCAGAGATGGGTGTTGCGCCCCTGCGGGGCTTCCTGCAGAGATATGTCTTTAGATATTAATATATCTATTGCACCATTTTGGACTTTGATTTTCTTCTTCTTTTCTTCTTGCTGGATTGTCCCTCTACGCGTCCCTCCTCCTGAACTCTGTCGTCCTCGACAGGCTTTCTGTGGCGACGCGTGTATGTTTGAATGGCAGTTTGCTCTCGTTGGTTTAGCAGATTTGCATGACATAGCATGAATTCCTTCCATTGCCTTGACTTCACTCCGTCCTCTGGCGCCTGTCGATGATCAACAAAGAAGCTTGTTTCATAGGCCACCAGCCTTGCATTTAAATTAGAAGTCATTTTTACAAAAATCTCTGAATCCATTTCAAAGTAGCCGGTAAAGAATGCTTCTTCGAAAGTCTGCATGTATGTCGATGGCAAAAACATAAGGCGAGAATAGTATGCCATGATGGTGAGTCGCCTCGGAATGGTTGATAAATCAAAAATGAGAGCTTCCGACCCTTGCGTAATGCCAATGAAATTCAAAAATGTATACTTTGCGTGCTGGAACACCTTCAACACTGTAATGAGCATGCTAAATATTTTATTTGTCATCTTGACTGCTAAGTCCGGCACTGTAGCATATTTTGCAAGCCAAAATTCCATTGTCTTTACCATATATTCTTCGGTAGGTAGGTAATTATGTGGCGGACTAGGTAGTAACGGGTAATATAGCCATTGATTATTGATAGTGCCTTGACGCTGTGCTTCCCAAAATTGCGTCCAAGAGCGTCTGCGGGGTACAGGACAAAAAGAGGGATTCACCTGAAGCGCATAGGGTGATGCTTCCCACTGTACCCACAATGTCGGATTCTTCTCCAAAATTTTTCTTCGCCATATCGGATCCGCCTTCTCAAATTCCTCTTGAGTATACTTGAAAGTGTCATGCTGGAATTGAAGGTTGTGGTCCGGATCTTTATTCGTGGTAGTCTTTATATACATCCGCGTCTGTTCTTTAAGTAGACCATATGGTACATTGAATGGCTTCAAAATTTGATCTAACTGTTTGTTGTCTATTCGAGCTTCTTTCATTATTTGGATTATTTGGTCTTCAAAATCAGCAGTGAGCTTGGACACTAGTAGTGCCCTTTCTGGTCTGCTCAGTTCTGCAATGTCTCGTGTGTTAGGTTCTAATGGAACCTCCTTTTCCGCCCTTTTTGGTGAATGATACAAGGGGGGAGAGAGAGGACGTACCTCTTCCTCCACAGTAGCCGTTGTTTCCGGAGGAACTACTGGTGTCCCCTGTTTTTCTGCTAGCTCTATCTGCTCCTGCAGCCGTTTGATGATATCATCTTTATTCTTGAGCTCTTCTTCAGCCTTTGTAAGCTTTTCTTGATGTTTGATTAATTCCTGTGCGACTATGTGCATGTGATCTGTGTCTTCTTTGCACTGCCGGAAATAATCTTTCTCTGCTTTCTTCCATTTTTTGCGTAGAGCTGCAGTGTCATTCATATATTTTTGTTCCCATTCTGCAATTGTCTCTTGCTCCTGTTTGAGTTGATCTGCCATCTTTGTCAACTTGTCTTCCATGTCTTTTATATCCTCATTTGATTTGTCAAGATCTGTCGGTGGTTGATCACTGAGGAGAGCTGTCATGAGCTCCTTATTCCTGTTCCGTAAGTGGTCGGCTTCTTCTATGCTCACCTTGAGCTGTGATTCGAGTACCTTGCTACGTGCATGGATCCTCGTTATCTCTTTTTCTGTCATGTGTAGTTTCTTTGTGAGCTCCAAAACTTGCTCTTTTAGTTGGGCATTCTCCTTTTCTAATGTTTTGCATTGTGTTTTGGTTGTTTTTATTTCTTCCTGTTTCTTCAACACTTGAGCTTCTGCTTTAGATAATTTCTTTGCCAGATTCATACCTTCCTTTTGAAGCTCCTGCTTATCGAGCATGGCTTGGTCGTAATCTTCATCAGCGTCAAGCATCAGTTTTTGAGTGTCTAGTGCCGTGCGAATCATATCCTGCACCACAGGCTTGAGCTGAGCTATGTCCACGTTGAGCCATGTCTTTGGTATGTCTGGTGTTTCTCCTGTATGTACATCTTGTCCCTTTGTTACGTGGATCAGTTCTTTATGTGGCTGTCTGACCTGTAGTTGCACTTGCAATTCTGCTTCATCTTCTATGACTTTACGAACTTTCGTGGCACTCCCTTGAAAGGTGACATCCAGTGGGGACGGTTCTGCCACAACCCTTAGTGGGGTGAAGGGTTCTTCGCCTTCTTGTCCTTCTTCCTGAGGCTTGTCCTCTGAGATCATTGCATGCACCTCAGCCTCAGATTTGTCCTCCTTTGTGTGGGTGATGGAGGCATCCTTTGGTCGAATGGGGTGTTGCCCTTCTTCTTTTGTCTTCTCTGTGGTTGTATTTTGGTCTGCCAGTGGTGATTGACCTCTTTCTTTGTTGTCAGCTTGGGTTTCGTCATAGTTTACTTCATTTAATTCGGCCCACTGGCCATCATCCTTCGATTCGCTTGGAATATCTACATCCAATAATGATGTAGTTTGCTTCTCTTGGTCGTCGGATCCTGAACTTGAATTGTCTAGCCCAATCTCCCGATATCTGTGTACCTTAGTGAGTTTGCCTTTTGGTTTTGAACTTTTGCTGACTGTTGATAGTGATGACCCTGCACTGGTAGATTGATTTGTCCTTCTGTATATTTATGAGTCTCCTCCAGTGCTTGGGTTAATTCTTCTTCCGTAATCTTTCTGATTCCTTGGGGGGTGGATGTAGGCAGTACATGTACTCTCTTTGTTTGTGGTGCTTCTTCATCTTTTTGTAGGACTTCTCTAGGCCGTTTTGTACCTCGCATCGTGCCTCTCATCCGGGGTTGTGAACTTGTTTCTGCTTCTTCTACCTGCTTGCTCCCTTTCTTTTGTTTCGGTACAGTAGCATTCTTGACAAATTGAGCCAACTCCATTGAAGATGGCATCTCCTTCAAGTACTCGCGCATGCCCAATGCGTGGTAAATCATAATTGTAAGGGCAGTGGTCCCATTAAGGAATTTTTTATTTTCCCATTTCTTCTTTGCCTCGAACAATCTTTCCTGCACATATGGTGTGAGATTTACCTGATTGCCGATCTGTTTTATGGCATGAGACAATAATTGCACAATAATCTTTTGAGGAGCCGTGTATCTGTTCATACTCGGGAAGCAGAAGTGTTGATGAATCAACCTGACTTCTTCTTCAATATCCACCCTATTAATGTCGACAAATGTTCTAGTTTTTGCTCCACGACTTTCTTCTTTGACCGTGTTGACACCATCTTTTTCCCATTCAAATGCTTCTTTGATTAAGTCGTGGGAGAACTGAATGACTACCCATTCTCCATTCTTATCCATCACATTGGCTTCTGGCACCAATGGGTCATGTAGTGCCGGTCGTAGAGTGTTCATGACCTGTGTACAGCGTTGGAAATCCGGCTTGTAGATAGGTAGCTCAAAATACTTGTGAACTCCTGCTTTCTTCATGATATCGATGGTAGATGGCATTCCATGTAAAACTTTGAAGTCCTGGGACATGATCGGAAACTGGTGATCCGTGTCCATGATCTTTATGTTGGCCAAGAAAAGATACTCTTCCACTGGCTGCTCATCTCTGAACCAATGGCCTTTTGCTTTCGTAAGACATTGGGGAGGGAATTCGTGGACCTCCTCTTGGATTGTCGCTTCAGAGTCTTCAGAAGCCATCTGCACTTACAAGGAAAAGTGCATTAGCTTAAAAAGCTTTCATGAGACCATACATTGTGTTGTTTTGATTATGGTAGCGCGTCACTCCGTTCCCCATTATTGCAAGAGTGGGATTTCTTACCGCCTCTTTTTATATATTTTTTCTGAAATAAGACAATCGTTAGTATAGCCGAAGCGAAGTTTATGTACATAGTATGTCCATTCCTATCAGTTTAAAGCTAAGATCTAGTCTCACTTGGAGATCGTGCACCACTAGTTTGATAATGTACATCCTGTGCCGAATGCGCGGCCTTGTATTGCAGCCCTATCATGCTTACTTGAGGTGCATCAAACACAACATGAGTGCAATCGGGTGCTTTATCTCCTCGATCATCTGCTCCTCGTGGTAGCTTTGGTTTCCAGACCCATTTTGAGAACACTGAGAGAGGTCGCTGGGTTTTCTCGATTCGTGCAGCTGCTCGTGTTCCATTTGCCTTATCCATTGTCCGAGTGAATTTGGCATTGCTTTGCGATCTTCTCTGATGATTCTTATGTGTTGTTGACTCTTGCCTTGTCTGCTGTGATATTTCCTCTTTTGTCCTTACATTCTGTTTAGCTGCTTGTATGACCTTTTTGGGAATCCATATCTGATGTCGAGATCTTTGAGCTTCAAGCAAGGGCTTGGCAATCCATACTTTTACTGGTTCTTTTCGTTTGTAGTTCTTCGTAGCGGGCTTGGTGATGCCTGTTTCCTTCTTCAAAGCGCTTGTGGATGTTTCTTGACTCTGTATTTGATCCTTGCGTACCCACATATATTTGGGTGGTTGTCGATTCGAGTATCTGCTTATTGGTTTCCAACAGTACGATCTTTGGATGTTTTGAGCCTGTTTGGGAGAGAGCGTCTCCTCGTTGGTTGGCTGATCCTCAATTACATTGGATAACTTCGACGCTCTAGGGGATGTCGCAAAGATTAAAGTTTCAGCTCCTATGCATTTGCTTTCTGAGTGTTGAGCACAGTTGCTAATATCTTCCGTCGCTTCTTGAACTTCCTCTGATCTTGGTATTGACCTGGTTTGGTTACATGGTTTCTCTTCAAGCAAGCTGAAAATCTCCTTATGCCCTATCGTGGCTGAAATATATCCTTGAGCCAGATGGATACATGCTTCTGTTTCAATGATCCAGTCTTGTCCTAGAATGAAGTCTTCTATTAAATCGTCATCCTCACATACTAGGACTCTTTGTTCCATGGAGGAATTTCCTACGTGGAGGGACACATTCGTTGTACCAATGCAGTCTATGGTGTGACCTCCAATTCCTATTAGTTTGGCTTTTGTGGGATTCAATTCCAATTGCAATTCGTTCGCTATCCTCCTTCGCATGCAGCTAAGGTCTGCTCCTGAGTCTATCAATGCATCTATCAATTTATACTCTGTCTTGCCAATCCCTAGGTTTAGGTAAGGTTGTGTTTTACACACACCCGTTGATTCTTGATTTTTGACCTGATAGTTTGCCATAGGGATGGGCTCTTCTCCTTGGAGATAGCGTTCATCTTTTTGCCTGATCCACTCCTTACGTTTTCTAATGCGTTCTAGTGCTTCTTGTCGGGCTTCCTCTCGAATCCGTTCTTCTTCCTTTTTCCTATTTTGAGCTCCTAACAGTCGCGCTAGCATTTGATCCGTCAATGGTTCCATGAATCGTCTTACTCGGCATCCACTAATATAATTGGGAAGAATGTCTCCGTCTAGTGTGGCGAGATTGACTGCACCACTAGTGGAGATTCGATTTATAATCAAGGGTCCATATCCGCGTTTTTGTAGCTTCTTTGCATGCTGTTTTAGAGTGTATACCAGGACTAAGTCGCCTTCTTTTAGTCCCTTATCTTTTATATGTGAGTCATAATATGCCTTTTGTCTCCTTTTAGCGGCATAAATGCCTGCTACCGCTTGCAATCTAGTCTCGTGCAGCTTTTCAATTTGATCTAATTGCTGAGACAATTCATGACCATTCCACTCATATTGCTGGGCCACTTTCAATGTAGGTACTAAGAAGTCAATTGGCAAAATTGCATTCTGCCCATACACTAGATTGAAAGGTGTGGTTCCAATGGCCGTTTTATATGCCACTCGGAAGGCCCAAATTGCGTGATGCAATTGTTTGTCCCAATCTGACCTTCCATTATTGACAATCTTTGTCAATACAGTGCATAGTACCTTGTTGGAACTTTCAGCTTGTCCGTTAGCTTGAGGATGGTATGGGGCTGATTTTTTATGAATCACTAGAAAGTCATTCATTAGCGATTCAATGACTTCGTTTAGGAAATGCGTTCCTCGATCACTCACTATCTCGATCGGTAGTCCAAAGCGTGTGAAAATGTGCTCAAAGAGAAATTTTGCTGTAGTTTGAGCATCATTTTTTCTAGTGGCTTTTGCTTCTACCCACTTGGTTAAGTAGTCGGTGGCTACTATGATGTACTCCGCATGTGATCCTTTCGCAGGTGGATTGATAGGTCCTATGAAATCAATACCCAACTTGGTAAATGCTCTCGCACAAACCATGGGTCTTAAAGGCATGTCGTCTCTTCGAATGGGATATTTCGCTCTCTGGCATGTTTCGCAGCTTCTCACATATGTCTCTGCATCCATATGCAGAGTTGGCCACCACAAGCCCGCAAAGAGAATCATCTTGACCGTTCTGTCTGCTGAGAAGTGTCCTCCCGCAGCTCCTACGTGTGCCATTTCTAATATGGGAAGATATTCTCCTTCATGTACGCACAATCTGAGTTGATTGTCTTTTCCTCTTCTAAACAATTGTTTTCCCATTATCACATAATCCTTGCTCATTTCTTCTAGGGATCGCTTTCTTGCTAGACTAGCTCCTATTTCGTGCTCTTTCGTTTTGAGGAATTGTACTAATGTTTTACTCCAATTAGGCGCTATGGTCGAAAAAGGTAAGGACACGTGATCCTCTGGGTTAGTTTCTTGGCATTCCACACAATCACTTACATAATCGTGAACGTCTTTTGTCATGTCGGGCCAGTATACGCCTAACCTTTTTAATTCTTGTATTGTTCCATGCATCCCTTGATGGGTTTTCCACTTGTTTACATGTGCCTGCTGAATTAATTGCTTCTGTTCGTCCTCCTCGACACATCTCAATAAGACTCCGTTAGGTTCCTTATAATACATGCTTCCAGCAACAATGTGTAAATTTCTGGTTTGGAGAATCTCTTTTTTGCTATTCTTATTTATTGAGTGTTGAGGGCCATGGGTGAGTATAGGAATTAGTCGTTCCGCCCACTTTGGACATACTTCAAGATTAAACAAATACGTATCTGGTAAATCATCCGGTACTCCGCTAGGTGGTTCTCCATGAGTTAGCCTTGACAGGTGATCTGCTCTTACATGTGTGTTTCCTTTTTTGACTATTACCTCAAAGTCGAACTACATTAATAACAAGAACCATCGTACCAATCTTCCCATGTTGCAAGGCTTATTGACTAAGTACAACAAAGCCTGATGGTCTATGAAGAACTTGAATTTGTTGGCTAAGAGGTAGTGTCTAAACTTCTTCACTGCATAAACCATTCCTAAACCCTCTCTTTCAGTAGTCGTGTAATTTCTTTCTGCTTGGTTTAATTGTCTACTCGCATAAGCGATTGGATGGTCAAGCTTTCCTTCGTCAGCCGGTTGAGCTAGGATACATCCAATGGCATAGTTCGAAGCATCAACATGAATATGAAAAGGATTGCTCCAGTTGGGTGATTTTAGAATTGGGGCTGTACTCAGCCGCTTTTTAAGCTCGTTGAAGGCCTTCTCACACTCGTCTGTCCAAGTGAATTGAGTCAATAGACCATATAAAGGCTTAGCTATTATGGCATACATGTGAATAAACCTACGGTAATATCCACAGTGTCCCATAAAGGCTTGTACCTCTTTCGCGTTCTTGGGTCTAGGTAGCTCTAAGATAACTTTAATCTTTTCTTCGTCTGTGGATATTCCATTCTTTGAAACGATGTGTCCTAGGATTTTTCCTTGTCGCACCATGAAGACACATTTCTCAGGGTTCAAGCAAACTCTATACTGTCTACATTTATTGAATATTTTTCTCAGTTTCGGTATATGGTCTGGTCGTTGATTCGAGTATGTACACAGATCATCTACGTATACTTCCATACTTTTTCTCAGAAATTCTTTGAAAACATGACACATCAGTCGTTGGAAGGTGGTTGGCGCATTAGTGAGCTCGAAAGGCATCACTCTAAATGCATAGATTCCCCATTCAGTCGCGAATGCGGTTTTATGCTCGTCCTCAGTTGCAATAGCTACTTGGTTGTAACCAGAGAATCCATCCAAGAAGCTATAGACCTCCTTGCCGGCAACTCTTTCCAAAAGATGGTCTGTGATGGGTAAAGGGAAACTATCTCGTATAGTTGCTGCATTTACTTTTTTCAAGTTGATACACACCCTTAGTTTTCCGTTTTTCTTGGGCACTACTACTAGTGGCGATACCCATTCTGTGTGTTCAATCTCATAAATGAATCCTGCCGCTAGTAATTTGTCAATTTCTTCCTTTATTTTCGCTGCATAAACTTCATTATACGTGTAAGGGCGTTGTTTAGAAGGTTTTGCATCTGCTGTCATAGGAATTCGATGAGCGCATATGCTAGGTTCTACACCCTTGAGGTCTTTGTACGTCCAAGCAAATACATCTCGATACTCTCGGATGAGTCGTATGAGATCCTCTTCTTCCTCGTCTGATACGTCTTTCCCAATATACGTGCACCTTTCTTCTCCGTCTTCTATCGTTACCACAACTTTTTTGGTTTGTTCCTTGTTATCATAGGCTTCTCCGTCTCGGGCCTCTCGTTTAGGCATTTGAGTTGCTATTTTTCTTTCTTCCACTTCGTATCTTTTAAAATGTTCTGGAACTTCAAAGTGGTCTGGTTCCGGTTCCACTTTACTCGTGTCCTCTCTATGCTCGTGTATTCTTGGGATGGTTTCGATTGCTAAGACTTTTGTCGGTCTTTCTTTTGATTCTTCTTGCATGGTTTCTAAATATTGTTCTTCAGAGTCAAACTCCTGTTCCATTTCTATGCTTTCGTACTCTTCTTTCCACTCTTCCTCTACAATTTCTCCTGCTTCTACTTCTTGGAGGACAACCATGTAGAGGTTCACATCATATCCTTCCTCGTCTATACAGTCGTTGATCGTCAATACTTCCTCATTCACACAAACGTCTAATGTGGCTAGGATTTCCATCCAGCCATGTGGTTCGAAGAGTTCATCTGAAAAAATTTGAGGCATATAATCGGGGTCTTCTATCGATCGATAGTTAGGGTGCCCTATTGTTCCTCCTTCTTTGCTTCTTTGCACATCCACAACTGGGCATCCTCATGCATCCAAGATTGATCACTCGATCCGGCACTATGAATGGATAGGTCATCTTCTTCTTTGTGGATTGGGTTCCATTGTAATGGAGGAACATCTCGATAAGCAAATGTGTGCAAGTTTATCTTGGTGGTATTTCCTTGATGTTGTAGATATAACGAATCTCTGCCCCAATCCTGTACTACTCGCATTTGTCTCATAAAGGGTCGTCCTAATATCATCTCGTAGTTGTTCGCTTTCTCGAATTTACAGATGGCTAATGTGTGTTCGAATTCTACTCCACAAGTGGTTAGTTTGATCCTTTCCAATATTCCTAAGGGTTTTTCTACATGACCATCTGCTAATTGGAGTTTCATGCGTGTGGGTCGTAAGGCAGGTTTTCCCCACTTTTCCCATATTTCCTTGGTGGCAATCCCTACCCCCGCTCCCGTGTCTAGGATGGCCTTGGTCATGTACCCATTGTAGGTGACAGGTAAGCACGTATTACCTTCATCTCCTTCACTAAATTCCCCCACTTTATCAACTGGAACTTGTATTGTGGAGTGGTTTTCTTTTTCCTTTCCTTTCATTTCCCCTTTTTCTGCCGGTGGCTTTAATTGGTCTGCTAACTGTCTCCATAGATGTGGTTTAAGTTGAAGCAACTCTTCCACCGTCAATTTGCATTGCACCTTTGTTTTCTTAAGTTCTGTTAGATTGTGTGAACTCTCTTCTGAGTTTCCTTTTTCTTTCCCATGCACTGTGGGTGCTCGTATTATTATAGACTCTCTTTCATATTCTCCCATGTAGTTAGGCAATGTTGAAATGCTCATGGTTTCCTCTCTTCCTTTATCAAGTCTTGACACTTCCTCATATGCTTCCTCCAGGTTAAGATCAGGGTGACTATCTTCCCCATCTATTACATCAAAAGGAGGTGGACTGATTCCATTCTTTTTCCATCGCTCCTCTCTAATTCTATTCCACAAGTCTTTGGACCAATCTTCCTCTAGGTCGGGTATCATGGATACCTGTTCCCCTTGAAATTTTATTCGTTCATTTCGATCATCTTCCCGTCTAGGTTCCTTATCCTTAGGTTGGATGCACTCTTCGTATAGTTCCTGTGCGATCCTTGTTTCAGGCAAAATTGGGATGGTCTTTTCTAGAGTCGCCTGTGCTACTTCGATGAGCTTTTGGCATATTGCCAATCTTTCTTTCTCTAATTCCCCTTGAGGATAGAGTTTTTCATGTTGCTCTAGGTTTGGGCCCATTGTGATCCTAGCTTGGTACGCTTTCAACCACATGTCCAAATCCTCTGGTTTTGGGTCAGCTAGAATTGATCCTGGCTTCTTTTTCTCTGAGCTAATTGGTGGTGTTTCAGGGATCTCCTTATGCGTTTTTTGTTCATTATACTCTCTAGAGCCCTTAGCTTGTTTTTTGCTGTCTTGGCTCTTATTTCTTGCCCATTTTTCTTTGAGCTTTTCTCGTCTTTCTTTCCATTTTTGTACTTTTGTGTTTTGAGAATTCTCACATGGGTTCTCTGAATCCTCGACTACCTGAATGTTAGAGTCTACTGTTTTATTGTTCTCTGGTTTCTCTTCCGGTTGTTTTCCCTTTTGTTGTTTTGCTTGAGCTCTAGTAATAGCTTTCAGTGGTACAGTGTACTCCTTCTCACTTCCAGATCCTTCTAAGACCTCAATTACATTAATTGGTGCAGTGCCTTGAGTTTTTGTAGGGTTCTTAGGGCAATCTCTAAAAAGATGTTCTTTTCCACAATCACTGCAATATCCTTCCCAAATCCTGGGTGGTGGAGGGTTGTAAGGTCGAGGACACTCCCGAATGAAGTGATCCCCTCCGCATCTATAACACGGTCCTCTCTGCACTGGTGGTCTAATGGGAGGTCTCAAGGGTTGTTGTGCTTTGGGCGCTGTATACATTAAAGTTGCAGTCTCTGCTCCATAAGTCTGATCAAATCCTTCATATCCATAATAGGCCGCATCATATCTTGGTTCATATTCCATCATGTTGGCTTCATATGGATAGTACTCTCCTGCTGGAGGTTCATACCCTTGGTTGGTTGATTCTACATTGGTCGCTATTGAAGCTGGTATTATGGCTCTTTCCAAGTTTTCTTCCGGTTGAGTATACTTCACAGGTACAACTTGTTGAGGTTGTGACAGTTGTGGTCCCAATACTGGTTGTGGTGGTGGATACGATGCTTGCTCATATTGTCTTGGTGCTCCTACCGGATAAGGGTTGTATCTAGGCATCTCCCTACCAAGCTCTCTAGGTAGATATCCATAAGGTCGGTATTGGGGTGGATGGACAGGTCGTGTTTGCCTATTAAAGGGACAGTTCTCAGTTGTGTGATTGGTATATTTTTGCTCGATGTGGCAGTATGAAGAAGTCCCTTGTTGTTGCTGTCTGTTGTATGGATACGTAGGTTGTGCACCGGCTCCTCCTCTGGCACACAAGTGTGTGGGATGTTCTCCTCCACATAAGTTACACCTCCTTAACATAGGCACTCTTTGAGCTGGATGTTGGTAAGCTCTCTGCCCTTGGACTCCTAGTTTCTTTGCTAATAGTTCCGCTAGTTCTTCCACATTACTAGAATTGGACGTAACAGTGCTTCTTGAGTCTTCTGATTTAGTGAGGTCGGTAGTACCTTTGAGGTCCTCAGCAAGGTTATCTTCCAAGTCGATGCACTCTTGAAGACACTCACTCAATGTTTGTAGCCTTTTCACATACACTAGGGTTCTTAGGGTCCCGTTAGAGAGTCCATCTAAAAATAATGAAATCATCTTTTGTTGAGTCGGTCTCTCAGCCACTGGGCATCTATCCACATATTGATTGAATCTTCGGGCAGCAGTCTTCACAGTTTCACTAGGGTTTTGCTTAAAGCTATGGATTAAAGATGCAGAATTGTGTTTAATCCCTCTCTTTGTAAATTCTCCAATGAATTCTTGAAAGAATTGTTCCATGTTTCCAAATTGATTGGGATCTAAAGGTTGGAACCAAGTTAGAGCTGTTCCTGTGAGGGTGAGTCCAAAAGACTCATACTGCACAAAGAAGTCCTCTACTTGCTCCGCTCTTAGAACTTGTTTAAATTCGGCAATATGATCATATGGCTCCCCTAATCCATCATAATGGTTTCTCACGCACTTAGCTACTTGGATTGGTCTCAATCTTCTCATTGGTTCAGGTGGTCTGGGCATTACAGGGAAGACTGGGGAAGCTGGTCGTAATGGAGGCATTCCTGGCTATCCTCCCACAGGTGGTCGTGGTCTGACCGGTGGGCGGAAATGGTTCTCAATCCCTGTGTGGGTCTGATTGTGTGTGTGCACTCCTGGAGTTGCAAACTGTACATGAGTACGGTTGGGCACACTTCTTTGACTGGTCTGTCCTGATGTGGTATATTCCGTCTCTTGTTGATTTCCAAAAGGATTTTGCGAGGTAGTTGCCTGCTCCCTCTGAGGAAATACAGGTGCACCCATATATCTCAGCCGAGCCCTGTCTAGGACACCTACAGGCCAATATCTTCTTTGATTCTTATCCAAGTAAGTGAGTCTAGTTCCGTCATCTGGGTCTTTCAACTCATAGAATGTCATGGGGCTCTCTCCTATTCCTGGAACAGGCATGTCAGTTTGAAGCAATAAGTCTGCTCCGTGAATCATGTAGACTTCCAACAGGTAGTCGTCTTGAGGTATCAAGTCTCCTCTCAAGACCCGTGATACTTGGGATCTGCCTCTAGTGGTGGTCACTAACTCTTCAGGGTGTGTTCCTTCAGAGTTGTCGGGATCCGTAAACTCTCCTCTTTCATTGATCCTCTCAGAAAATTCAGTTACTATGTAAATGTGACCAACTTTGTCAACGTATGCACCTCCTTCGTATTTGACAGCTGGTCGGGGTATGATTGTGACATTTTGGGAAGTTACCATCCTGGCGACGGACCTGTTTAAGCCATCCAGGTAGATTGGAATCTCCTCGGCATTAGTGGACACATACTGCAAGGAAGTACGGTAGTCCCCCTCCACAGTAGTCATGAAGCTTCCTGTTGGTGCGGGTCCTTGCATGTCTTCTGAAGCCATAAGTAATTCCTCTTCCGAGTCACTGGAAGTTTCTAAGTAAACTGAGTGATGACTAGCCTGGGCTGTACTTCCTACTGAGGATATGACACTCCTTCTACTACCTAGAACTCTTCCTGACCTCAAGTTCATTCACTCTCTGAAGCCTCTCTTTATGCTTCTTAGATTCCCTTTGGACAGCTCTACCAATGATTCAGTTGGTTTGCCAAAAGAAGGGTTCACTCTGGGCGATACCACACTCGGCGATACTCCACTGACCGCGATACGATACCAGACACCCAGACGATACGATATCAATCTGGTGTCGCGATACTACCCTGGAAGACAAACGATACGACACCTTGACTAGGTACGATACGATACCTGAAAGGCTCGGCGATACGACACCGATGACAGTGTCGCGATACTGTCCTACTGAACAGACGATACGATACCAGATATAGTGTCGCGATACTCCACTGGGGAACACCACGATACGATATCGGCAAAGTAGACGTTACGATACCAGAGCTCCCAGGCGATACGATCTCACGGTGATGAGTGCGATCACGATACCAATCTTGGCGACACGATACCACTATGGTGTCGCGATACCAAGATAAGCAACCGACGATACGACACTTGGGGAAGGCCCGATCGCGATACTGAAGTAGTGTCGCGATACCAAAGTAGTGTCGCGATACCACTGTATCAAGCGATACGATACCACTCGGGTAAAGTGAGGTCGCGATACTAGAAACTTAGGCGATACGACACCACAATGGTGTCGCGATACCAAGTATTAGTACCGGACGATATGATACCAGAGATCGAGCGCGATCGCGATACCGACTCAGTGTCGCGATACTGGAGTAGTGTCGTGATACCAAGGTAGGTATCCAGCGATACGACACCTCAGGTGAGTGTCGCGATACAAGGGAATTTTGGTATCGCGATACCAAAACTCAACCGATCGCGATACTCAAGCCAAAATGCAAGATTTTTTCAAACTTTTTTCACCCCCTTGCTCTCCTCACTCTCCTCTTCCCTCCTATACCTCTGTATCACACAAAAAGATGACAATGATATCAGTTTTCCCCCCCACGATACTGCGCAGACCTTTAATCACGTGTTTGATCATTTTTAACATGTTTTTGTCAGATAAATTGTGAGAATGTTTACCTTGGTACTGTCTTGCTTGCACTGTGAGCTCAAAACCTAGCCTTAAAAGCCTGAAAGCCACGATACCAAACCCACGATACTGGTCGCTGCTAGCAGACGATACCAGAATACAGTGAAGTGTCAAATGAACTATTTTTTTGGTTTTTATACTTTTTTTTTTTACTGAACTTAAAATTTTGGGATTTTTGGTGATTTTCTGAGAATTTTGGCCTACTCCTACTCCTCTTCCCCTCACCTCTCCTCTCTTTCTATTCTAACCCTAACTCCTTCTTCTCTTCCCTCCTCCTAAACCTAAACCTAAAACTTATCACACACACCTCGAAGATGAGAAGTGACAAGTGCTGAAATGGTAGACTACTCGCCAATGGACAAATTTGCGTCTACAAGAACAATTCGATCACACTCGCTCTATAACTATCACGAAGGCACCTTGGTAGAGTGACTCCCCGGCAACGACGCCAAAAACGTGTGTACTTGAGCCACGATGACTCAAGGTCTTGTACCAATGAGACTATACCTCAATTGCCATACAAGTGCATATAGTGGAGTTCTTTTCACACATTTAAATGTCAATCCTAAGGAGGGACTTACCAAGTGTATGAAGACATGTGCACACGTGATAGAAAATGAAGTGGGTTAACTATCCACACATGAGAAAAGACTACTACTACCCACACCTACTGAAATACTGAAAGTGTTGCCGCAAGCCTCTTTTCAGCAGTTTTGGTATTTTGAGGTTTTCTCGTAGCCCAGAACTCCGAATATAGGCAATAGGGTACTCGTTTTGAAGCTCTCGATGAAACGAATCCAACGGTGGTGGTTTCACTCAATTCTGACCACTCTGTTTCAAGTTATGGCAGAAACAGTGAATTACGGGAGTCATAAACACCCGCGCCTCAGCTTCTCGTAGCTTACGCACGCACTACAGCAGCTCAAAACAAGGGGGAAGGGGTAGACAACAGTCCTACACTTGCATTTCAAGCATCACACACACATACAAGAGCAAAATGAAGATCAAAATCAGCAAGAAAGAGGCAAACTCGAAAATTCAGAAGTGCTCCTTCTTCACAATGACAAGAAGTTCTTTACAATGAGTCACTTTTGACTTATATACTAGTGCCCTAAGTTTGGTCCTTTCACACAAGAGACCGGCACTTTATTCACTAAAAGGCTAACTTCCTACTATTGTACATGGGTAAATCACTAATCTTCTGTGGGGATGCACCTAGAGGACTCCTCTAGTGCATTTACAACGGAAAATATATACAAGAGTGGTTATGATACAAAAGTTGTGTGTCCAAATCGGAAAAATTTTGGGGCCCGTCTTTTTTCTCTGCTTTGTGCGCTCTTTAGCTCTGCAACATATATATATATATATATATATATATATATATATATATATATATATATATATATATATATATATATATATATATATAGAGAGAGAGAGAGAGAGAGAGAGAGAGAGAGAGAGAGAGGAAGAGAGAGAGACAGATAGATAGAGAGAGAGAGAAACAAAGAGAGTGAGAAAGATAGAGAGATAGAAACATAGAGAGAGATCATTTGTGTAGATATAAATGTTTGATTGCTCTTTGATCAGATGCATGTAGAATGAATGATCGAAGAGCGATATGTTTTTTTTTGTTTCATCAAAATGAGCATCACATAATCGATGATACAACATCATATTAATGACTACAAAAGCAATTAGAATAAGAATTGCATATGGGATGGCATTGCATATGCTACACCTTTTTAAATGTTGATTTAAGCATTGCTTTTAGAGATCCTTGTATAACCCATGATCCATGCAGGATGCTATATTCGAGAAAATGAGCAATCGAGTAACGATGAAATTGTGTTGCATTAGTCATCGCTATAGAGAGTCACTTCTTGAAGTGGAGTGTGTGAGAGCTCTCTTCCTTATCTCCTTTCTCTTGACATTGTTTTGTTTGGAGTGATCTTCCTACAACAAAATAGATACTAAATCCTTAAATGTTAAGGCATTTGGATTTCCTTTCATCGCTAACTCAAGAGAAGAAGAAAAACTCAGATATGAATATGGAAGACTGTTAGGAATAGTCTGCACAAGTGAACTATCTTGCAAGATTTCATCTGTAGAAATCAAATGCTCCTTCAAATCTTTGATCTCTATCAAAAAACTATCCCTTGAACCTCCTTCATTCATATGCTCACTGTGCAAATGTTTTTGGAGGTAAGCAACATGAGCCTCATTTCTTTCCTGGTATAATGTCGTAAGAGTATCCCAAGAATCTTTTGCTATTTTGCAGGAGCGAATGTGAGGGATAATGGCATGTTTTAGAAACTAAGCTATCAATGCTTGGGCTTATGCATCTCTGGCATCCTAATGAAGTTTCTCTATAATGGGTCAACAAGAACTGTAGCAAGACTAAGAAATTGAAGATCATCATCTTCAACACTATCTGCTTTGTGAGAACTAGAAGACTAAAAACTCTCTCAAGCTAGAAAATTGAACACTTGTGAATGATGTGTGTGCCACTCTCCTCCCATCCAATATATCCTCTTGCATGCAAAATAGTAATGATATGGAATGGCCTCGTGTCGCCATATGGCCATTATGCAACACTCATCCCCATTACCATTGAATACCTTAGGATATCCCTCGAGCCTGGGACCTTGGCTATGGATGGCCCTTGTCCCACACACACATGGAGTGGTCTCTATAGACCAATGTCTTACACTCTCTCCCCCTTCTAAAGATCATTGTCCTCAATGATCAATGAGGGAAGAGACAACTAGAACTACCTCATCTCCTATGATAAAATCATTGGTGATGGCTCTAATGATCTGTAACAAATGTGGATCTTCCACCTGTGCTTCCTTTATTTCTTGAAGCAATGAGCTTTCCAGAACTGTAAAGCTCATTTGATACACTATCCTTGATAATGCATCAACTACTATATTCTTTTTGCCTCTTCCATATAGGATTTCCATGTGAAACTCTTGCATGAGCTTAGCCCAAGGAGCCTATCTGCCTCGACGATCTGGCTAACTACAAAAGTACTTGAGTGTATGGTGATATGTGTACACCATAAAGTCTACACCAGAAAGATATTGTCTCTAGACTTTAAGAGCATGCACCATTGCATACAACTCCTATTCATGCATTGGCCAATTGCATTGTGCATTACTCATGTTCTTGCTTTCAAAAGCTATTGGCCTGCCATCTTGGCTCAAGACTGCCCCTATGGCTATGCCACTAGCATCTGTCTATAACTCAAATGGTTTTTGCGGATCTACCACCTTGAGTATAGAAGCCTTTGAAACATCTTGTTTAAGAGTATCAAAACTTTCTTCTTGCTCTGCTTCCATGCAAATGACACTATGCCTTGAATCAAGTTCATCATAGGCGTTGCTATCGACAAATAAGAAGAGATGAATTTTCAATAGAAATCAGAAATTCCTAGAAATGACCGTAACTACCCCTCATCCTGAGGAGAAGTCCAAGCTAGAATAACTGAGACCTTCTTGGGATCCATATGGACCCCATCGACTGATACGACAAGCTCTAAATAATATGTCTCTAGAAGAAACATGTAAGTCTTTTCTGGATTTACAAACAACTTATTTTCTTTTAATTTATTTAATACTAACTCAAATGACTTTCATGCTCATGTATAGACCTACTATACACTAGCAAATCATCACCAAAATCCGTAAAACACTTTCCAATGAACGGTTGTAGAATATCATTCATTATCATCATAAAAGTAGCAGGTGCATTAGTTAAACCAAATGGCATAACGAAATACTCATAATGCCCAAAATGGGTCTTGAACGTTGTTTTATATACATCTTGATCTTTTACCGTGATCTAATGATAGCGACTTTTCAAATATTTTAATATATACAACGCTCCACCTAGAGCATCTAAAAGAACATCTATCTTGGGCATGGGATATCTGTGCTTGATAGTAATCTTATTAAGTGCTCGATAGTCAATGCACATCCTATAAGAACCATCTTTCTTCTTCACGAGAAGAACGGGTGCTGCAAAGCCTGAATAGCTAGGTCTGACGGCCCTTTCTGCAAATACTCATCCATGACCTTGCGGACTTCATTCTCCTCCTACAGACTCACTCGAAATGGTGGTCGAGTGATTGAACTCGCTCATGGTACCAATTCGATTCTATGGTCAATCCTAAAAGGAGGTAAACCTAAAGGTAATTCTTTCAAAATTAACTCTTGGAATTCTTCCGTTACTTTATTTGAAAGTACTTGAGAACTCCAACTAGAGTTTCCATGATTGCATGAATCCATTACTAGACACGATGAACACACAAAATAGAGAAAGTAAATATACTTATAATCGATCGTGGGCAACTTGGGAGTAGTTACCAATCGAATCTCTTGGAGATTCGGCTCTCCATGGATCAGTCGTCGCCTCCTCCTCATGCTCAAATTGGTACACATGCAAAGCAAAGTCTATGACTGGTCGTTTCCTAGCATGCTACTTTTTACTCAGAACTACATCAAAACGTGTCAGTCGAGCTATCTCAAAATCCAATTTTTCTTCATAGGACAGGATTTGAGTGGGAAGCTGACCACTCGTTGGTCCCATGTCCCAATTCCCTTCCCATCGGCTAACTCTACTGCGCAGGCATACTCGGACTACACAATCTCTAAGTGTAGCCTCGTGACTAGTCGGGAACTAACAACATTGTGAGTAGACCTAGTGTCAAAGAGTACCTTGACAAGCTGTCGTGCCATGAATCATCTCATGGCAATGAGTTCTATGTATGGGAACTAGTATCCTTTTTGTACCACTGGTGAAAACACAACATTTGGGATAGTAGGAACTTTCTTCGTGACCGTCATGGCCACTATGGGAGATGATATTTGAGATGGAGAATCTCCAAAATCCTCATCTCCATCACTCCCTGCCTGTGTAGGATTGATGACTATGGTAGCTGCTAATTTCTTTTTCTTACGACAGTCCTTGAAGAGGTGCTGTCCTAGACATCCGTAGCACAATCCCTCTTTCATTGCCTTATCTTTCTGTTGAGGGGTAAGAATAGATTTATTATACACCCACTCAACCAAAGCAAACACTTTCCTTTTTCCTCTTTAAATTGTCTTGATCATGTGCACCTGCTTAGCCTCTTTCTAAGGCTGTGCGCTGACCAAGCCAAGAGTGGACGAGGAAGAGGATGGCTCATCTTAGTCTATGCGGACCTCTAATCCTGGGAGCCTATGCCCCTATGGCCATCCTCATAAACTAAAGCCATCTCCATGGCCTTTGTCAAGGAGTCACACCTTTGCTTTCTCACTAAAGTTCTAATAGTTTCTCTAAAGACAAACTTATGGACTTGGAGAAACTCTGGGATAGTATCAGGTACTTTGAAAATTACCTCTCTATACTTATCCGAGTACTCTTCAATGGTTTGGTTTTTCTGACTAATGAAAAACCAAGTTTCTAGGACTCTAGATCTCTCATCAAGTGATACAAAGTTATTATAGAATGAGAATTTAAATTGTTCCCAAGTTGTGGGCTCTTTTTTGTCTTGTTCTACCTTATGCCACCACCTATGGGTGACATCCATGAGATTGTATGTGGCTTGTTGAATTTTATGCCTATCATCCACGATATGGCATAAATAGAAGCACTGCTCCCACTTGTTGAGCCACTGCTCAACAACATCAGCAATCCTTGCACTAGTCGGACTGTGATATCTAGGTGGCTTAAGGTCCTTAAGATGCCATCGGGCCTCTCTGACTAGTATGCTATCTCTAAGGATCTCTAGAGTTTGATGCTTGCCTAGAGCATCTATCTCCATCCTTGGCAAATCAATCTCAGGCATCACTTCCTCTTTCTTGGAGCCATGCACATGCTCCAAGATGTCATGAAGTGCACTCTCTAAGTGTGTTATCCTAGCACTCACGGTCTCTATAGGGTTTGAGGTGTGCTCAACCTTGAGTGTATGAGTCGTAAGTGGTGAAGAGGGTCCTCGTTGTTGAATAGCCAAGTTTGAAACTTTGTACAGGTTTGAAGCTAGGTTCAAAAGGTAGCTTCTAACCTCAATGGATATGACTCTTAGCGAGGAATCCACAACAAGTTGAATCACTCAATTTGGGCATGAAATGAGTGAGATATGGCCAAAATAGTGAGGGTAGGTAGTCTAGATAAGCTAAATAGCTAAATGAAAAGGAAAGCTTGAATTTGTCTATGTAGGAGTTCCTTCAACGAATGAATGTTCGCAAGACTTCATTTTTATCCCATAAGTCCTGCTACAAACATCGGAGTTGTCTATAAATGGAGTCTTCACTACGAAAAGAGAGTTGAGAATGAGCTCTTTCTCCAAGCGTCTTCATGGACAGCTATGGCCATGTGCGGTCAACGCTATTTGAAGTTTTGTATTGCACTTATCGTGGGCTAGAGCTCACAAGTTCTCCCCTTGGTGCTCAAGAACACCTTCTTTTGGTTCAGACTTTCTTTTAGTCAAGCTTCGAGCTAAGCTCCATCAGTGACACGCTTCACGATGACGATACATGAAGATGATACAACACGTTTTTCGAGGCAGTGCCCAAAGTTCACACAAAATTTCTCCTAATATGACTCTTTAAACTTCCTAAGTGACCTCCTAAATCATGCTCTGATTACCAATGTGAGAACTAGAAACTAACAAGTTTTAACTTTGAAATTGCAATTGTACAAATGAATGAGCATAGTACCCATGGGACCCCCCGTATCCCACAAAACAAGAGTTAGACTGCCCGAAGGAGACACAATAGAGAAATTCCCGAGAGCAATTGGTTTCAACTGGATACAACGTTGTTACACTTGCCTTACGCTCACAAGGTATACTATCATAGATGGGGATTGCATCTTCACCCTCGTGGGTGCGGTCTCGTGTGTGTCTTTCCAAATTCATTGTACTCTCAAAAAAAAAAAACAGTTATAACTGTCGCACTTGTGCGGCTTTTCCATGTTTGATGATAAAACATAAAAATATCTATCGACCGGGGATCACATTTGACACGGAACACTCCCAAAGCCCGTCAGAACCGGCATTCCACGTGTTAGAACCATGTGCGCATCCTTTGTCGTGGCAGGCCATTCGTCAGCTGCCACTGTTATCGACATCACCAACTCAAAGGTGTGTGTCTGTGTGAGAGAGAGAGAAAGAGAGAGAGAGCTCCTCGGCGTCCTCTCCTTGCTGGTTATTGTAATTTAACTGTACACTGGTTATTGTATTTTAAATGTACACTGCCAGTATACAGCCAGTCCAGAACTCAGATCTCCTTGCTGGTTATTGTATTTTAACTGTACACTGTCAGTACTCAGATGGAGGTTTTTTAGTGCAGCGACCAGTCGAATGGTTGCTTACGAAGGTAAACTTATTTGGCACAAGGATGATTCTGGCGTTGAAGCTGCAACTCTCCTCTGCCAGGAGAGTGCGAATCTCTCTTGCCATGGCCATCTCTGATTGAATAGCAGATTTTCTGTGGTTACAGCAATGCCGATTGCATTCCTTTTAGACGCACTCTTTTTTCAAGTCAGAATCCATAGCTTGGAGAGCACAGTCTGCCATTACTGGACCAGGCTGCGAGAGAACTTACGGTTGAGTCATAGAGTTACAAGGAGGAGCTATTAGGTTTTTCCTGCGAGAGTAGTTACCGTTGAGCCATAGAGTTACAATGAAGAGCTGTTTGGTTTATCCTTTGAGCATTTGTATAAAGCTCTGGGATAGTTCAAATTTAAGATTATGCCATTTTGCTTTTGACACAAGAATCCAACTCGTGCGAATGAGCTTAGCTCCGAATTCTTCTAAAACATTGATTTATCTTTTAGAAAGTTTGGCTAGGCAAGCACGAGCATATCATACCTTTTCATACTTCCATGCCTTTTATGCATATGAGCTCACCTATAGTTCACCATGTGGCCAAGAAATCTAGTGAAATCGTCAACCTCAATCATTATTACTCTTGCAATACACACTCATGTGCATTGTGGGACCACCCTTTATATCCATATCCTTCAGATTTTGCTGGAGTGGGATGATGCCTACTTTGAATCAAGTTGTAAAGAAGCTATCATGTTGAATTATGGATATTTTGGAGGATTTCGTACAATTGACTCTTTGTAAATATTGTTGAAGTTTGAGGCCTACTAAAGCATAAACAGAATGAGGAAGAAGAAGAAGCTTGGAGCACAAGAATGAGTGTATTAATAAGTGAATGTACAAAGGTAAGTAGCCTGTTTAGGCTATAGGCATATATGCAAGTCGGGGAAAAACTTCTTATAGAGAGAAAAAAGGTTCCATGGAGGTCCTAAGTGTGTTGACACATATCACTATTGAAATATATCAATAAATCCCCCTTGGGAGAAAGGACTCATGTATAAGGAAGTGCAAGCTATGTGGAATGAAATCAATCAATAATAGGAAGTATGCCCAAAGCTTGTGAAAATCTTCAAACTTCTCCCTAGAGATAATGCTAGTGCACTTCAATATGCTTGTGTGGGCATGGAACAAAGGGTTCCTTGCAAGTGTCATTCACTTTGAATGTCAGTAAAGATCGTGGTGGAAGAAGACTCACCAATGCCCAAATCATCCAAAAGGCATATGAGCTACACACACTCAACTGTAACTATTAAAGCTTACCTATACTCAGCCTCATAACTAGAAGTGGCTACAACATGTTTTTTCTTGCTCAAACAAGATATTCAAAAACTACCAAGTATGAAGCAAAAACCACTTATGGAAACACGTGTCATAGCAATCAGCCTGATTTGAGTAAAAAAAAAAGCATTTAAATTTGGTGGTAAGGATCCCCCTTTGGGATAAAACAACCGAACTAATGGGTACCACTCAAGTACCGAAAGATTTGCGTAATTGCTTTCCAATGCTTGACACCTAGAATATGCATAAAAATGCATATACATAAGATGACAAACTACATATCAGGTTGAGTTATGCTTAATTAGATCAAACATATAACAACTTGTTGATATAGAACAATGTCAAGTGCATCCGAGCATTGTGGAGACGCAACCGTAAACCTTTCTCCATGGGAATGGTAATAGCTTTGCAATTGTCAAGGCCAAAACATTGCAATAACGTGTTAATTTATATATTTGACACAATGTTATTTCTCTATCAACTTGCATAAATTGAATGCCTAAATAGGGATGCAAGGGCTTCAAATTCGACATTTTAAAAGAGGCATAAAAATCAGCCTTTAATTCAGTAACATGCTTCTCGTTAGGATCAATGAGAAACATATAACTACATATACAACAATGAGAAGATGTACATCATATGAACGCTTAACATATAAAGTGCTAGGAAATAGGCATGTATCTTTTTATATCAAGCATGTGGTGTTTGCTTCAATCCATACAATCCCTTCTTCAACTTGCATATTTTGTTTTCATGCCCTTTTTGCTCAAAACCACAGGGTTGAAGTACCTACACTTCTTCATGTAAATCACCATTCAAAAATGAAGTTTTAATGTTGAAATGATATACATTTCAACCATGATGAGCTGAAAGTGCATTGATGCTATGAAGGGTCGATGCTACGAAGGGTTGTCATCTCGCATGTGGGAGCAAAGGTCTCATCAAAATCAATGCCCTTCTTTTGAGCATAACCTTTGGCAAGAAGGTTAGCTTTATACCTATCAACTATTCCATCAGGTTTACATTTTACCTTTTATACACACTTAATGCCAATGGCCTTTTTTCCAAGAGTCGAGTGACATAAAAACCAAGTACTATTCTTCGTAATGGCATCAAACTTTGATTGCATAGAAGGGATCCAATTTTCTAGTTTTTGTGCTTCATAAGGCTCATTCTTTTAATGAAGAGTAGAGGTAGCTATTGCGTGAGAATATGATGCATAGCACTATGAGAGCCTAAACGAGTATGGTATGACAAAGGTGCGTCTAACTTGCTATCTCTCAAAGTCTACATGGTCTCTGCAATGTCAGCTCCATCATCAATAAATGCTCTCCCATCAATAAATACTCTCTCTTCATCATGCACATCATGTAGATATGCATTCAAAATAGAATGATATGCATCACCATGAAATGTAAAGGCTAAGAAATTGCCTCTCTAGAAGAAGCATTTGGCTGGCCACTTGTAGAAAGAGGAAGGAAAGTGTCATACACATCCTTTGAGCTTACTCATGTCTCCTTGGTACATGAAAGTAAGGGTTGAATTGCATCTTCAACGAAAACAACATCATGGCTAGCCAGAATGCGTTTTCTGTCAATGATAGAACCTTTGCTTTTGGAACTGTAACCAACAAAAATACTCTTAGAAATAGAAACCTTCCACAAGGGAGGTGCACAAAAATCAAGAAAATTCAGATTTTGGCAATGCTTGAGTCTTCAATCTTTCGTAATCTTTTAAAGTCCAATCATATAGATTTGAACCCACTTAGCTTTACTCCATCCAAGGCTTTAGTCGCCATGCCTGGGCATTGTTGTTGAGTAGATACATATGATAGCTCAATCTCCTTGCTTGTTATCTGCTTTTTAACATATTGATAATGGACCTCAATGCGTTTGATCTTTGCATGATCAATAGGATTAATTGCAAGATGTAGCGAACTCATATTATCACCAAATATGTGTGGCGTAGATGATGTTACTCCTAAATCTGAGTATATTGTCTTAATCGAGATTGCTTCTTGAGTGGCATTAGCCAATCCTCTATATTCACCCTCTAGATGAGAGAGAAAGAATAGGTTGCTTCTTTGATGACCAAGAAATGAGCTTTGAACCTCCAAATGAAAGATATCCAGAGGTGCTTCTCCGATCATCTCTTGATCCTTCCCAATCTTCATCAGAGAAAATCTTAATGTCCACATAAGAGGTATATGCGTAGACTAGACCTTCATTAATTGTTCCCTTTGAGGTACTTGAGGATAGTTTTGACTTCCTCCATATGTGGCTTCTTAGGTGTATGCATGAATTGGCTCAAGACACTAACACTATAACTGATATGTACTCTAACGAGACTAGCATAGTTGAGACTTCCCACGAAGCTTTGATAGCTTGTTATATCTTCAATTAGCTCACCTTCATGAGCACTTAGGTTCGAGTTTACTTTCATAGGTCTACTTGCAACCTTAGTGTTTTCCATTTTGAACTTTACTAACATATCTTTAATGTACTTCTTCTTAGTAAGATACATATCACTTTATCTCCAATCCAAGGAAGTAGGTGAGCTTCCCTAAGTCACTGAACTTGAATTCTTCCTTCATTTGATGCTTGATTCTTCTAATACCTTGAGCATCATTACCTGTAAGTATAATGTCATCCACATATACATAGAGGTATATGACTTCTCCATGTGATCTCTTAATGAATAGAAAGGATCTCCTTTGCTCATTACAAACCCTTTTTCCTGCAAATAAGTTGCAAGTCTATGATTCCAAGCTCTTAGAGCTTTCTTTAGCCCATATAAGGCTCTCCTTAATCTGTAAACATTTTCAAGACAATGTGAGTCTTCAAATCTAGGGGTTGAGCCATGTATACTTCTTTTGAGATCCATCCATCGAGAAATGCATTATTCACATCCATATGATATATCTTCCATTTCTTGAGAGCTTCAATACGCATGAGTACTTTGATTGTAGACATCTTTGCCACAGGAGAGGTCTCTTCATAATCAATGCCTTGGGTCTGAGCATAGCCCTTGGCTACAAGCCTAGCTTTGTACTTGACACTTGTTGATAGTTCCCTTAGAGTTCTTCTTTACTTTATGGATCCATCTAGATCCAATTACTTTCATGGTGGTGTCTTGGGAACCAAGTCCCAAGTGTTGTTTTCTTACAAAGCTTCAATCTCTTCTTTCATGGCATGCTTCCATTCTAGTCTCTTCTTGGCTTCCTCATAAGATGAGGGTTCTTCAGAGTTCAAGTCTTGAGCTATGTAAATAGAGTGCTTAGTTACCAATGAGGTGTCATATCCATATCTTTCTGGCTTCTTCTTCTCCCTTGTAGATCTTCTAATAGTTTGTTGAGAGGATTCTGCAACATCCCTTGACTCATTCACTTTTGCTTTACCTTTGGAGTTCCATGAATTGATCTCTCTCTTAGGAGTCTTCTGATCATCCTCTAAATCACTTGAATCTTCAAGTGTATGTGCACCTTTGCTTCAGAGAGTTGGAAAATCTTCCTCAAAGTCATAGTGCAACTTGATTTTCCTTCAATCATCTTTAAACCAAGACTTATTTTCATCAAATACTACATCTGGACTTACTATGAATCCCTTGGTGCTAGGGATTATATAGCCTATATCCTTTTGATTTAGTTCGTAACCTATAAATTTATATTTCTTTGCATTGGAATCAAGTTTTGTGATGGTATGTATATGTGCTAAATATCCTGCAATGATGCAAGTTTGGTCTTCTTCCATTACAAGCTTGATAAGGAGACATTCTTTCCAAAGACTTTGATGGTAACCTGTTTATGAGATAGGTGGCAGTGGATAGTGCCTCTGCCCATAAATAATTGTGCCCATAAATAATTGTGCACTTCTTTTCATTCAACATGGACCTATTTTCTTTCACAATGGTCCTATTCCTCCCTTTCGTTACCTCATTCTGCCGAGGTGTAAACCTGGTGGTTATCTCTCATTTGATTCCTCTTTCTTGCAAGTAAGAATCAAACTCATGGGAGAAGTATCCTCCCCCTCCATAAGACCTTAGTCTTTTTAGGGTTTTGCCTGTTCGATTTTCTACAAGCGCTAGATACTTCTTGAAACATGAAAATCATAATTTAAAGACACATAATACCTTGATCTTGAGATGGATGGCTCCTTGCTTGGTCCTCAAACATCAATGTGGACAAGCTCCAAAATGTCTCCATGTATGTACCCCTTCTTTGTGAATGGTTACCTGTGAGACTTTCCAAATTGACATGCACTACTTTTGCAGATCACATGTAAATGTTAGGTAGTCAAAGTACACTTTGATATTTGCTGATTTGTTTTAGGGATCTCTCTCCAATTTGAGGCAATCTTTTATGCCAAACCTCTAACTCTGATAGGGTTTGAGTTCCATAATTGAACAATGCTATAATCTTAGTGTCTTGGAGTTCAAAAGTGAACAATCTATCTATCTTTTTTCCTTTAACTATTTTCTTGAATCCTTGATCCTCTGCATAGACTTCAATTTGTGAACCTTATCCGCAATCCTTTCTCCACAATCTGACATGTGCTTATCAAGTTTTTAGTAATGCTAGATACATCGAGAACTCTGCTCAATAAATTCATGTTACCATTGGATGTCTTCACATTTTCAATCACATTTCCAATCTTCTCCACAAGGTGCCTTGTGCCATCTCTTATTTGGACTTCATGCTTATTCTTGGGATCTTCCAAATGTGAAAGTAATGCGACATTTCCTACTACATAATTTGAACATCGAGAATCAATATAGAGCGCATGCTCCATCTGATTTACCTCCTTTCATTGTCATGCTCATGAGAAGAAGTGAATCTTCTTGAGATTGATCATCAGTGTAGTTGTTGTAGTCTCTCCTTCTTTTGTAACCACCTTGATAATTGTTGTTGTTGTAGTTGTTGCTGTTATTATCATATCCATAAGAGTTGTTGTATCTTCCTCTAGGAGCTCCATATTCTTGTGTGTTGTATCCTCTTCCTCTTTGGTTTCTTAGGTTTTTGAAACAATTTTGAGTGATGTGGTTGGTTAATCCACATATGGCACAAGGTGAGGAGTTTTGAGGTCTCCCCTTGCCTTGCCTACCACCTCTGTCTCTTTCTCTTGAACTTCTACCTCTATCTGCAAAAATAAGCTCGGGAGGTACTTGTTTCTTCATCAAATTTCTTTCCCTTTCCTTTAACATTACCTTTATTTCTATCTGTGTAAAGGGCATAGGATTGATTACGTTTTTGTGTCTCACCATTCTTCATAAATTTGGCTTCATGAGTGAAGAGTTGTTCCATGAGTATGTTGAAATTTGACACTTGCATGTCCATGTACAAGTCCATGGAAGTGGTGAATGCTTCCCACTTATCATTGCTTTGATCCCATTGATGAGTTGTCTCACAATTTGTTCCTCATCTATGATCTCACCAATGCTTCCTAACTAATGAGCAATATCCTTCATCTTTGTGACAAAGTTGGTGACACTTTTCTTGGGCTACTTCTTAAGAGATGTGAACTCCATCTATAGTTGGTTCTTCCTGGCCTTGGTGCTTGAAGAGAAGAATGCTTTCAAAGCACTTTAGGCCTCTTGTGATGTCTTACAGCTCCTAATTTGTGGAAGTAAGAAATTAGAGATAGAGTTTAGAATGTATGACCTTGCCAAAGGATCCTTTGAACACCATATGTTCAACCTTTTTTACTCTTCTTTAGTTGGTTGTCCTTTGGTCCTTAGCCTAAGCATGAGCTTATCTTGTGATGTCTTACAACTCCTAATGTGTGGAAGTAAGAAATTAGAGATAGAGTTTAGAATGTATGACCTTGCCAAAGGATCCTTTGCACACCATATGTTCAATCTTTTTTGATTGGTTGTCCTTTGGTCCTTAGCCTAGGCACGAGCTCATCTCCAGATATGTATCCATAAAGATTTCTCCCTTGTACATATGCTTCCATCTGTAAAGCCCATGTTGAATAGTTGCAGCGATCCAATTTTTCAATTGATGAAGGGAATCCATCATGCATAATGTTTAAACTATGACAATGCTCTGATACCACTCTAACGAGTGATGGAAGTTTGCAGAGATGAGAGGGTCTTGGCAAAAACCTTCTCTAGAATAACCTTTTTCTCACTTGGACTCTCTAATAGGTTTGCTAAGCTTGCAATCTATGCAATAATATGACCATAGTACCTTGGAGCATTGATCTCAAAAGTTTGGATCAAGATAGACAATTATCAAAATATGTAGAGAAAACCTTCTATTTATGGAAGAAGGCTCTCAAAAAACTACTTAGAGCTCACATCCCAAGTCCTTTTGCAGAGCTTCAAATAGGAAGGTGAGTGAGCTAATACAAGTTATCTCATGAATTTAGAGTGACTATATTGTGAGCTAGATATATAAGAAGTCAGGGGGGTGATCTCGACTTTTCAAGAACAAGATGATGCAGACTCACAGTCACAAAGATATGATCATATCTCAATACACCAAGCTCCAATAACTAAAATATTTTGTAAGCACACTTATAAGAGCATTACCTTCATGATCCAATCGACAAACAAGACAATGAAACCATAGACGCACTTTAGTAGCTGAAAGAATTTGACAGACTTTGTGAAGTCCACAACAATAGAGAGGAGAAGCTAGTGATGATGATAAAACTTAATGTATATGTATTGATATGTGAAATATAATACATGGAGGTGTTGGAGGACTCCAAGAGCTTCGGGCTAAGTACAATGCACACTGAAATATGAGCGAAAGGGTTGCGAATTATCCCACGACTAAACGGGAAGTGTATAAGTACACTTTTTGAAAGTGAATGTTTGATAGATCTTACCTAATATTCTCCCTAATTTTTAGGAGTTCATTTAAATTTGAATTCAAATGGAAGTCGTGGTTTTTGGCTCTCATTACAATCACAAGATTCTCTCTTCATAGAACCTTTTACAAGTGAATAAAAATGATATGACGTTAAACCTTGAAAATGACTTTTGAGAATACATTTGCCTACACATGTCTTCACTCAAAGTTTTGTGAAGTCCATGAACTATGGCCAAGCACTTAGGCTTCCCATGTGTACCAATAGCGATGTGTGTTGGGGAGAACTCATCATGATTAAAGGTCCTTGTGTGTGCTAGTGGACACTTGTAAGACACCACATGGAAGTTCAAAGATAAAAGATATACAAATAACTACACAAACAACAATGTTATCTAACAAATTACCTACCTGGCGTATGCATGTTGTGTCAGCTTAGGAGGGGACAAGGGAGGTGCATTAATATCAGGGAAATTCATATTTTGACATAGTCAACTATGAATCAAAGAAATGGTCGAAAAGCGCATGTCAAAGTAATTACAGATTGGGATAGTACTCTTCAAGAGCAATCTATTGATATATAATATGTGGCATCTGGACAATTTTTGGAGGGTCCAAACTGTAATCCTAATCTTTGGTCTAAGAGGGAAAAAAATCAAGAAAGTCAAAATTTAATTTGCCACATGGGAACATCCGGTTGATTTAGATCCTATGGCTAGGATTGAAGCTCAATAAAACCTAATACTAAGAAAAGCAAGGCGTAAGCTGATATGTGAGAATTATGTAAATCGTAAGTGATTTTGCCACCATCAATTAGATGCTTTTTTAGTTTTTTTTGTTGGATTTTATTGTGGGCTGTTGTACACTATTAAAAGACATACATAGTTGAGCATAATACACACTATTTAGAGAGCTTGGCTATGAAGGGATTCCTCTTCACTTGGAGAGTTGAAGTTGTGCTTTCTTCATCATCATCATCAAGGCGAGCAACAGCTTATATGCACATCTATGCTTGAAGGGGCTACCTTAGCCATGGAGATTGTGGAATTATGGAGAGAAGTAGCATCATCGTTCATAGCATTCTTTTTATGTTTCCTTTGTAACTTCATGTACTTCATCTTTTGATATGTATAGAATATATGTGGCTCCGTTATTTCTCTCTTTTTTTGTCTATTCTCCATCTTATCTCTACTTTCTCTATGTTTCAATATTGATTGTGGCATCAAACCAAGCAATTGGTGTTAGAGCAAGCAAAAATAGTGCATATAGAGAATAGTGCAAATAGACTTTGAGAGAGAGCAAATGGAAGAAGGTGCTTGAATAGGGCAATTGCCATATATTTGTGGAGTATATGAACAAAGTGAAGTCAAATCTAGCAGGGATCACATCAATCCATGGTGATTGCACAAGCAATCAATAGTGGAAATAGAAACAAAACATGTTATACATGCTGGTTATGGATATGTAACATATAGTATGCAAAGAATGTAGGACTATTTGCAGGATTGGAGAGCATTGATTTCATATGCTAAAAATGAAGTGATGTTCAACCTACTAATCAACTTTCTAGTGCTTTGTGGGGTTTGTGACTCGGTCATATTTATGGGGGATGGCATGCTCAACTTGGTGCTCGTGAAGGAAAACTTATGGGAGCAAGGAGGGATAATAGATCTACACTCAAAACCTTATGGTGGACTTAGTACACCTTCTTGTATTTGTGTGTGTATGTTTGATGGGTGTAGACGAAACCATATGACCAAAACTTGATAGGCTTCACAAACCTTAAGAGTTTAGGAAGTATATTTGAGTCTAGCCATTCCATGTATTTGTCTTTATCCTTTCAAGTAGTACTTGGTTGGGAAGAATAGGGATGAGTGAGTTCTCTTTGTGATGTGTGTTGGGGAGGGCATTTCATGATTCAAGGTCCTTGTGTGTTCTAGTGGACATTTGCATGACACTACATGGAAGATCAGAAGTATATAGGTATGTACATACACAAACAACAATGTTATCCAACAAAATACATACGTGGCATATGTCCCTTGTGTTACGTTATGAGGGGATTGTTCGAAATAATAACCTTCCATAAGGGAGGTGCACAGATATCAAGAAAATTCAAACTTTGACTAGAAAGCGTAAATTAGGGCCCTACAATTTTTTTTGGTACATCTATTTATTCTTAAATTCTTAGTGTAAGTGGAGTCTAATTGCAGACTGTAAGTCGAGTCTAATTGCAAGAAGAGACCAATTTTCTCAGAATTGGTCTAAGTTAGAAAGGAGAAAAAATTCTCCAATATTGGTCTTACTGGCAACAAAGAGACCAATTTTATTGAAATCGGTCTATGGACTAATTTTCCCAAAATTGGTCCAATTTCTCAAATTCGTCCAAGATTCAAATTTGTCCAAGGCAAGACTGGGACCTCTTGAAGACTAAATTATTAGGAGCAGAGCAAGTGGACAACCAGCCACTACAAGCTGAGGACCCACAAGAAGCAGCCGAGCAGAGAAAGGGAGTGGAGACAAGAGAGCAGAGAAAGAGAGTGGAGACAAGAGAGCAGAGAAAGAGAGTGGAGGCCAAGGTACCGGATTTGGCAGAGTACCGGACTTGACAGAGTCCCAGAGAAGTGCAAGTCAGAGTAATAGTGGAGGTAACAAAGTAACCACCTGACAGAGGTGGATAGGTTGAAAGCTCCAACAAAATCTTGCTCGGGCTTTTACAAAAGTTTTCTCTGGACCACCAAAGTGCTTGGCCTAGAGCATTGGTAGGAGCAATTCGGGCATACCGGACAACCAAAAGGGGTACTATAGGTGAAAGTCCTTTTCTCTTAGCATATGGTGAAAAAGCTCTTGCTCCTTTCAAATTCATTATTAAGAGGAGACAGAGGAAAGATCTGCAACTGAAGTTGATCCACACATAAGAAGGTTAGCAGCCGTCAAAGAATGTAGGGAGGAAGCAATGGAAAGACTACAACACAAGCAAAAAGAGCACAAAAGAGCCCTTGATAAACACTTTAGAGCCAAAGAGGTAAAAGAAGGGTCTGAGGAGTTTGAGCATCAAATTCCAGATGTGCCAGCTAAGCTTGCACCTAAGTGGTTAGGAGTCAAGACCTTAAAAATAAGTCTATGTGCTTCCTCAAGGTGCAGTTCAACTCGGAGACTCGGAAGGAGAAAAGCTTCCTTTGGTTAACGTTTCTAGATTGAGGCCCTACTACAATTGAAACTTTAATGATCATTCTGTTGTATAGACCGGCCATTTCATTTCTGTTTTTTTCTTCATTTCTCTTGTAGTTGTAGCATGATTTTAGACAATAAAAGGAGTACAAGCAATTTGCACCGGGATGGTACAGAGACTTGATGTGGGGTTCTGTAATTTGTGGCACTGATTTTAGACAATAAAAGGAGTACAAGCAGTTTGCACCTGGATGGTGTGAAGACTTGATTTGGGGTTCTGTAATTTGTGGCACTGTCTGACAGGTGCTACTGTGTAACCATGAAAACTTTAGAAGTAGTTTAGCTAGCTCATGCTCTTACCTTTCAGAAGGCCCTTTGTTTTTTGCCATGCCCCTACTCATGCACTCTCTCCTACCCTCATTGTCTTACACACTCTCTCTCCCTCCCCCCCTACACACACCTACACACTAGCATGCACACACCTTCATTCACATCCTCACGTCTCCTCTTCCTACATGCACGCACGTCGCACACACACTCTTTCACACATGTATATCCACACACACACACCTAGACACTCACTTTTGCATATACACACACACACACCTTCACACACACACACGCTCTCCCTCCCTCTCTCTCTCTCTGTCTTTCTATCTCTCCAGCCCATGCACTAATCTCTTCAGCCGGCGACAATCCCTTCAGCACAGGTGTCCAATGTCTTCAGAAGACAACCAAAAATGGGGTCTTCAGCAAAGATGGGAACTTCAGCAAAGATGGGAACTTCAGCAGTTGGCCAAAATCTGATACAGTTGACCAAATCTCTGATCGCAGTCGACCAAGTGCCCTTCAGTGACGACTTCCTTCAGTAGGAGGCCAGTCTACCATTTTTCTCGGCAACGAAGTCGGCCAATTTTTGCAGCAGCAGTTGACAAAAGTTGGATAAATAGACCAAAATGAGGGATCAAGTCTATCAAGAAGAAATTCAGTAGACCAAATTACATAGGTAGTAGGTACAAAAGTTCACCAAAATTTTATACAAAAAAAGTGGTGGACTGACACATTTTTGGTTAACTTGTAGCATGGACAAAAGTGGTGGACTGAACTACACATATTTGGTCAGCTTGTAACATGGGCAAAAATGGTTGATTGAATTACACATGTTTGGTCAACGGGGCAAAAGTGGTCCACTTAACTGTACATTTTTTGTCAACTTGCAAGATGGGCAAAAGTAGTTGATTGAATTACACATTTTTGCTCAGCTACCATTTGGGGTGTCAGACCACACGGAAAGGGGCTGTCCTCTTGCAGCTTCCCATGGGAACCTGAAGACTCGGTTCTCCACCATGTCAGTTTCCCTTTTCTCCTCCACCATGGGCTGTGGCCACCTAACATCTATATTTGCAGCAGCTTGATACTCATCAAAGTATGTACATGTGTAGTTGCAAGAGGCTCTTATGCTGTAGTTTGTGTGCATGTCCGTTGTTCAATATCTTCTGTAGTGTTTGTGTACTTTTGAGTTTCTCACTGAGTTGGACTGTCTCTGGAGTCTGTAGGACAAACCCCTTTTGTATGATTGTCTGTGCAAGTAGGCACTTTGTCCAAGTGCATGTGGACTGTTGTACTCATCCACTGGAGATAGTCTATTCGATTTTCTCTGTTGATTGTGTGGTATGTCTCTTTGTGTGCAGCTGCGAGTGTGTATGACTACAGGTCTGGAAGTGGTCATCTTTTTATATGCAATCATCCAAGTGCTTGAGTCCAGCAAACTACGAGTGTCCAGTTGTGCTCCTTGTGGAAGGTGTAGCCCTGCTAGTGTGTCTGAGGAGGTAGCTTCCAGTGAGCTAGACAAGTGAAACTACAGTGAGCTGGAATTGGACCTATGTTTTTGGTGTTTTTATTTTCTATTTGTTGATCTGGTCTGAGCGAGTCTTTTTGTAAGTACTAAGCCTCGTGGGACAAGTCTGAGGCTGGAAATTGGTCTCCAGCTGAATACAACGCCTACTTGCATTGGCTGCTGTGTATGATTTTATAGTTAGGTTCATTTGCTGAGTACTTGATACTTTGATTGTACTTCAGTCTTCACCTATTTCCTTATGCAATGTATATCATGGCAGTAGCTTCTCTTTTAAGTTCTTGGGGTACAGTTGAAGGCAGCATTCACCATTAGATTGTATACCATCAACGGTCATACTATTACTTTTGTGGTGCCAACTGCCATGTACAAAGCATCTTATGGAGTACACTTCTCCAAGGAGATCCCGTCCCTAAAGTAGCCACCCAGTGAGGGCAGCTACAATAATCAGTCTCTATATATATTTTATGCACATGCTGAAGACCATATAGTAACTGTGAAATCTGAAGGCTTCAGTGATAACCTTGTCCACAAAGGTTTAAACATCTTTACATATCAGGTCATCTTCTCACGATGTTTGTCTTGTGCAACCTGCTGACCATCCTGTAAATATAGTTCAAGCCATTGTGTGGCTGATGAGGCCTTTATTTTTCTTTTGATGTACATTGTACATCATGTTGGCAAGTTGCAAGGATTGCATTTTCCTTCTTTAACATTAAAAAAATTCTTTGTGAAGCATTCTTGCATACATTTACACATAGTTTATGTGACAATTTTGCTTGTGTTTGTCCATACAGAGCCATGCAGGTAGAGGTTTGAAGCATAAAATAGGTGATGGATGCCTAACACTGGATCATGCTCCAAGTGAAGGTACAGTGGTTGAGTTAGATACCCAGCATTTTTCTTCTTTGTATGGAAGTCTTTTTCCTTCAATGAAAATGGGGCATATTAAAGATACCGTGTCCCAGCAACATAATGAAGTAGTTTCCAGCAATGAATTAGACTGGAAGATGCTCAACATATATGAAGTGCTCTCTTTTATAGAAAATGGATCAATGCATGAAGATTTACCGCTAGCTGAGAGCCCCTTAATCATATTGTCTAAGTGCACACAGAACAATGATCCTTCAGATGTTCTCCACTTGTATAAGCATTTATGTAAATGGGGAATAGAAACCAAAAGTTCATTTGGCAGTGAACTCGTATTGATGTTTCTAAATGTTCAGAGCATGCAACATGCCAAACGTGTCTTTGACAAACTGGAGTGTCCAGATAAGAGTACTTGGAATGCTGTAATTGCAGCCTATGTCCAATACAGAGGACCAAAAGCTGCAATGGACTTGTATAACGGCTGGGAAGATGTTACTTTACATGCCAAAAAGTTAACACTTCTGGCATTAATTGACGCTTTTCGAAATTCGAACGAGGAAACCAGCTTACATGATCATATACAAAGAACAGGGACCCTTGAGGAAGACCTCTTTCTAGCTAGATACTTGGTTGACATGTATATAAAATCTGAACACCTTACAAAAGCATTAGAGATCCTTGATGGGTGGTCTATCCAAGAAGTAGGTTTATGGAATTCTCTCATAGCATGTTACGCTGAGCTTGAGCTTGATGATGATACATTTGAAGCTTTTGAGAGGATGAAAGTCAATGGTGTCACCCCTAACAACAACACCTATACTTCTGTTCTGAAAGCTTGTAGAGGTAGACTATCTTATGTTGAGAAGATACATATTGAAATAGCTAGGAATAGGTTGACAATCACTGATCTTACTATTAGTGATGCTTTGATATGTGCATATTCACGATGTGGATTGATTGCAAAAGCAGAGGAGGTCTTTACAAATCTTAGAATTCGAAATTTAGGCTCATGGAATTCCATAATGACAGCATATTCTCAACACCAGTATGGGGATAAAGTCCTACACTGTTTAAAAACCATGGAAAGCGAAGGAATATCTCCAGATGCTTACTCTCTTTGCTGCAGCTTGAAAGCATGTAGAATTATTGGAGCAGCAGATGAGGGTAGAAGATTGCATGCAAGTCTAGAAAAATTAAATTTTCTGAAAGGGGATATTGTGTTGGGAAATGCTTTGATAGATATGTATACCCAGCTTGGTTTGATGGAAGAGGCTCAGCATGTTTTTGATAAGCTTCCAGAACATGATAGGATCTCATGGAATTCATTAATGACAGGATATGTGAATATCGAGTTTGGTGAAAAAGCTCTTGAATGCTACAGGGATATGAAGATTCAGGGAATCAATCCAGATACAGTGTCATTCCTTTGTGGTCTAAAAGCTTGTATTTGCTCAAGTTTATCTGAAAAGGGTCAAGAAATACATGCCGAAATCATAAAATGGGGTCTAGAAAGAGGCCTTCTTCTTGGTAGCAAGTTGGTTGATATGTATGCTAATTGTGGCCTGACTAAGAGATCAGAAGAAGTTTTTGACATGCTTGAAGTTCGAGATGTGGTGTCCTGGAATGCGCTGATATCAGGATACTGCAATCATGAGTGTGGAGAGAAAGCACTGGTGTATATTGAGAAAATGAAAATGGAAGGCTTCAGTCCAAATGTGGTTACCTATATTTGTGGTTTTAAGGCTTGTGCAAATATGGGGGCCTTGGATGTGGGAGAAAAGTTTCATGATGAGATTGCGAGAAGAGGATTATTAGAAAAACATCCTGCTGTTGGCAATGCCTTGATTGACATGTATAGCAAGTGTAATTCTCTTAAAAAAGCCCAGGAAGTATTGCTTAAGCTTCAGAATCGAGATATAGTCTCATGGAATGCACTGATTACAGGATTTGTGCAACATGGTTGTGGCAAAGAGGCACTATCTTGTTTTGAGAAGTTACGGCAAGAAGGTCTGTTGCCTGATGGTACCACTTATGCCTGTGCCCTGAAGGCTTGTGGTATGGTAGCAATGGTTGAAATAGGGAAGAAAATACACAATGAGGTTGTTACTAGGGGATTGCTCAGAAAAGATCTTCACATTTCTAGCAGCTTGGTTGATATGTATGCAAAATGTGGCATGCTTGCAAAAGCACAAGAAGTTTTTGATGAACTTGCAGTCCACGATCTAGTGTCATGGAATGCATTGATTTCAGGTTATTCCCAATATGAATGTGGTAAAGAGGCCCTGAGATGTTTTGAACAGATGCAACAGGAGGGGTTTGTTCCAGATATCATTACATATGTCTCAATCTTGAAAGCTTGTGGCAGTTTGCAGGCAATCCATTGGGGTGAAAAGATTGAGGCTCAAATCTGTAAAGCAGGGGTACCTGATGGAGACCTTGTCATCACAAATGCTCTGGTTGATATGTATTCAAAATGTGGCTATTTAGCAAGGGCTAGAAAAGCTCTCAACAAGCTTTTAGTTTGTGATGTGTATACCTGGAATGCACTTATAGTCGGATACGTGAATCATGAAGATGGTGAAGAAGCTCTGATTTGTTCAGAAATCATGGACCGTGAAGGTATCTTACCTGATGAAATTACACATATTTACATCTTGAAAGCTTGCAGCTTAATTGGGGCCATTGACAAGGGTGAAGAAATATATAAACGCATGTGTAAGGGATCCCTAGAATTGAATATCAATGTTGGGATTGCAATGCTTGATATGTATGCAAAAAATGGGCTGGTTGCAAAAGCCAAGGATATTTTTTATAAGCTTCCACTGAAAGAGATTGTTGCTTGGAATGCACTAATAACAGCTTATGCTCTTCTTGGGAAAACTAAACAAGTCTCTTTCAGTTTTGCACAAATGATGAGAAACGGAAACAGACCAAATAAAGTTACGTTTGCTAGTGTTCTCAGTTCCTATAATCACGAAGGCCAAGTAAATGAAGGAAAATCACAGTTTGAAGCGATGACTACCATGTATGGCATCATCCCAGAAGTTGAGCACTACACATGCATGATTGATCTTTTAAGTCGTGCAGGTCAATTAGAAGAAGCAGTAGTTGTGGCCAATCAAATGCCTTTTCAATCCAATTTATTTGTATGGCATACATTACTGAGTTCTGCCCGCCAATGGGGGAATATAGACCTCGGAATCTACGCTTTTGACAATGTGCTGAAACTGGATGTGGAGGACGTTTCTGCACTGACCTGCATGGCATACATCTACTCAGATGTCACTAGCATTGAAGATACTTGAGTGATTGAGGCATCGGAGCTGATTCTCGAGAATGGAGCACATTAGAAAGTTACCTGCATCTATATGGGTGAAACAAATTATAACTGCGAGGAGACTTAAACATCCTTTTTGTTCATAGGGAGTGGGACACTGTCGTAAGCTTCCTATTGAGCATGGGGCACTGCCGTAAGCTTCCTATTGAGCATACCTGAATTGGAATTGAGTGATAGTTTCAGTGGTAGACATTTGAGCAGTCATCGTAAGAAGGACGTAATGAAGCTAGCTGTCCGCGACAAAAAGCATTAATAATTCGCAGCCACATGCCTTCTCAATTTAATTTATTTACCTGGCATATTTCTTGAGTGCCTGCCTGCAGTGGGAAATGTGGACCTTGGAAGCCATGCTTTTGAACATGTGCTGTACCTGGATAAGGAAATTTCTGCATTGATCACGATGGCACACATTGAATGCTTCTTACATCAAAGGTACTATTAAGGTTGCAGCATCAAGAAATTATTCATCATGAATGGGAGATACCATTGATTTACACTCCTATGGGTCCAAATATGATAGCAAACAGTAAACTTGATAATGCATATGCTCAAGATCTGGACATAACGGCAAACTTTCATACAAACGGACACCATTGGGACTACATCATACTTCATTCCGAGAACTGCATACGGTTAAGAATGTGCAGCTAGCATACTGGCTAAATAGGGGTACTAATGGCTATTTATGCGTCTTTCCAATTCCCAAAAAATTGTATTGCTTACTGTTTAGAGCGTTTATAATCAGCATGGGAATGGCTTCTGAACATTTGTGAAGCTGGATGAGGAGGTTTTTGCATTGACCTGCATGGCATACAGATTGAGATGCCATCATCATGAAAGATACCTCGAGGATTGAGGAATTAAGAGTTGACTTCCAAGCATGGAAGATGTCAATAAAGTTTCAGTATTATAGCTGAAAAGATTCGTAGCAAACAGGAAACTCAGTTATACTTCTGTTCATAAAGAGAAGGCTGTGGTTACAACACTCCAAAGCAGCAAACGCAACAAGAAGTTGAGACCGTATGATAAGTGCATTTCCTGAGCCATATCTTGGACACTCACTGTGATTAGCCAATGGCCAATCAGATGGCATGTTGATCCAATCTAGTTATATGGTATACCTTGCCGAGTGTCTGACGGCAGTGGGAAATGTTGTCCTCGAACCTACATTTTTTTGAATGTCTATTGAAGCTAGATAAGGCCATTTCTATATTAACCTGCCTAGTTTTTGTATACTCAGATGCTCAACATGAAAGGATATCATAGAGATTGAGGCATTCAGGGTTAATTATAAAGAATGCTAAGCTATTGTAAATTCACTCACATGTCCATGAATGAAAGAATTGTTGCAAAGGGTTGACTTAATCATTGTTTGTTCATGAAGAACATGCTATGAGTGTGACCTTTCGATTGGAACTGCGTTCAGTGTTTTGAACATTGCCACTTAATTAAGGTTATCAGAGACCGCTTTAAGAGATCACAGATCCCTAAAGGGATCAAAGCTCCTAATGCCAATGCATATCCAGAAACTACATAGTTGTTCTTTTTAAAGAGGGGTAGATTGCCATTCTAGCACCTGGCGAATCGGAAATTAGATAGCTTGCAACAGGCTGATTTGGTCATTCAAATAATTCCCAAGATTCTCAACAAATAAGAATAGACCCAAGCAATGTTTGCTTTGGGTCGAAGTTTCACATATAATATTCCACCTGTAATCCATTGTGGATACCATTCTGGGGGCCATAGGGAAAGTAAGGTAGAAAACTGTGAAATACATGAAGATACAATGCACTCTGTCAAGTCTAGATCAAACTATAATAGTTGTTTCTCTTGTGTTAGTAATCTTATAGGTGTATCTAATAGTTATGACTTATGACTTCAATATGGTCAACACAGGAGTAGATGTACGGAAAAGAAATTACAATCATATAAGAGGGGCAAAAAAAACATAGGATATGGCTGTTACTTTCATAAAAAGGGGCCGATTTTTCTTGCACTTTGTTATAATGTATCAAGGAAGCATTACCTTTTTCCCCACTTGGAGGACTTCCCACATCGGTGCAACTTACACGCAATCATGGATTCTCCTTCAAAGGAAGCTTGAGATGTGTGCACCTCCATGAACTTTCAATGATGGGAAAATTCAATCTCTTGATTAATGGTTTTAAAGCAACAACAGCTATGCATTACATGTTTTTGCTCCCAGCATTAGATTTTGCAATCATATGCAACGTTGTTGGATGACGGCAACCTCATTTGATTGATGACAACATACATGCATACAGATATGGAAAGAAGTCTCTACCTCTTCATTATCATGTGTTCCTATGGAGTCATTCTTACTGTTCAGTTTAGTTCTCATGCCCACAATGTGGGATGCAGAATGAAAATTTACCTCATGTATTTTGGGATTACCATTACATTAAGAGTTTGTGGGATAGTACTCTTTTGCTTTTGATAATCTACTCATGGCTTTCCCCTCTTCAAGCAACCTTTGGTTCATATTGCAGGAATTGAGATATTCATTGATGTTGCAGGAATTCAGATATTCATTGGTGTTTGCATACACTTCAGATTTTGGATGTATGATCCATTTGTAAATTGATAAACACTGATCTAACAGAAGGAATGTAGATCAATTTCTTGTTCTAGTGCTATATGTGGTGTGTTCTCTTAAGTGCAATATGCACTATGAGTTGCAATTTGAAGTCAAAAGAGAAGAAGATTACACACAGCAAGAAGACAATGATGATAGGAGAAAATGTTTGTGTTGTAGAGAATACACCTCAAAAAGACTAGGTACAAATATTCAAACGATCAGCCTAGGCACAATGTCCAAGAATACAAATGCACTACTTGCTAAACCTCAATCATACAAAGTATACATGCACAAGTCTCCAACCTTCCTACACTAGCTTACTCAAGAGAAGAATAGTCAATCATTGCTTGCCCACTGACACTCGTAGTACCAAGCTAGCTGATTTCTATTCTCAAGAATGGAGTACTAGTGATGGGCCTAAGTGCTCTAGTCACACACCGAAGTAGAGAAAAATACTAAAAGTGCTCAAGGGTTGTACATTCCCTCCTCTTGTGTCTCTATTTGTCTGTGTCCCCTTTTGATGGAGAGGTCTTCTTATACAGTTTTTGTGGGACCTGGAGGGGACACTTGGTAGCAAAAAAGGACAAATTTATTTCCTTTCCTTGGTAGGTTCATTCCTTGGTCCACTTCTTGGTTTTCTCCATGGCCACTAACTTCCAAATTCTAGTATTTTGCAAAGATCTCTAAGAAGAAGAGGTCTTTCTCGTGCATTTATGATGGCCGCATTTATGATGACCGGCTCCATCCGTAATCCATCCACCGTCCGTTAACAATTCGTGTGCAAGAAGTCACCATGTTTTCTCTGCGTGCAAGAAGTTGCCATGTTTTCTCCCTTTTGCTTGAAAATTTGATCACCTTTCATAAAAGTAGGCAAGTTATTTATTATTATATGTATATAAAAAAATGATCGATTAAATTTAAGCTATCACAAGTAGGCAACTTTTAAATTTGGATGACTTTGGTTAAAGTTGGGAAACTTGGAAATTAAGCAACTTGGAAATTAAGCAACTTGGAAAATTGGTCAATTGGGAAAGCTGGAAAACTGGGAAATTGGGAAACTTGGAAAATTGGGCAACTAGAAAATTGTGCAACTTGGAAAGTTGGATAACTGGAATATTGTCCTATGTGGGAAGTTGGGAAACTTCTGCACAAATTGGACATTTTGTGAAATTAGTTGATTCCTTCTCTCTTGATGAGCTTGATCCTCTTGGTTTTCTCCATCTTAGGCCTCTCTAATTCTACTTTTGTTACTTGCTTAAAATCATATTAACTCTTTGTTTCCTTGCCTACATTCTGCATCTCATAAAAGTAGAAAGGATAAAAATGGACCTCTTCATGGACATGCTGGGAGGTTCAAGAGGAAGAGGTAGAGGAGGAAGACAAGGCACGGGGAGATCTCAAAGCTCTTCCCCATGTGCCATATGTGGCTTAACTAATCACATTATTGAGAATTGCTTTAGGAATCTTAGAAACCAAAGAGGAAGAGGTTACAATAGAGGAGGCTATGGAAGCTCAAGAGGTAGATTCAACAACAATAATGGCTACAACAACAATAATTATCAAGGAGGATACAGAGGAAGAGACTACAACAACTATGAAGATGATCAAACGCAAGAGGACTCAGTACTTTTGATGAACATGAGCATGAAGCAAGGTAAAGCAGATGAACATGTATTCTATATAGACTCACATTGCTCAAATCATGTAGCAAGGAATATAGCTCTACTCTCAGACTTGGAGGACCCAATGAATAGACATGAAGTCCAAACAGGAGATGAAACAAGGCATTGAATAGAGAAAATAGGAAATGTGAACACTTCAGATGGTAATATGAACCTATTGAGCAAGGTATTGTATGTGCCAACCATAACAAAAAATCTCATAAGTGTTGATCAGATTGTTGAAAAATAGTGGAGGCTGCAAGATCAATGCTTAATGAGAAGAAGTTCTTCAATTACCTATGGGTAGAGGCTGTGTCCACATCCACCTATCTGATCAAAAGAACTAGATGGGATGACACCTTATGAAGCATGGAATGGAAGAAGATCTAGTCTAGATCATTGCAGGATTTTTGGGTGCATAGCATATGCACACATACCTTCATAAATCAGAGGCAAATTGGATCCAAAGGCATAGAAATGTATATTCATTGGATATGACCTTAATCAAAAAGGTTATAGGCTATATAATCCAAGCAATAAAGGTTTCATTGTTAAATAAATCTTGGTATGAAGATGATTGTAGGAAAATCAAACTTCCTTATGACCTTGAGGAAGACTTTCCAACATTGTCAAAAAGGAATGAGCATACATATGAAGACTCAAGTGATTCTGAAGAGGACCAAAAGCCTCCAAGAAGGGAAATCAACTCTTGGAACTCTAAAGGCAAAGCCAAAGTGGAGGAAATGAGAGATGTAGCAGAATCATCTCAACAAACTATAAGGAGGTCTACAAGAGAGAAAAGGAAGCTAGAAAGGTATGGTTATGACACTTCCTTGGTCACTAAACACTCTATTTACATAGCTCAAGATACAAATTCAGAAGAACCATCTATATATGAAGAGGCCAAGAAGAAGCTAGAATAGAGAGATTCCATGGAAGAAGAGATAGAAGCTTTATAAGAGAATCGGACTTGGGAATCGGTTCCCAAGAAACCATCTATGAAGGTCATTGGATCAAGGTGGATTTATAAGGTAAAGAAGAATTATGATGGTTCAATGAATAGGTACAAAGCAAGGCTTGTAGCCAAAGGGTTTGCTCAAACCCAAGGTATTGATTATGACGAGACATTCACACCTGTGGCAAAAATGCCCACAATTAGAGTACACATGAATGTAGCATTTTCCAAGAATTGGAATACCTATCAAATGGATGTCAAAAATGCTTTTCTAAATGGCTGGATTTTAGAGGAGGTACGTGGATCAACCTCTTAGTTTTGAAGATCAATCATATCCAGAATATGTATGGAGGTCGAAGAAAGCCTTGTATGGCTTGAAGCAAACTCCTAGAGCTTGGAATCATATATTAGTCACTTATTCATATACTTGTGTGTATATGTGGATGATATAATCATTACAGGTAATGATGCATATGGAATCAAGAGGATCAAAGCTCAGATGAAAGAAGAGTTCAAGATCAATGATCTTGGTCTTCTCACATACTTCCTAGGTTTGGAAGTGGTATACACAGAGAAAGATATATTCCTAACTCAGAGACAGTACATTGGAGATATGCTCTCCAAGTTCAGATGGAAAATACAAAGGTTGCAGATACACCCATGGAGGTAAATTAGAAGCAAAGTGCTCATGAAGGTGAGTTAATTGAAGATGTGACTAGTTACCAAAGCTTAGTTGGAAGCTTGAATTATGCTTCTCTAACTAGAGTAGATATATGCTATGGAGTTAGTGTGCTATGTTAGATCATGCACACTCCAAAGAAGCCTCACATGGAAGGAGCCAAAAGAATCCTAAAGTATTTGAAGGGCACAATTAATGAAGGTTTATACTACCCTTATACCACTGATATAGATATCAAGTTATTTTTTGATGTAGATTGGGCAGGATCAAAATATGATAGGAGAAGCACCTCATGCTATCTTACCTTTGCACTTAACAAATTGATCTCATGGTCATCAAAGAAGCAACCTATAGTTTCTCTCTCATCAACTGAAGTTGAATACAGAGGACCTGCAAATGCTACTCAAGAAGCTATGTGGATTAAGACTCTATATTTACATTTAGGGTTGAATACTTCTACTCCACACATATTTGGCGACAACATTAGTTCATTACATCTTGTTGCTAACCCTATCTATCATGCAAGGACCAAACATATAGAGGTTCATCACCATTATGTTAGGTAAAAGATCATGATTAAGGAGATACAACTCTCATATGTATCTAAAAATCAACAATGTGTAGATATGGTGACACAAGCATTGGATGGAAGCAAATTAAGTAGGTTTAATTCAATGATTGATTTGCAAGAAATCATAAAGGATTGAATACTCAAGCATCTTAGGCTTGAGGGGGAGCTGTTGGTGCAATTAGCAAGCCTAAGTGCTTGGCTAATTACTCAGGACTACATTTCATTTTATCTCTTCACAAGGAAGAACTACATGTGAACCTATGCCTAGTTATTTTGAGCATATTACTTTGGATAAATAGAATCTCTTGAAGTTAGGAAGCTGAACCCACAACTCATGTGGTAGGAAGAGTCAATTCCAATCATCCCTAAAGTGTAGTAACAGTTTTAGATGAGCGAAATTCAAAAAACAAACTCAAATGATGAGTATGAATAGAGGTGATTTAGCCACAGGGCTAGGGGTGCCATTGTTGAGAGACTTTGAGCTACATCGTTGAGCTCACATTGAGCACACATTGAGCTTGACTCATGTATGATTAGTTCATTACACTTCCCTTGTATCATGTTCTCACATCAGCACTCACTTATCACTTAAACATCCACTACCACAACACACAAGAAGATAGGGAGGCATGTTGGTATTGTAAAAGGAACAATGTCTCATCGGGTCTCTTAGACAATACTAATGTGTTCTTCTTATTATAGTAGATCTACGAGAAGCTTAACACTTAGTAATATGCAATGGGAATAGTTGGGGTGAGTTCTCAAACCATAGACATCAACAACCTACCCATCGAGGATCATCCTACAGAGAGACCTACTCAGTTAAAAAATATGAGGTAGTTCATCATAATTCAGGATCCACCATCCGGGAAGGCAGAGAGGGTGCATGCATACTTGCATTGGTTTAATGAATTGGTTGGACCACTTAGGGATGAATCACACATTTGTGTGAAAGATGGATTTGTATGTTCTAGATATGAGATGGTGTTGCACAAAACCTAATCTACACCTACCAATTTAGCTCCAGGGATGCTTAGTAGACTCCTTTGGCTTCACATTAATGCATTTAGAACCACCAAGTACTTTAAAACATCATTCCCAAAAGTTTGCATCAAAACAGATAACTTGCATATGCAAGGAATGTGAAGAAACCTTCTATTTTGGGACTGAAAGTGTTCAGTATTTTGCTCAGAGCTCACAACCTGATATGAATTGACCAAAGAGCTTTTGCACTCATCGAATTAGAGAGTATAGCTAACGAAAGCAAGTTATTTCATCAATTTAGAAGCACCATACACTAAGAAATGAGTTTAGCAACTCAGGGGGGTCATCCCGACGTTTCAGGAACAAGATGTGCAAACACAATCAAATTCCTCACTTCATATCTCAAGATTGGCTGAACCAAAAATAATGAAACTTGATGTGTGGATAGTATATAGTCCACTCTACCTATAACAAGTTAAATTGTAGCAAATGATTGAGTATACACAGAGAAATCACTTCTGAAAAATTCCTAAAACAATGAAGATGTAACAGAGAATAGTAGACAAAGATATGCTTGAAGAAATATATCAAAATGTATATGATAGGTTTGTTGAATTCCTTGGTTTTCTTATAAGAACTCAAGATTTGAGAATGGATTTACACATTGTCTTTGATGATGAATTAATTTGGTCATGGGACTTTTTGGGTACCCATTTCCAAATCGTTCTAGGAAAACTATTACATGATAACTCAAATATAACAGCTTTATGTGTATATTTATGAGGGGTTGGGATAGACCGTGATTGTCTAGCACTTAAGAGATTATATGATGAGATTTAAGCTCTCAAACAGGTCTAAGGAACCCAAATTTGTACATTATTATGGTCAGCCTTCATCGACTGCTTTGGTTATCAAATTTGGAGTACTCTTGGATATGGAACTTTTTGTTGTTCTACAGGTCATCTCCTTAGATTCTTCATATTCTTCTCATGAAGTGGCTTTGATGGTGAGGGAGGAAGTGGTTTCTCACCCTTTTGAACCCACCTCTACTTCATGCCTGGTGTAAGTATGCATCTCCATGGCTCCTGCGGTCTTCTTGGTTCACGAAGTTGTTGGTGCTGCCTTGCATGCCTCTTTGTGTGAACTATTGATACAATGCTCATCTTTGGAAGAGAAGGGAGTTCCACCTGCTCTTAATCTTGTTCATCACTTTTTGAATACTTTGGCATCACAGATCTTGAAACACGTGTAGCATCATTTTCTTCAAGATTAGAATTAGAAGATCTAAGAGCTTGTGTGGGATCTAGATTAGTGACCGCATTATTTTCTAAATCTATAGTAAAAGATTTTTCTCGTACCCAAACCTAAAGAAATCGACTTCAAAGGTTGGTTGACTGCATGATCATAGATCCAGTCATGGCCCAAGATTAAAGACTCAATAAGGTCTTCATCATGGCATACTAGGACTTTGATTCTCAGGTGGACATCTTGTATTGAGAGGGGAATTTCCACCTCACCTATGCAAGGGGTTTCCACACCTCCTAATCCTATGAGGTAAGCCTCAGTAGGATTGATATGTAAGATTGCCATTTGAGTGGGGAAGAATATTATCGTTTCTCAAATGGTCTCAAACTTTTCATTCTAAATTCATTTTCTTGATGCATGTTAAGGCTTCAGCCTGAGCTTCTTCTCTTATTTGTTTCTCTTCTTCTTTTTGTTTCTTAACCACATTGAGTCACTTGAGCATATCTTCTATCGGGGCTCTTGATAGAGCTTAACTCTACAACTGCTGATATAGTTAGGTAATATATCTCCTTCTAGAGTGGCTAATTGGACGGCTTTGCTAGTCCATATCCTATTGATTATCATGGGTCCATAGACATGCTTCTATAGTTTATTAGCATGTTGTTTCATAGTGTACACTAAAACTAAATCACCTACTTTCAATCCCTTATCTTTTACACATGCATCAAATTAAGCCTTATATCTCTTCTTAGTTGTGTATATTCTTGCCTACTCTCAGTCTAGTCTCTCTTAAGTGATCTAAATCCATGATCCTAGAAGATAACTTGTGGCTTGCCCATTGATGCTCTTGTGCAACCTTTAGAGTGGGTATCAAGAAGTATAATGGACATCACTTTGGCAAAAAACCATTTGAAAGAGAGTGGCGTTGAGTACCATTTTATAGGCCACTCAATATGCTCTAACGACATGGTGTAAGTTTTTATACCAATCAGAGCATTTATTATTAACGAGCTTGGTCAATACATTACATAGGGTCTTATTTGTACTCTCTGCTTGTTTATTTGCTTCTAGGTGATATGGTGTTGACTTCTTATGAATGCCCATGAAATCTTGTAAAAGATATTCAATGACCTCATTCAAGAAGTGGGTTCCATGATTGCTAACCAACTCTATGGGTAATCTATATGTCATGGATACATTCAAATAAGAATGTAGCAGTGGTTTGTGCATTTTTCCTAGTAGCTTTCACTTATACCCGTTTGGTAAGTTAATCCATTGCAACTATGATATATTCTACATGAGAACTTTTAGATGGGGGATTAATAGGACCAACAAATTCTAGTCCCCACTTTGAGAATGCACATCCTCCCATCATGGGTCTTAGTGGCATTTCATCCTTATGGATTGGATATTGAGTTCTTTGACATGTGTCACACCTCTTCACATAGGTCTATGCATCCATGAAGGGTAGGCCACCAAAGCCCTGAGGAAATTTTTAGCTTTGGTCACTTGATTAGGTCCAAAGTGTCCTCCTATCACACCTTGGTGTACACTCTCTAATATTGTCAAATATTTTTCTTTCATGTATACATATCCTTAAATATCCATCTCGTCCATGTTTGTACAGATTATCACCAATGAGCATTTAGTTTTGAGCCTCCTTCTCTAGACTTCTTCATCGTGTGAAGGTCATCTCTTGAGGAAATGTCTTCGTCCTCAAGAAGTCACCTAATGGGCTGCTCCAATTGGGTATTAATGACACAATATAAAGTGGCATGTTCAATTGGGGGACTATTAATACACATTGGACAATCCTTGAGTAATTTATAGACATTTGCTTCCATTGTTGGCCAAGATACCCCTAGTCTCTTCATGAGTGTCTGTAGGGTTTTGTGTTTTGAGTTGTGTTGCCCTGATGCACCTACATGTGCTAATTGCAACCACTTAACATGCTCTTCCTCTTCCACACAACAAGCCAAGGTGCCGTGGTCATTTTGCTTGTAGATACTCCCTATAAGTATGTGATATTTTTGTAACTTGATTATTTCCTCTTCTCATGTTTTTATGACTAGAATTTTGGGACCAAATTTGAGAGTAGGCACGAACTTCTTAGACCAATTAGGAACTAATTACAAGTTGAACAAATAAGCATGAGGAAGATCATCTTACACTCGCTACAGTGATTCACCTGAAGTGAGTCGAGAAAGATGATCCACCCTAAGGTGTGTCTTACCTTTTCTAATGACTACCTCAAAATCATATTCCAATAGTAAGAGAAACCGTCTTACTAGTTTGCCTGTGTTGCAAGATTTGTTCACTAAGTATAGTAGTGCCTAATGGTTTGTAAAGAATTTAAACTTATTTCCAAGCAAACAGTGATTAAATTTCTTGAATGCATATACCATGCTTAGTCCTTCTCTCAGTTGTCACATAATTTCATTATGTAGAATTTAGTTGCCTACTTGCATATGCAATGGGAAGCTCAATGTGTCCTTCACATGTCGATTGTGCTAGCATGCATCCAATAGCAAAATTGGAGGCATCCATGTGAACATGGAATGGCTTACTCCAATCTTGTGTTGTGCAGATTGGGGTTGAGTACAATCATCCTTTTAGCTCCATGAAGGATTTTTCACACTCATCGCTCCATTAGAAATTAGTCAAAAGGTTGATCAGAGGCTTTTCAATTATCATGTACATGTGGATAAAACATCGATAGTATCCATGGTGACCCATAAAAGCCTATCCCTCATCTTGAAAGATTAGAGGTGCATAGGCTGGGCCTTGAATTGATCTAGGGTTTTTAGTAGCACCTAATTTTCTCGCTTCTAATCTCTTGTCCTCTTCTATTGCTCTTCATTCACCACTATATCCATTGTAGCTAAGATCTTTGCCCAATCATGGGGATCAAATTCCTCATCTCAAAAGATCATAGGTGCATAGACTTGGTCTTGAATTGATCTAGGGTTTTCAGCAGCACATCATTTTCTTGCTTCTAATCTCTTGTCCTTTGCTATTGCAACTTTACATATTTATAAGTGTGTATCCTTGTGCATCCATGAAGGGTTTGATCCTATGGAATGCACCGAGTCCATCTCATTAAATGTTTTATGGACTAGGTTCCATTGCAAGGGTTGTACATCTCTATGAGAGTAGTCTTTGAGATTGAACTTGGTAGTTATCCATGAACTCACATATGGAAAAAGTGTGTTAAAACTCTACACCACAAGTAGGGAGAAAGACCCCTTTCAACAATCCTAGGGGTTTTTTGATATGTCCTCTCATTTGTAGTTTCATTTTCATAGGTCTTAAAGCTAGCCTGCCCCAATGTTTCCATAGGGAAGTGGTGGTAATGGTAACTCTTGCTCCTAAATTTAGTATGGCCTTAGTCATGTATCCATGATACATGATAGGTAGATAAGTGTTTCCTTCTTCTCCTTCAGTCATTTCTCTTATCTTATCTTTTGGTATCTCTGGTACTTTCTGTTTCGATCCTACTTGAGAGTGGGAATTAGCAACTTCTAGTGGTTGGTTTGCTATGTGTTTCCACAACTCAAGTTTAACTTTTAGTAGCTCCTCTAAACTGAGATGACACTACAATTTAGTGTTCTTAACGACTTTAGTGTTCCTAGGTATAATGGATTCTTTGTTTCTAATCATGACATTGGGAGCTCTCATCTGAATAGACTTAGATTCCCAAGGGCTTGTGAAATGAGTCAATTCTTGTATGGAATTGGATTCGAAGTCTAACCTTCCACTGGATTGCACCTCTTCTTTCTCTCCATATATACGAGGGAATTTCTTGAGGGAATTGATCATGAAGATTATCCACTTCTTGAATTGGAGGAGGACCCTCTCTCTACGTGGCCTATTTCTCCTCTTGTATCTCTCTTAAAAACTTTTGGGAGTACTTATTTATAAAGGAAGGGATTCCATCATCCCTAGACTTAGGAGCAAAAACTTCATATGGAGGTAAGATTTTCTTTTCACTTCCACTATCTTGAGCCTCTGGGGTAGCTAAAATCTTGGGTTTAACTACCAAATGCTCTAATATCTCCAAAAGTAGTTCAAAATGCAATTATGGTTTAACTGAGTTTATTTGATTGAAAAGATAACTTGCATGGAACATAGCTTGAACAATTTCTACCATTTTTGCACAAAGCTTCGTTAGATGGTAGAGTTGGGCGACTGCATGCCCAAGGCATGCCCAAGGCATGCCCAAACAAGCAGACCTGACAAGGAGGCCACGTGGGGCTAGCCACTCATCATTACATGACAAAATCTTGTACTGGCGGCCATGCTAACAAATGAAACGGCCTAGTGCATTAACTTCCCATTACTCCCGTGTAACAAACTCTCCTATTGTAACCGGTTCCTCACCTCTCTCCTATAAAAGGGGAAACCTCAAGAGAAGGATATAGCATATAGTGCACACTACAGGAGACGATAGCTGAGAGTGAGTGCAGTCTTAGAGCTCGTAGAGACCTTATGCTGTTTGCTTATGCTACTTATGTGAGAATACTTGGAGTTTGAATTCTTTTGTTCCATTGCTTTGGTATGATTAGTTGTGGTATGATTAGCTGTGGTATGATTAGCTAACGGCTTGTATTCTGATTGTGTTACATTTGGCTTTCTAGTTAGTGTTGTCTTGTGCTCTATTCTGCTCCATGCTTGCTGCTGCTGCTTTGACTCTTACTCCTAAGTGTAGTTTCTAGTGATGATATGGAGGCTTGGGGATATGTGTCTATTATGGTAATGTGCTTTAATATGTTTATGTGTTTACATATGCTCCAGGAGTAGTGCATTTTGCATTCCCTGCACCCACCCACTTCACTTCACCACCTGCAGGTGAAAATTTGGCACACCCGGTGGGATAGGGCTTCTGGAGATTTCCTTTTCCTTGAGAAATCACTTAGAATTGAGTACCCTTTTCCTTGAGAAATCACTTAGGTTTTGAGTGCCCAGGGCCACCTCTCCTACTCCTCTTCCTGCTCTCTTGGGCGACTCCTCCTCCTCCTCTTCCCTTGGCGTCTTGGGCGACGACTCCTCTTTTGGCTTCCCAGGCGACTCCTCCTCCTCCTCTCTTGGCATCTTGGGAGACTCCTCCTCCTCCTCCTCCTTCTTGGCTTCTTGGGCGCCTACTCATCCTCTCTTCTTGGGTGCCTACTCCTCCTCATCCTCTCTTGGCTTCTTGGCTTGGGTGACTCCTCCTCCTCCTCCACTTGAGCAACCTCTTCTTGGGCGAAGACTCCTCCTTGGGCGACCTCTTCATTGGGGCAACTTCCTTCATTAGGGTGAGCCACTTCCTCCCATCTATTCACTCTCTCATTATTTCCTCTTTTGGAAATAGTTCCCAAGATGGTCCATGATCCACACCAGAGCTAGCAAAGAGAAGCAGCTAAGCCCTAAGAAAACACCAATCAAAAGTTACCACAGAAGAAGGCCAGATCCTTACTTAACACCCATAAGAAGTCTATCTGCCTCAAGCCTAGCTTCTAGAATAGAAGGGTTAGACAACAAGGCTAACACTTAAAAGACTTTACCTCAAGATACTCTTCTTAATAAGGCTATGGTAGAGGAACTTTCCGCTCTTTTGTCAAGGATAAATATTAGATTTTCTTCATTTCATGGCGGTGCTAATGAAGATCCTGAAGATCATGTACGAAGATTTCTTTCAATCTGTAAGACCAGGGGCTTACAACAACGACAAGACTCCTTCCTTGCTCTCTTTCCGTCAACACTTGAAGGATTGGCTGACAAATGGTTCAGCCAGTACGCGGAAAACCATTTCTAAACATGGGAAGCTTTGAGGACCGAATTCACAGATGCATTTCGGCCAGGAAACTCTACAGAAAGAACGTTAGATAAAATTGAGAATCTAATCTTGCATATGGGAGAATCATTTTTAGAACTTATGACGCGGGCAAGGTCACTCGTGGCAAGATTGCCGGAACCACTAGGGGATTTCCTTGTTAAGAAGTGGGTGGAGAAAGCCTTACCAAAATCCACACAACAGAAGCTGAGAGAGCTTTTGAGACCGGATGCCACTTTGAGAGAATTTGAAGCAGCTTCCACAAGGATTGAGGCTGCACGGATTCATTTTGGAACACATCCAGGAAAGACTTTTCCCCAAGATGAAGATATGGTGACAACCTTGAGGAAGGAACTAGAAACCTTAAAGCTTCAAAGAAATAGAGAAGAGGACAAAGGTACCTCCGAAGGTCTCGCTCAGATACGACAAGAACTTGAAGAACTCAAAACATTAAGAGAGGTAAGAACTTGACTATGGTATTCTCTCTGTAGTACTCAAGGACACATCACAAGAATGTCCAAGGAGGCTAACATGCCAGTTTTGTTGAAAGGGTGGCCATGAGGCTAAGGATTGTTATTTTCTGAAGGGTCTTGAAAATCAACCACCGGCAGCTCAATGGGTAGGGGTGGCTCAGTCCTCCTTGTTAGGGCAACCACCCTTACCATCCACTACAACACCTCCTGTAACAACCTTTTACACCAATCAAGGACCTCAACGGAAAGAAGGTAGGCTTCGTCAGAATCGACCACCTAAGCCTATAATGTGTTACAGATGTGGGGAGTATGGACACTTCCAAAGTAAATGTTCACTTCCTGAGGATGCCCCACCATGCAAAAGCTGTCCTGAACCATGAGATCATTACACGAAGGACTGCCCAAAGTCAATGCCATCTTCAAACACACTAGGTAACTCTTGCCCCCTACATATGATCACAGTAACTAATGATGAGGGAAATGTAGACTCTCCAAGTGCCCGAGTAGTCCAGCTTGAGGAACTTCCCGGAGTAATGACAAGGGCACAAAAGCAGAAGGAAGCTTTGAAAGATGCTTCCAAGGAAGCAACAGATTCAACAAATGACAAGGGAAAAAGGACCATGGAGCATGAACCTTCTCAAGAAGCCAAACACAACCAAGACAAGGAGAAAATCTCACTGGGAAAAGTAGGAAGAAAGGAAGATACTCTTGAGCAAGTTGTTGACAAAGCTTATGCACTATCTAAGGAGAACCTAAGGCACTTTCAGAATGGAGCTACTTCAAGGAACAATCAGAAAGGCTTTCTCACTGCAATTCAAGTCTTGCAGAGCACCTACCAACAGGTATCTTTATATAACTTGTTAGCTATGAGTCCTGGATTCAGAGGAGAAGTAATGGCTGCCATAAACGGGTTAGACCCTGTAACCATATTAAGTGGGGGGGAAGGCTTCACTTCTCTAATTTCTCAACAAATACCTATACCCTCAACTTATAGCTAAGAACCATCTAGGATGGCACCTCTTACGGATTACAAGAGCCCTAGACTAACTGTAAGTATCAAGGGAACTCCTTTGGTAGGAGTGATAGTTGATGGGGGATCTGGTATTAATCTGATGCCTAAGTACACAATGACATTGCTAAATCTGAAGCCAACTAAGGATGCTCATTTTACAATATCATTGGCAGACCAAAGCAAGGTAAGCCCACTAGGCATAGTGGAAAAGGTTGAAGTCGTCATCCATAAGCTAAAATTTTTGTTGGATTTTGTGGTAATAACACTCCCAAAGGTGAAGGGAGGATTCCCTCTTTTGATAGGAAGGCCATGGCTACTCCACAGTAAAGCGGTACATGACTGGGGTAGTAACACCTTATGGGTGGCCGGACCAGACAAGGTGATGAGACAGCTTCAGATGGAAGGAGGAACAGATGAAGCCCTAGGCACTTCTCAAGGTGTTCTCCATCAAGAGCAAACTATAGAGGAAGGCATAGAAGATAACAATGGAGAAGACGAACAACAGACTAGACAAGAAGGAGCAAACATTTGGGCCACACCTCCTCCACCATGGGTTCTAGAAAATCAAGAAATATCAGGACAAGAAAGGGCGCCTTCACCTCCCTGGGAATCTCCACCTCCTAATTCAAATTGGGCATCTAGACCTCCTAATCCAAATTGGGCGCCTCCTCTACCTCCAAGAAGCTAGGAGACTCCACCTCCTAGTCCCAGCTTGGCGCCTCCGCCTCCAAGTAGCTGGGCCACTCCAGAGGCTTGGGCTCCATACTCTTCTCAAGGGCCTCCACACTGGGCACCTGAATGGGCAGCTTATCCTCCATCTTGGGCTACCCCTACAACTAATTGGGCAGCCCAATGGGCATTCGGGAAGCCTCACACAGAGCCATATAAAACAAAATGACCTGACATCAAGGAAGAAGTTGATATAGGAGAAGAAATATCCAATGAAGATCTAGGCGACATCATGGATTGGATTGAGGAGACCAATAATGTTTCATGTTTTACAATAGCAATCAAGGAAAAAGAAGAAGAAGAACCTACTGTGGAGTCTGTGGTATTAGGAGAACCAGCTAAAGATTTCCGAAGAGGTAAAGTTTTGAAAGGAGTTGAAGGAAGAAAAGGGATTGAAGCAAGCCAAACAGAAGAAGAACTAGTAGAAAGCATTTTCCCATTGGTGGAAGTCCCAGTAGGATGGACACAGGAAAAGACCTAGGAAATCACCATCAATGATAATCCAACATTCACCAAGGAAATGTTGTTTAAGGACAAGGAAGAGGCACTTTCGGAACCAGTTAAAGAAGTCAACTTAGGAGGAGAAGAAAATCCACAAAATCTTCTACTGGCAAGTTGGTTGTGGGACCACCCTCTTCTTCTTACAGAGGTAATAACATTCATGCATAATTTTAAAGATGTATTTGCATGGAGTTCCAAGGATTTTACAGGAATACCAAAAGAGTTGGGAATACACACTATTCCTCTAGTGCAAGAAGCTCGGCCAATTAGAGGGAAAATGTATAGGCTAAATCCCAAATATGGAGAAGCAGTCAAGAAGGAAATCCAGAAAATGGAGGAAGAAGGAATCATAATTCCTGTAGAACATTCATAATGGTTGTCCTCTATGGTCATCGCACCTAAGAAGCAACCTAATAAAATCAGGGTTTGTGTCGATTTCAGAGCATTAAATAAGGTAACCATCCCTGATGGGTTTCCCACCCCGTTTTCTGAACAAGTGATTGAAGATATGGCAGGACATGTGCTCTATAGTTTCATGGATGGTTTCAGTGGGTACAATCAACTGGAAATCCATCCTGAAGATCAACCAAAAACAGCCTTTGTAACTCCTTGGGGAACCTATATCTAAACCAAAATGGCTTTCGGCCTTAGAAATGCACCAGCCACTTTTAATAGGACAGTATATCTGATCTTCAACAAGTTGCTCCTAAAATTCTTAAGAATTTTCATGGATGACTTTTCAGCCTTCTCTGGAGTAGCCTGCACCACTGCAATAGAGAATGTGCCAGAACATTTGAAGCAATTAGAACAAGTATTCCAGCGTTGCAGAGAGACAGGTTTGAAACTTAACCCTAACAAATGTCATTTTCTGGTAATCCAAGGTACCTTGTTAGGACATGTGGTCTCTGTTAAAGGGATGACTCCAGATCTAGATAAGGTAATGTCAATTCTTAAGTTTCCAAGACCTATAAATGCTAAAGAGGTCCAGAGCTTCTTGGGGCACACAGGATATCACCGCAAGTTTATACGCATGTATGCAGAGGAAGCACGACCACTTTCACGGCTTACGAGTAAAAGTTTTCCCTTTCAATGGTTTGAAGAAGAAGAATCAGCATTCACTTATCTAAAACAAAGGTTGGCATTTGCACCCATACTCATCTCACCAGATTGGTCTAAGACATTCCACGTGCATGTAGATGCAAGCTTGTATGCAGTAGGAGCTATACTGACTCAACCAAGCGAAGCACACAAATTAGATCAACCCATTCATTACGCGATTAGGCTTCTCTCAAAAGCCGAGAGGAACTATAGCACCACAGAAAGGGAAGCATTGGTTATTGTATTTGCCCTCAAGAAATTCAGGCACTATTTATTAGGCACTACCTTCACAGTGATTACGGATCATCAAGCTTTGAAATATTTGTTGAATAAGCCACAAGTTGCAGGAAGAGTATGGAGATGGTTGCTTCTCTTCCAAGAATTCGACTTTGAAATTGTACAGAGAAGCGGTAGGCAACATGTCATTGCAGACCACCTCTCTCGCATCAGGCATCCAACTCAAGCATCAAAGGGAGTAGAAGATGATTTCCTAGACAGCCAAATATACAAGGTAAATATAGCACCTACATGGTATGATGATTTGACTCTCCTCCTAGGAAAAGGTCAATTCCGTACTGGGTCTACTTCATTGTAAAGGCGTAGACTCCTCCTAAAAAGTAAGAATTTCATGATGGCAAAAGATACCCTCTATAAGGTTGGTCCTGATGGGATGTATAGAAGGTGTCTTCAACCACATGAAACAGAAACTGTTCTTCAATTGGCACATGAGGGAAAGTCTAGTGGTCATCTTCCTGGACATATCACTGCAATGAGGGTACTTCAAAGTGGCCTATGGTGGCCATATCTCTTTAGAGATGCCACTAAATTTGCCAAGGCATGTGATGTTTGTCAACGATGTGCGCCCAAACCTATCAGGGGAGCACTAGATTGTGCTCTCTGACTACACTAGACAAGATTTTGGAAATACACTTCTGATTACAAGAACACCCACAAAGGGAAAATGATACAAGAAGACGTAGCAAATACAAGACGTCCACGGAAAACTGGACTAGAGATGTTACAAGAATTCCCACAACCCGGGATCGTAGGTATGAAATAAGATATCTCGGTTACAAGAAATCTCTTCAGGGATGTAGACTAGATACACAAAATAACTAGACAAGATCTCGTACTATGAGATTACAAGAGGACAAGGCTATATGTCCAGGATACAAGACTAGACAAGACTAGAGAAAGAGACAAGACTAGAACTCGAACAGGAACTTGAAAGTACTTACTTGGTGATTAGGATCCCTTGAGCTCCCAAGACTGGCATCCACAAGATTGAGAATGAATGTGGCCAACCCCTCCTTTTATAGGTGTTCAAAGGCGGTTACGACTTGATGATGTCATCATGATGTCATTGACTTGAATCAAGACCTCCGGGTGTCAGAATTCAGCAAATAGACAGTTGATCTCGGGGTTTTGGCACGTTCCGGACGTAATGGAAGCATTAGTTTCTCCAAAATCTGAACCAATCATGAGATATGTAGAGTCACATGGAATCTAAGGATTAGGATGGTTTCCTTTGTATCCATGACATCACCTCCCCCTCAAGCCACGAGTTCCACGAGGAGCGTCCATGTTCTCTAGCTTGGGTTTCACTGGATTCTTCTTATGGAATTCACGAACCTTAATTTTTGCTCTCTGAAGATTTTCTATAAGTTCACAAGTACGATCACTGATGTCATATGCTTTCTAATGAATAAAGCATTCCAATCGGCCTCGCGAGATTCTTGAATCTAAGACATGATTAACCTCGAATTCTTCATGATCCTTAGTCTTGAAAGGTGGTGAAGGACTGGGTCTCCCTTGAGCTTCCTTAGCTTCATGACAAGATAGGTCCTTTGAGCTTTTAGTGGTGTGTTGTAGTGTTTCCAAGATCTTTGATGGAGAGCATTGAGTAAGCACACCTCCTTGATTGAACAGGAACTCCTCCTTATCCTTTACCTTCTTGATATCTTCATAACATGTATACTTCATATCATTTGTAATGACTTTTTGGGCTTCAAAGCTTCTTGATTCACATTCTTGAGGAATAGTGTCTTCATTATTCAAGACTTCTGACTCTTTGACTTGGCTTTCTTTTAACAACTCATTCTCACACTGAATTGCTTGATTGATAACATCCTCCAAGGTATTTGCTTGAGGCATGGATAGCAAGAGATATTTGACTTCAGGATTGAGGCCACTTTGAAACTGATTAACCATGTAGTCTTCTTGATATGTAGTTCCACAAAACAACATCTTGATATTCAAGGCATAATTTGAAAATAATTTGAAACTGATCGATCATCTTGTCGTAGTAATCTTTTCATCTCTTGGACATGTTGGATCAAGTCCTTTATGGTAGATTGAATCTCCTTGCATAAGGAATCCATGGTGCTTGGTCTTGATGAAGATAGTCTTTCCAAAATGTCAGGGGAGCACTAGATTGTGCTCTCTGACTACACTAGACAAGATTTTTGAAATACACTTCTGATTACAAGAACACCCACAAAGGGAAAATGATACAAGAAGACGTAGCCAATACAAGATGTCCCACAACCCGGGACCGATAGGTATGGAAAACTGGACTAGAGATGTTACAAGAGATCCCACAACCCGGGATCGTAGGTATGAAATAAGATATCTCGGTTACAAGAAATCCCTTCAGGGATGTAGACTAGATACACGAAATAACTAGACAAGATCTCGTACTACGAGATTACAAGAGGACAAGGCTATATGTCCAAGATACAAGACTAGACAAGACTAGAGAAAGAGACAAGACTAGAACTTGAACAGGAACTTGAAAGTACTTACTTGGTGATTAGGATCCCTTGAGCTCCCAAGACTGGCATCCACAAGACTGAGAATGAATGTGGCCAACCCCTCCTTTTATAGGTGTTCAAAGACGGTTCTATATGGCGGTTACGACTTGATGATGTCATCATGATGTCATCGACTTGAATCAAGACCTCCGGGTGGCAGAATTCAGCAAATAGTCAGTCGATCTTGGGGTTTTGGCACGTTTCGGAGGTAATGGAAGCATTAGTTTCTCCAAAATCTGAACCAATCATGAGATATGTAGAGTCACATGGAATCTAAGGATTAGGATGGTTTCCTTTGTATCCATGACAAAACCAACACGACAAAGGAACCAAGCGCTTAATATCTTTGTAGCTTGGCAACCCTTTGAGCATTGGGATATAGACTTTGTTGGCCAATTTTTCCAGTTGCACAAGATTCAGGTGCAAAGTATCTTCTAGTAGCAACGGATTATGCCACTAAATGGGGAAGTAATAGTCAATAAGGAATGTACTACGAAAACGGTAGCCATCTTCTTGTATGATTACATCTTTTGCAGATATGGATGTCCAATAGAGGTCACAACAGATCAAGGATCCCACTTCATCAACAAGGTGCTGACTTTAATTTTTGAAAAGTATCAAATATTGCATAAGAAGTCCTGTGCATACTAGCCAAGGGCAAATGGTCAGGCAGAGAGCACAATCATGCTCTTACTAAGAAAAACATGCTTACAGTTTCCTAATACATGGGGCCAGGCATATCTGGGAACCTTGTGGGCCTACAAAACTTCATTCAAAGCCACAACAGGGCACACTCCATTTGAGCTAGTCTATGGAATACAAGCAATTGCTCCTTTTGAGTTCTTGCATGGCTCCAACCGCGTGGGAACCAATCGAATTCCTGGATTTACTAGCGCACTCTCATCCAACATTGTGAGGCTACAACTTCTTGAGGAAAAGAGAAGGATAGGCAATGAGACTCTAGTGGAAGTACAGGAAAAAAGAAAACAGGATCATGATGCAAACCCCTGGAAATCAAAGATCAAGGAAGGAAGCTTAGTTTTGCTGTACCACCCGCGACTCTTTGAGAAGAAAGCTAAGAAGAAGTTGATGCCGAGATGGAACGGACCTTTTAGGGTCATACACACACTTCCAAAAGGTGCAGTACAAATCTCCACATTGACGAATGTAAGCTAAAACCCTATGAGGAAAGATAGGAAAGCAGGAATTTGCCCTTGTGTATAATGTATATACCCTTATGTTATTTCCTATGTCATTTCTTTATTTAGCTATTGGATTTTTCTCATCTATCTTCTTTATGTATCCCATTCCTATTTATCTACTGTCCTTCCCACCCACTCCTAGACCAATACCGCAACTACCATCTTCCTCTTGCTACTCATAGGCATTATGCTACTAACTTCTTCTCTCTCTTATCACATAAAAATTCTCCCCCCTTATCCTTCTGATGCCACCCCTCTAAGCAAAATGGCAAAAGATCATCTCATACCACTTACATGGGCGACACCTCTCATCCTTCCACCTTGGCCAATTGGGTGACCTCTCCTCCCTCTCAAGCTCCATAGCCAACATGGGCGACCTCTCATCCTTCCACCTTCGCCAATTGGGCGACCTCTAATCCCTCGCAAGCTTCCATGGCCAACATGGGCGACCTCTAATCCTTCCACCTTGGCCAATTGGGCGACATCTCCTTCTCAAGCTACCATGGCCAACATGGGAGACCTCTCCTCCACTTCCAACTTGGCGATACTTTGGGCGACTACCTCAGGACCCTTTCAAGCTTGCATGGCCAATTGGGTGATCTCTTCTCCTCATGGCCATTCTTGGGCGACCCTAGCTCCTCCTCCCTTCAAAGTGACTTCGGCCACCTCCCCTCCTCCTCCTTACAATGTGCAAAACGCCACCTTTCCCTCTCTCCCCTCTTGTGTTAACTTAAACCACCTCCCATCCTCCTCCCTCTAATATGACTAGGCCACCTCCCCTCCTCCTCCCCCTAGCCTCCCTAAAATCTCAATGGCAACCACTCTTTCCTCACTTCTAGCATTGGCTATCCCAACCTATCCAACTTCACCGACTTCTTGCTTTGCCTTCAATATCTAGGCAACTTCTCCACCTCGCCACTCCATTAATCTTCAAATTGTCCCCTCATCATCAATGGAACGAACACCCAATCTACACCTATCTCTTCTCATCCACCACTCTACCCTTTCCCTCCATGACCTCCTACCACCTCCATGAATGACCTCTCTACCTCTACTCAGCACTCATCTTCCACTTAACCCGTTCCCCAAGGGCATACCCTCCACTTTTTCCACCCTCTCATCATCTTCAATAAAATACATCTCCCTCTTCCCTCCCTCTCCCTCATTCTAAGGCGACCCTCCTCTCCACCTAGGGCGACCCTTCCTCCCACCTCCCACCATGGGAGACCCTTCCTCCTACCTCTACTCTCATAAACTAAGGAGACCCTCCTCCACACCTAGGGCGATCCCTCCTCCCACCTTCCCACCATGGGCGACCCTTCCTCCTACCTCTACTCTCATAAACTAAGGAGACCCTCCACACCTAGGGCGACCCCTCCTCCCACCTTCCCACCATGGACGACCCTTCCTCCTACCTTTACTCTCATAAACTAAGGAGACCCTCCTCCACACCTAGGGAGACCCCTCCTCCTACCTCTACTCTCATCAACTAAGGGGACCCTCCTCTCCACCTAAGGCGACCCCTCCCACCTCCCACCTCCCACCTCCCACTTCCTACCTCCTACCTCTACTCTCATCAACTAAGGCGACTCTCCTCCCACCTCCCACCATGGCCGACCCTTCCACCTCCCACCATGGGCGACCCTTCCTACCTCTACCCTCATCAACTAAGGCGACCCTCCTTCCCACCTAGGGCGACCCCTCCTCCCACCTCTACTCTCATCAACTAAGGCGACTCTCCTCCCACCTCCCACCATGGGCGACCCCTCCTCCCCTCATAATCCTTCGGCAACAATCCTACCACTTTACATAGAGCAACCTATAATTGTCAATTATTTGGCCAACTTCCCTACCTAGCACTAATATCATAAGACACCTCTCCAACTCCAATCAAAGGCGACTACCCTTCCTGCTCGATTCCAGCATATCTCTCCACTCGATCACACTCCATCTTTATTTTTAGGCAACCTCCTATGGAAACCTCATTTGGTGACCTCCCCTCTGGCACCTTCCCCTGGAGATCCCCCTCCTCTTAATGGGCGACATCTCCTCCAATTAATTAAAATTGGCGACCTCAACCACTTGAAGATCATTGGCAAATCCCTTCCCCACAGATAAAGTGCAACCCCGCCTTCTCATCAGGCCTCTCTCCTATCTATCTACACCCACCTAACCTTCCCTTTCTGATAAGAGACCACCACGTATGTCCATGCCTCTATCCAACTGTCAGACCTCATACCCGAAAGTCATAATTCAAAACCGCCTGACAAATTGAAGAAAAATCGTCCAAGCTGGGCTCTAAAACTGATCGACGGCGCGCCATAATTAGTGAAGTCCATCTAACCTCTTTATAATCTGCACACCACCATCACCGTGAGCAATTCTTCCAGCAACTTCGGCCTATGCTCCAACAATCGGCAACCACTATCTGAATCGCCAGCCATTTCTCAATAATGTGCTAAGTGCAAACCCAACGACCAATCGAAGACCCTCACCAATCCAATTATGCCACACCTATCCATAAGGGGAATCCAGCTAACATCCCCCGCCAAATATTCTACTGATCGATGACCAAAAGCAGACCAATTCATCTCTCTACTGATCGATTCAATTCTGAGGTGCTGACATGAACCTTGTGCTAAGCTGGAATCAGAGCGATCACTAATTACACAAAAAAGCTATTATTTTTCCAAGCTATCTCTTCAGGCTACACAGCTCCTCGCTGGAACTGACCTCTCGCTCTGAGTTGACTCTACAAGATGCTTGGCTAATCTGCTCCACATAGCTTATGGTTTGTCTAGTCGAACCATCACAGATGCTGCTATCAAGCTCTATTACACATATCTGCCCTTGAACCTGCTAAGGTTTTAACCCGATACCAGATCTTCCATCGAATCTGCTAGGGTTGTAACCCGGTATATCTTTGCACACTATTCACCACTCAAACACACAAGGCACTATAGTTACCATGGCAACATCTTCACTAGAAATTGAAGAAACATTTTCAGAATTCAAAACAGACACAAAGAGTGCATCTAGACAATCTACTTCTCATGGGGACTCTAGCGACTCACTCTACGTTGTTTCTGAGGAGAATCCTTCCGAGTCAGAATCACTTGATGAGGAAATTCAGCAGGATGAGAACACATCTCCAGCAAACACTCAACCAAGTACTCACATCAAGGACACCGTTATGTCATCAGCAAATGTGGCAAATGTGACCAAAACCACAGAGATCATCATCTCCATCTCTGGGGAAATCTCTTTGAAATTGGATTTAAGCATTTGCGGTAAGCTTCAAAACTCATTGACTTTAGAAGAATTGAATAATATGGGGTTACTCACAATAACAAATGCCAAGCTCCCCTCACTCAATGACCCTCAAAATTGTGGTATGGAGATCTTAACACTCTTCAAATCCTTCCCATCACTTTCTGGAGGAAGGATCATTAAAGAAAAGTTAGCCATTATGTTGGGTACATATGGGATTCCAGAAACCAAGAAGGCATACAATTATGCCGAGTTACCTTTTCCCGATATATTGCAAGCATGTATAACTAGTTTCTCGACTCCGACTTGTAGTCAGGTAATGATGAAGAGGCTACTATTATTCAAGGCATTCTTCCTCCTCAAGGATAATTTACATTTCACCGATGTAAAAATATGCGAACCCCTTCTTTGCTTCGTCAATGCAAAGCCCTACTCATATCATAAAACGCTTCTGCAGACGCTCGCCGAACGAAAGAAAAGATATGGGAAGCAGGTAGGAAGAGGGCTCTTACCTTCAAAGTGGTAGGAGGTCACATTATGCTGTACATATATAGGTACTTCGCATCCCTCCATTCAAGAGACGGGTCACGACCAACATCATCTAAACATCCAAGTGCAGCGCACCATTGCCAGAAACGAAGAGTAAAGATTCAAAGTGATTCCAGGGAGCTCCTCGATACTCTTCCAATCGACTAGCAAGGATATGCTTGAACATCAAAAAAGGTACGCACATCAGCCAACACCCGCTTTCCGCCTATCAAACTAGTGCCTACTTCATCTAGGAAAGCTTCTCCCGCCGTTCAATCCCCTCCACCTTCACAACCCCGACACACTTAAGACGCACCCTACTGCACCCATTGCCCCACCTCATTCCACTCCCACTTCCCCTCCCGCTTCCACCATATCCACTCACATCACCATTGATCCACCTATAGACCCAATTCATCTCCAATTTCCATCATGTCCCACACCACCACCTTCCCCTTCACAACCTGCACTGCCCCACTCCCCATCGCCACGGGCACCATCACATCCCCCTTTGCCACTCCCACCAGCATCGACATCTATGCCCCCAAATGATACACCCCTTCCACCTACGCAACCTCAAACCTCTATTCAACGACCCCCGTTCGAAATACTACCCTTTCCACCACCATTCTGGTTCTCTCCTTCCCGACATAACCCCGCTACAAATTTACCTCCGAACCCATTTCTTGATGCATCTAGTTCAGAGCAACAATAGCTATCCGCAAATGAAAGGTACAAAAAACATATCTTGACCTTAGTTCCCGATCACTTACAGAATATGTGCCAGATGGATGTTGCCAAAAATAGATTTTCTGAGACTACTACAAACTTATGGAAGACAGGCAAGCTTGTATTGATTTAGAGAATCAGCTACGCACTCAAAAAAATTTATTCATTTTTCCTTTCTCTCCGAGACGGAGAGACACTAGTGGTGGGCAACCTGTAGAATAAATTTTTTGAAGGACAAAGTAAAGGATGGGAACCAAGGAACCAAATATCAAATTGGGCGCCAAGACGTCCAAAAACTGGAGTTGGGCACCAAGACGTTCAAAAACTGGAGTTGGGCGCCAAGACATCCAAAAACTGGAGTTTGGCTCCAAGACGTCCGAAAAACTAGAGTTGGGCACCAAGACGTCAAGATGGTAGAGTTGGGCGACTGCATGCCCAGATGGTCCAGACGTCCAGATGGTCCAGATGTCCAGATGGTAGAGTTGGGCGACTGCACCAAGACGTCCAGATGGCAGAGTTTGGCGACTGCATGCCCAGACAAGAAGACCTGACAAGGCGGCCAAGTGGGGGCCAGCCACTTATCATTACACGACAAAATCTTGTACTTGCGGCCATGCTAACAAATGAAACCGCCTAGTGCATTAACTTCCCATTACTCCCGTGTAACAAACTCTCCTATTGTAACCGGTTCCTCACCTCTCTCCTATAAAAAGGGGAAACCTCAAGAGAAGGATATAGCATATAGTGCACACTACAGGAGACGATAGCTGAGAGTGCGTGCAGTCTTAGAGCTCGTAGAGACCTTATGCTGTTTGCTTATGCTACTTATGTGAAAATACTTGGAGTTTGAATTCTGTTGTTCCATTGCTTTGGTATGATTAGTTGTGGTATGATTAGCTGTGGTATGATTAGCTAATGGTTTGTATTCTGATTGTGTTACATTTGGCTTTCTAGTTAGTGTTGTCTTGTGCTCTATTCTGCTCCATGCTTGCTGCTTCTGCTGTGACTCTTACTCCTAAGTGTAGTTTCTAGTGATGATATGGAGGCTTGGGGATATGTGTCTATTATGGTAATGTGCTTTAATATGTTTATGTGTTTACATATGCTCCAGGAGTAGTGCATTTTGCATTCTCTGCACCCAGTCACTTCACCACCTACAATCACTATGGATTGAGGTTGTCCTGGTGGAGGAAGTGGACAGTCACAAATAAAGTGATCTCCTTGACATGTGCATCAGGGTCCTCTAGGGGCTTGAGGTCTCATCTGTCTCATTTGAGGCCTAGGATTTGGGTTCGTGTACATCACATTGGAGTATTCGGGCTCCCAATTAGGTTCTAGAACTAGTGCATCATATAGATAAGCCTCACTATGCTCTAGTGATTTAGTGTAGTATGCCAGTGGGCTATCTATGTGTGTTGAATCAAAACTTTGAGCATTAGGATCATTCTCTGAGATTAATGGAGAAGTTGGCACTAATGCTCTATTTCGTTATCTTTTGTCGCATCATATTACATTGGTAGGGGGTTTTCGTTGTTGTCCTAGAACTAGTTGAGGCCTAGGGTGTGCATGATACTAGGACTAGTATTGGTTTTGAGGCCTATAATATGGTTGTTGTTGATACTACCTAGTTGCTGATAGTTTTGCCTAACGGCTTTCTTGTTCTAGGAACAATTCGTGTGGTTCCTATATTTTCTCTCATTTGTGCAGTAGTCAACATTTAAATTCCTTGAGTTTTGACCTAGCATGGGGCACACATTGGCCATGTGATCTCCTCCACAATTGTAGCAATGCTTCACAAAGGACATTCTAGGGGCTTGTGTATTTCAAACTCCTAACTTTTGGACTACTTGCTCTACCAGTTCATCAGTAGATGTTGTGGGTTTGGATATGAAGGTGATGGAATAATCCAAGTTTTTATAGAGTTTGGAGAGTTCTGACTCATCACCCAAATTATCCTCAATATCAATACACATTCTTAGGCATTGTTCTATGGTTCAATATTCCTTCAAATAGACAACTTTCCACTCAACAATTCATCTAAAAATAGGAAAACATGTTTAGCTTGAGTAGGTGGCTCTCGCGTAGGACATCTCTTAATGTATTGCCTGAACCAATTCCTACTAACATAATAGTCTCTTATGGTGTTTGTTTAAACCTATGGATCAACGATGAAGTATTGTGTCTAATTCCACTTTTGGAGAATTCAACCATAAAAGCATCAAACAACTGAGTGATATTCCTAAATTGTTTGTGTCGTAATGGTTGAAACCATGTTAAGGATGTATTTTTCAAAGTAAACCCAAAAGCCTAGTATTGAGTGAATAGGTCATCGACATGTTATACCCTCAATATTTGCTTAAATTCAGCCACATGACCGTAAGGATCTCCCATGTCATCAAAATAGTTCTTCATGGATTTCCCCAACTGGATAGGTCTCAAGATCCTAGCGTACTCTCTTGGTCTAAGTAGTGAAAAATCATCCATGCCTCATTGATTTCTATGCCCTCGTGGTCGATCTTGTTCAGTTTTGTCAATTTCTAAACTTGACCTTTTTCTTTCCATGGTATGCATAAAGCTCAGTCATTCTTTGGATTTCTCCTTTTGTGCCCCTAGGACATGGGATGGTCCTGCTCCATGCTGATTATGAGAATCCGTAGGCTTGTGTGATGGGAAAATACGTTCAGCCTTCCATGTGTAAGCATGTCTACTATGCTCTATGACTCCATACATCCTTTCAGAAGTGTTGTCCAAATAGATGGCCTTTCCTGGAATATCAAGATCCTTAAACTCGTATATGATCACTCCATCTACTTCATTGGGCCTATATGCTTTAAACCTAAAAAATCCTTCATCTATTTCTTTGTTAACAAAGATTTCTATATTCATGTTATCTTGGGGGATCCACTATGGAGTCATGATCCACGACAAGACAGATTTTCCTCTATTCTCTCTATTCTCCTGCTCCACATCTCCTATTTCTAACTATGGTATGATCAATCCAAACTCATCTATCAAGTAAGCTAGTCAGCACATACATGGCTCCTTGCTTATCTATATAGGATCCCTCTTCAAATTTGACCATGGGGTGCTCAATTCCAAAGGGTTGTTTTGGATTCCTAAGTTGGACCAGTGATCTCCTTTTACCATCCTCATAGATGTGGGAACCTAAGTAGTTGATTTGAATATATTCCAACTGAGTCTTATAGGGATCTTTTGGGGTTTGTAAATATGCTAACCCTGAAATTCTTGTAGGTCTCTCCATGATGAAGAACATCTCTGAATCACTTGTCTTTGAGCTCAGTGTGTAAGGGTATTGCTCAATTATTGAGCCCACGATTTAGCAATGTGTTTGACACTAGCCTTAGATGATATGATGCTTTGTCGATCAACTTTCCCCAGGTGTCTTCGTGATCTAAGGTTCATTAATTTATTCATGTACCCAAGCCTTGAAGCACAACCATGTTGCAATGTTCTTTTTGTATCGGTCCCCTGTTCTTCTTAGTTTTCTTTTGTGTAACATTTTATCTTTACAATCATGTCATTAGGAATACTTTGAGTTTAATTTTATTTTTTGTTTGATCACTCAATTAGATTCTTTCATTTTAGGGATAGATGGCCTCTATCGTCTATCATGGGGTCATATCTATCACAATAGATGGTGTATGCCTATCCTGGCTTTCAGTCTATTGCAATAGATGTGTCTATCTATCACAATAGATGTTTCTATCGCGGGGGTCTGTCTATGATAGGCTGGTCTATCATGATAGAAGGTGTCTATTGCAATAGACAGGGTCTATCGTGTTTTCTTTTCTCTCATAATGGATAGTGTCTATTATGATAGACCAAAAAAATGGGATTTTTTCACATGCAAGTGATGTTTTTGGATGCTCATGGTGAGGGGTCTATCGTGACCATGATGTAAACAAAAAATATTGATTCTTTTTTGTCTATCATGATAGATAGAGGTAGTAGTATCAAGCCTTGTACAAACTTCTATTGTAGCTGATGACACTACTAGAGTTGATGATGGAGAAGACCTATAGTAAGCACTCACAAATACACAAAAATAGAGTGCACATAATCACTCTCTTGCTCTCTCACACAAATGAAATAAGGGAATGAAGGGGAAGATGGGGGTATGACCAAAGACTCAGATTATTGGCAATGATGGAGATGCAAGGAGATGGAGACTGGATATGGTGGAGATTGTAATGGAGAAGAAAAAAGGTAAAGAAAATGGAAAATTTCCTTCTTACCAATGATTCTAACATCAAGACTCTACATCTTACTGTCGCATGCTAATCCTTAAATCACACTCCTCCATGATGGTGCCAAATTTGGTGTCACTTTAGCACAATGGAAGTACCACCATGGCGAAGATCCACCTTGTAAATGTCAATCCATGTAGACAAGAGGATGGCATGATCACCATGAGTAATAGGAATGCACAAGTGTGTGAGTGAGAAGCACGATGACATGCACACACATACAAACATATGCACACAAGGTAGAACAAAGAGTAGAACAATGGAATCTTTCATTTAAGATCTAAACGTACAAAGTTTCATAAAAGATCTAACATCAAAAGTGAGCTCTTTAGCTCCTTTTATAGTTTTTCACTAGTTTTTACCTAGTGTCAGACCTAGTTAAAAATTAGGTTCCTAGAATCATTTTGTTGATATATTTTAGTAGTGATATGTGTGAACACACTAGGATCGTCGGGCCACTTTTTTTCCCTCTTTAGGAGGTCCCCCCCCCCCCCCGATTGTATATACGCCTATAGCCTTAATGGATTACTTATCTTTGTACATTCTAGTGGTAATACATTCAGTATTGTGTGTTGTGCTCCAAGCTTCTTCTTCTTTCGTGTGTTGTTCGTGTGCTTCCACAGATCTTGAACTCCAACAATTGGTATCAGAGCAGGTTGCTACTTCATCTAGGGCATCATCGACACCCCTCCGGTCGTTGTCTCAGAATCGCATGATATTTGGTGTGCATACTCGGGGTGATTAGGAGATCAAAACAGTTGCTTTGTGGTGTTGAAATCGCGATGTGAGCTCGTTTCAGCTTTCGAATGCACTATCCTAGCGCTTGTGTAGGCTATTTCATCTTTTTGTGCCAAAGATATATACAAGTTTTGGTTCGCCAGTATAAGCGACTCCAAGTTTACTACAGGTTTAGCAGAACTGGTGCGGGTAATTTTTTCAACTTTTTCAGATACAATCATTTTTTTGCATCAGGGTATTTTAGTCAGTGGCCATGGCTGAAAGAAGTGATGTATTTCATATGTCAGCTGTAGAGGATAAGTTGGATGGTACGAATTACCCATTGTGGGTTTATATGATGCGTCATGTATTCGTCACAAAAGGACCGTGGAATATTGTGCAGGGTGTTGAAAAATGTCCTATTACACCTACATATACAGGTACTGAAGCTGATGCAGATGGTTTAAGGTGATGATATTCTTCATGTTCCTATCCGTGCTACAGTTTCTACTGCACCTACTACAGAGAAAATTCATTGGGATGGTAGAGATGCTTAGGCACATGCATTGATACCTTGTCTGTCAAACATGCCATTATTCCTCACATTCACTCTTGCAAAACAACTAAGGATGCTTGGGATACACTTACCACATTGTACCAGGCTAGGAATGAGGCTCGTGTTGCTTACCTCCGAAAATAGTTGGAGAGTGAGCATATGAATGAAGGTGATTCTATGGACATTTTTCTGACAAAGATCAAGGATTTGAAGGAACAATCGATTTTTGTTGATGAATTCCTTCCTGATAGTTCACTTATGTAGACTGTTCTGAATGGCCTTTTTGACTCATATCAGAGTTTTGCTTCTACTCTTCATTTGATGGTGAAAGGCAATCCAAATGCCTTAACATTTGAAGAGTTAGCTTCTGTTCTGCTGCAAGAAGATAAGTCTAGGTAAAACAGGTCCATTATGCATGTTGCACATCAAGCTTTGCCAGCTATTCAGAAGGGCAAAGGTAAATGGAGCTCATCCACTAGTAAGCAAAAATCTGCAAATGCTTCACATTCGAAGAAGGAAGACAAAGATGAGAAGAAATCAGAAAAAAAAATTTGTTTTGCAAATACTGTAAAGCAAATGATCATGTCATCAAGAGCTATCCAAAACTGGTTGCTAAAGAGGCAAAGAAGAAAAAGCCCGGAATGGTTGTTGCAGAAGCCTCTACACCGAAAACAGAGTATGCTAATCTTGTGTAGAATGAAGCATGGTTATTTACTACTGTTTGAAGTTTTGAACCATCTTCTCATGAGTAGTGTATGTTTGTAGTAGAATCAAATGTTTGGTATTTTGGTAGTGGGCCAACCAAACATATTACTTTGCAACGTAATTTCTTCACTTCACTCGAGCCTGCCCCTACAGGGAATACTGTCACATGTGCCAATAACTCCTCTTATCTTGTTATGGGAGTTGGTAAGATCATTTTGACTACTTCTGATGGTAGTTCTTTTACATTTCTAGATGCTTTATTTGTGCCAGGGATAAAGAAAAATATGCTATCAATTTCAGCTTTAGTCAAGATTGGCTTGGTTGTGAAATTCATTGATGACAGATGTACAGTTCATGTTCTGTCAAATGGTGACATCATTATTGCTTCTAGCATTTTATGTCGTAGGCTATATAATCTCATTGACTATGAAAAATTTGTCAATGATTCAGCATGTGCACTACATGATTCTCAGGCTATGTCAGATTCAAAGCTTTGGCATGCACACTTTGGTCATCTGAATTTTGCTAGTTTGCTACAACTGTAAAAATCTGAAGTGGTGTCCTCTTTGCCCGAACTTGAGGCACCCGGTAAACATGTTTGTGAAGGTTGTATTCTGGGAGAAATGAAACATTCCTCCTTTCCAAAAGATGGTTAGTTTGAGCTACTCAAAAATTGCATCTTGTTCACAGTGATGTCTATGGTCCTATGTAGACACCCTCTTTTGGAAACTATCTTTACTTCGTGACTTTCATTGATGATTTTTCCAGGAATGCATAGGTATATCCATTGAAAGAAAAGTGCAAAGTGTTTATATGCTTCAAACAGTTTTTGGTTTTGGCTGAAAATATGTCAACATGTAAAATGGGCATCCTCCATTCTGATCGAGGGGGCAATATATGTCTTCTAAATTTATCACATTTCTGGTTGAACATAGGATAAAACATCATAGTACAATGCCATATACACCTCAACACAATGGAGTTGCTAAACGGAAGAATGGGTCACTCATGGAGATGGCGAGGTGTATGGTCAAGAGTGAGGCTTTACCACATAGTTTCTGGCTTGAGGCTATTATGTGTGCAGCATATGTACTTAACAGGTTTCCCACTAAAGCACTACATTCTATCACTCCATATGAGGCTTGACATGGTCGCAAGCCATCTATTGCTTATCTGCATGATTTTGGTTGTATGGCATATGCATTAGTGCCTGTACAACATTGCAAAAAACTGGATGATAAAGTAGTAAAATGTATTTTTGTTGGGTACAGTTCTGAAAGCAAAGGCTATCGTCTATATCATCCACAGACTAAACACATTTTGGTTAGCCGTGATGTTGTTTTTGTGCAAGATGTTATTCAACCTTTACTTTCATGTATGAAGGAGACATGTGTTAGCTCCAAAGACATGTATGATACTTTGCTCCCTCTTTTTGTAGGTGGATAGTCTAGTGCTGGTCCTAATGAGGCAACTTCTCAGCCTTTATAGGTTTCATGTGATGATGCATATTGTTCTATTTTTGATGAAGATTTACATGATGCACTTGTTGATGAGATGAGAGAGCTGATATTGAGGACGCAAAAACTATGCCATAAAATGGCTGATGCAAACTTTGTGTGACAGCAAATTAGATGCACCTCTATCATACCATACTCGTTCAGGCTCTCATAATGCCTCTTTTGCATCAGATTGCTATGTTATGGCTGCCTCTAGTCTTTGTGATGAGACTAAGCCTGTTTCGTTTGATTAAGCACAAAATTTTGAACATTGGATGGCTGGAATGCAATCTGAATATGATTCTATCATGAAAATTGGTACCTGGTCTTTACGTGACTTGCCTCCTGACAAGAAGGACATTGGCACTAAGTGGGTATACAAGCTAAAGTGTAAACCTGATGGAACATTTGACAGGTATAAGGCTAGGCTTGTTTCAAATGGTTATGCACAAGAAAGAGACATTGATTTTGATGAGACCTTTACACCTACATGTTGAATGACTACTGTTCATAGCATCTGTGCACTTTCAGCTCATCATGGTTGGAATGTATATCAGTTGGACATTAAAACTACATTTTTGAATGGTGACTTGCATGAAGAAATGTATGTTTTTTAGCCTCGTGGCTTTTTGCAAAAAGGGCATGAAAACCAAGTGTGCAAGTTGAAGAAGGCATTATATGGTTTAAAGCAAGCACCACATGCTTGGTATGAAAAGATAGATGCCTATCTGATTGCACATGGTTTTGAGAAGAGTCCAACTGAAAGCATCTTATATGTTAAGCATGTTAATGATGTGCTTCTAATCATTGTTGTGTATGTTGATGACATGTTGCTCACTGGTCCTCATGACAAGCATATTGCTGATTTTAAGGCTGATTTGCATGCTTCATTTGAGATGTCTTATTTGGGGCATTTGCATCATTATTTTGGCATTCAGTTTATGCAAGTTGATGGTGGAATGGATTTGTGTTAAGCAAAATATATTGACACATTATTGAAGTGTTTTGGCCTTGAAGACTGTAAACCTATTTCCACTCATATGGAGACAGGTTTACGATTGAGTCTTCATGATGCTGGAGATTCATTTGATGCTATTCTCTATTAGCAGGCTATTAGATGCTTGATTTACTTATGCATTACGTGGAAAGATATTGAGTTTGTTGTCTCACATATGACCAGGGTTATGCATTGCCCAAGTGTCAAGCATTGGAAAGAAGTTAAGTGCATCTTTCACTACTTATGTGGTACACGGCTACTTGGATTGTTTTATCCAAAGTGGGGATCCGTACCGCCAGATTTCCATGCTTTTTTTGATAGTGATTGGGTTGGTTGCTATGACACTTGTGTGTCCACTATTGGCTTTTGCTTCATGCTTGGTAGCTCATGTATATCTTGGTTGAACATGAAAGAGCCTACTGTGTCCAGTTCTTGTTGTGAGGCTAAGTATAGGCTTTCACAACGATTGTTGAGTGTGTGTGGCTCACACACCTTATGGCTGATTTGGGTGTTGGTCAATCTTCTGCCACCACCATCTTCATTGACAGTCAGAGCGCATTGGCAATTGCGAGAAACCTTGTGTTCCATGCTCGCACTAAGCACATTAAGGTGCATTATCATTATATCACAGAGAGATTCTCTATTAGAGAAAGCATCATGGCATTTGTGCCCATGAAGGAGAACATTGCAGACCTTTTCACGAAGGCTCTGCCTATGGAGAAGTTTGATTCCACATAGCTTGGCACTTCCTTATATATGAGTGTCAGCTCGTTGTTCATCGCATCACTCCTAGGGGGGATTTGATGATATATTTTGATAGTGATATGTGTGAACACACTAGGACCACCGGGGCACTTCTTTTTGCAAACCTTTGGGCTTACTTCCTTTTGTGGATTGGTTCCACATAGCTTGGCACTTCCTTATACATGAGTGCCAGCTCGTTGTTCACCACATCACTCCCAAGGGGGGATTTGTTGATATATTTTTGGTAGTGATGTGTTGTGAACACACTAGGACCACTGTGGCACTTTTTTCCCTCTTTAGGAGGTTTTTTCTCCCTTGGCTTGTATATATGCCTATAGCCCTAATGGGTTACTTATCTTTGTACATTCTGGTGGTAATACATTCAATATTGTGTGTTGTGCTCCAAGCTTCTTCTTCTTCCTTGGGTTACTTATCTTTGTACATTCTGGTGGTAATACATTCAATATTGTGTGTTGTGCTCCAAGCTTCTTCTTCTTCCTTGTGTTGTTCAAGTGCTTTCACACACCTCGAAGTCCAACAAATTTGAAGGCTCAAATGAGCTCCAAAAATTATGAAAATTGAAATGTAGGCTCTTCTAATGCTCAACAAGATTGATGCATCCTCAGCTTGCAAAAAATGGAGTTGAAACTATCAAAATTAGGTAATTACAGTGATGCATAGTGATAAAAATCATTGTTTGATGAAAATTAAGTTTAAAAACTTGATAGGCCTATTCTCTATCAGATCTTGATTGATTTCCTTGCCTACTAAGTCTAGTCTCTGAGGCTTGTCCTTCTTGTTGCTCTTCTTGTCTTCTACTCCCTTTACTCCCTTGTCTTCTCAAACTTCCTTGTCCACCTGTAGAATAATTTTTTTGAAGAACAGAGAAAAAGGCAAAAGATATTCCACCAGGGAGCAAAAATACAGAGTTGGGCACCAAGATGTCCAGAAGCTGGAGTTTGGAGCCAAGACGTCCAAATGCTTGAGTTGGGTGCCAAGACATCGAGATGCTGGAGTTGGGTGCAAAGACATCCAGATTCTGGAGTTGGGTGCCAAGACATCCAGATGCTGGAGTTGGGCACCAAGACATCCAGATGCTAGAATTGGGCACCGAGATGCCTAAGTTCTAGAGAAGGGCACCGACATGCCCAGATTCATCAAGAGAAAAGCCCTACAAGACAACAAGCAGACCTGACAAGGTGGCCAAGTGGACCCCAACCACTCATCACTACAAGACAAAGTTTGGCACTACGGCCTTGAAACTGCTTAGTGCATTAACTGTTCATTACTCTTATGTAACATACTCTCCTATTGTAACCTATTCCTCACCTCTCTCCTATAAAACGGAGAAGCCTCGAGAGAGAAACACTACACCATATAGGAGACTATAGCTAATAGAGACCTGGAGAGAGGGACTCTAGGCTTAGAGCTCGTAGAGACTCGAGAGACCTATCTTTCTTATGTTGCTTATGTGATGATACTTGGAGATTGGTTCTATTGTCCATTGTTTTGTGTTGTATGACAAGTGGTATGATTAGTTGATGGTTTGCACGGACTGTGTTACATTTGGTTGTTGCCTGGTGATATACACTTCTCTTGTTGTGCCATATCGCAGTCATAGTTGGTTGTTGTCTTGTGCTCTATAGCTTCATGTTATATCTGCTGTTGTGATTCTCACCTATTCCACCTCTTATTTTGTGTTTGACTCCCAAGTATAGTTTGTAGTGATGATAAGGATTCTTGGTGATAAGTGTATATTATTGTAATGTGATTTAATGTGCTCCAAGAGTAGTGCATTTTGCATTCCCTTTACCCACACACTTCACACTTCACCATCTACAGGTGAAAATTTGGCACTCTCAGTGGGATAGGGCTTCTGGAGATTTCCTTAAGAAATCACTTCAGAACTTTAAGTGCCACACTCGAGTGCCCTCCTTCAGACTTCCTAATTCATTGTCTTCCCCTCTTCTTGGGCGAACCCTCATCCACATCTCCTCGTTAGGACCACCTTTCCTCCTCTGGGTGACCTCTTCTTCCAAGCGTGGGCGACCTCTCCCTTCTCAAGCTTCTCCTCTCCACCACTAAAACTCAAGGCAACTACCTACTTCATTGTCTTCTTGGGTGACTCCTCCTCCTGAGCCTCCTCTCTTCTTGGCTTCTTGGGCGACTCCTCCTCTTCCTGAGCAACCTTTTGTCTTTTTCCCTCAAGCTTTTCCCTCAAACTGGGCAACCTCCTCTTTCCTCAAGCTTCTCCACTTGGGTGATCTCTTTTAATTTGGGTGACTTCCTCTTCCATTAAGCTTCTCCATCGAGCTTCTTCATCAATGTGAGCGGCCTCCTCCCATCTGATCACTCTCTCATTATTTCCTCTCTTGGTAGTAGTTCCCAAGATGGTCCATGACCCACACAAGAGCTAGCAAGGAGAAACAGTTAAGCCCTAAGAAGACACCAATCAAAAGCTATCACAAAAGAAGGCCAGACCCTTACCTAACACTCGTAAGAAGTCTATCCGCCTGAAGCCTAGCTTCTAGAATAGAAGGATTAGAGGACAAGTGTTAACTATGTTTATTCTCTATCTTTTGCACTAACATGTGTTCATTGTGTAGAATAGATGCGTGATTGCAGGTAATTGGAAGGGGAAAAAGGTGTGTTGGTGATAGATTGGTTTAGTGGGCAAGATGGAAGGGTGCATGCTGGAAGTCCCATACAGACATTGCTGGAAGGGTGCATGCTGGAAGTCCCAGACAGACATTGCTTGATCATGACCAAAATCTTGGTGATGCATTAGTTGCCATGTTTCACCGTGCACGTATATGCGTAAGGAGTTTTGTGCTTTGATAATGAAATGCTTTTGGGAGGCCAAACTGGCAGACGCCCTACAGACGATGGAGGATGATAGGATTGAGGTGCAGTTCTTGGACTTCCCTGATGACTTGTATCTAATGGAAGCTACCTTAGCAGACACCTGCAAATATCATTGGTTCTTCCTGTATCCTTGTGGGTTTGTAAGTTTCCAAATGTGTCCATGCATGTTAAGGAAATGTCGTTGGCTATGCCATGGATGTATCGCGATTGTTTCAAAAGAATGTTATCTAAAGGATTGCAGCCAACTATTATCTCTTGAAATGCTTTGACGGGAGCAGATGCTCAGTATGAAGATGTGGATAGATCTTGCTGTTATTATTTTTGGCCTGGGGCCTGCAGTGACACTGGAGATATCAATAAAGGTCCCGAGATGCAGGGTCTCTGGGAAGGAGACATTGTTCTTGGTAGGTCACTGGTTGGCATGTATAGCCATTGTGGCCTCATGTCAAGGGCTCGTCATGTTTTGACAAACTTCCATCATTATGGAACACATTGATTCCGAGATATGTAAATCATCCTCACCATGGAAAGGAGGCACTCCAGTGTTTCGAGCAAATGAAACTTGAGGGGTTTCATTCATATCAAGTGTCTTGCTCTTGTGTTCTGAAGGCTGCTGCTAGATAGTTGCAGTAAAAAAAAAAAAGGGTACATGAATACATGAGGACATTGCAAGGAAGGAATTATATGAAGGTGGCCTTGTCATAAGTCGCACTCTCATTCATTTGTATGGCCTAAAAAAGGGGGCTGGGTGTAAAAGCACAAGGAGCATTTGATAAGCTTGCTTTTTTGAGATGCAATGGCTGGGACCATTTTAATTGATGGATATGGTACACAAGAGACTTGAAGGCCACAGGGGGAAGGCGGTGGTCACTGGTCAGCCGCTGGAAGTGTCAGAGAGTTGGGGAAGTGGAGTGTCAGAAAGAGTGGGAGAGTAAAAATATGTGTGTTCTCCCCATTGGCGGGGGGATCATTTATTTTTACTTTTTTCATTTTTTGCTATTGCTCTGTGCAGGTAGCAACAGGGGGGAAAAGCTCACAGATCTGGCCGGGGTCGACGGGGGCAAGGAGATGCAGGAGGCATCGTTCTGGGGACAAATTTCCCCTCTTGTTTTCTGCATTGAAAAGGAGGGTACAGAAGCTACAACAGTTGACGGCAGGAGGGCTGGGCTCACTACCCCCTGGTGATCGAATTATGGGTCTATCAATGGGTAGTTCAGTCTGAGCACAACGTAGATATGTTTTCTAAAATGTATCCCTAGGAGAGGCATCAAAGATCTTAGGGGGTGGTCGGCTGCTGCATTTTCATTTTGCTCCTTGACTGGTGTCGAAGGGCGGGGTTTCACAGAGGGCAAGGCAATCATCCACAGAGTGGAGGGTCTGGAAGATGTACCGGTAAAAGCACCCCCCCGTATCTAGCATTGTGTTCGTGGTGATTGACACCCGTGGAGCTCTTTAGGTCTGTGTTCTTGGGCCTGCAAGGGAGTTTGCTAGGCAGAGAGAGTTCGGGAATCAAGAACGTGAAGAAGAACTCTCAACCTCGCTCTATTCCAATGCAGTACCGGAGAGGATATACCAGATAAGGAAGCGCTTCTCAGAGCACGATCAATTCGGAGATATAGAGATGGAGTAAAAGACGAGAAAGATTACAGAGCAGGGAACAACCTGAGAATTCGAAGGCAGAATTTGTTCAAAGACACTTACAGATTTGATCAATGAGATTTTGCTGAATAATGGACAAAGGGAGTACTATGGGAAGCTCTGATGTTGATATTTAAAGCTAGTTGGCCAACCGTTGATGAAGGAAGGAAGCTAGGCCTTTGTACAGCACTTGTAGAGGAAGTGAAAGGTTTCTTGAAGTTGTCATTGTAATTCTGCACATGCACGTGTGTCGTGAAATGTATGTAATCCTGTGCAGAGATTAATAAGCGGGCACAAACTTGTCATCCTTGAACACATGTGTTAGCTAATGATCTCTCGGCATCACAAGTGCTAAGAATACTAGGTCCATGCTGAGGACACGACAGAGGGTGGGGAGTCCAATGCACTGAATGGGAACGTCCAATGTGATATCTATGTCTGAGGGAAGAATTTCATGTTGTTGTCCTTTCTTGCCACAATGTTGTCATGTCGGTTCCGACACTTGCTAGACATTAATATGACATGTTTGGGCTGAGGTCATTTTTAGTATGACATGCAATAGAATCTGTCGCTTCTATTTTTCACTCCTATATGCTCGCTTGTATGGACACACAAGTCTACAGAAGTATTAAGCAGATCATCTTCGGGTTTCCCATACATGTCGCGGGAGAGAACTTTTGTAGACCATACAAAGTCTCCATTTATTTTCTGTGTACCTATCAGCTGGGGTGGTGTTTCGGGAGACTCAAAGTGCAGATTGGATTTTGATCTATGCCATCCTGAATATGCTTCACTGAACGAGAAATGGAAGGCTTATTTTCATGTAGGTGCATCCCTCTTATGGCATCGAGTGCTTAAGGACATCCTCTTCATCGGTTATTGTCACATATGAAAACAGGAGCAGAGCTACTATCTTGGGGAATCATTGGAAGTGACTTCAGATCTACTGGTGGTAAAAGTTTTTTTATCACATTCATCTTGACAGCCAGCATTTACTTTCTGGTATGACTTGGATTTTTTGCTTGCTTACATAAATGATAGAGTTTTGTGTTTTGATTCTTGGAAAAAACATGTGTACGAAAGGTGTGTGGTTGTATGTATGAGAAAGTGCGTTGTGCAAGTGTTTATGAGAGTGCATTCCTGTGTGTGTGAAGGGGAAATAAGGGTGAAGGTGTGTTTGGGTGTAGGAGTATAAGAGTATGTGAGAGTGGATGTGTGTGCAAGTGTAAGTGCGTGTGAGTACATGTGTGAGAGTGTGTAAGGGATTGCATGTGTGTGTAAGCATATGTGGAAGAGTGCGGGTGTGTGTGTGGTTGCATGTATGAGAAGAAGGAAGTGAGTGTGTATGTGGTTCTAGTTGAATGTTGGCATGAGAATGTGAGTGTGTGAGATCTAACTGTGTGAGTGAACCTGAAAGTTGAAAGGTAAGCGTGTGGGTGTGTGAATGTATGTATGTGTAAGAGGAAGAAGTAAAGTGCACAAAAGAGTGTGTGTGTGTGGAAGAGAGTAAAACAAAAGAGAAGTGGGAGGAGGAGAACGAGAGTGAGGAAGAGGGAAGGAGATTGAGAGTGTGTATGCTGAAGAGGAAACGAGCTTGGAGGAGTGAGTACGTAAGTACAGTTGTGTGCGAGGTAGTGGGAAAGGAGCACGAAACCATCAAGTGGGGGTACGATCGTGGAACCCTCAGGTAATCCAAGTGGACCAATTCCACGAGGTTTGAGCAAAATAAAGGCTTCTGTAATCACCTTTTCCTTGGGCATTAGGACCTAACATTTGGCGATCCCGTTGGGGAGTTGGCTTGGCACTCCTCATAGAGTCGTGACACGAGTACGCTCGGTGCCCCAATTGTGCGACCCAGTCCATCGGCCTAGATTGAGTGCATTGGTCTAGGTAGAGAGATGGCGCAAATTATGTAAGTTGTAGATGTTTGGAGAAATTAGCTCGAGAATGATGACTCCGAGAGGGATTAGAAGTCGAAGCGGATTTGGGCACCCAATGAGAAATCGTGCATATGAATGTCGCCGGGTTGGCCCAATCTCGAATTACGTTAGGTGTTGGTGTTGCGAGAAGATGGGGCACATCGCAAATTTTGCCCTCGTGTGTCTAGTCCGTTGGACTTTGTTCCCGCACTCCAGTGTTTCGAGCAAATGAAACTTGAGGGGTTTCATTCATATCAAGTGTCTTGCTCTTGTGTTCTAAAGGCTGCTGCTAGATAGTTGCAGTAAAAAAAAAAGGGTACATGAATACATGAGGACATTGCGAGGAAGGAATTATATGAAGGTGGCCTTGTCATAAGTCGCCCTCTCATTCATTTGTATGGCCTAAAAAAGGGGGCTGGGTGTAAAAGCACAAGGAGCGTTTGATAAGCTTGCTTTTTCGAGATGCAATGGCTGGGACCATTTTAATTGATGGATATGGTAAACAAGAGACTTGAAGGCCACAAGGGGAAGGCGGTGGTCACTGGTCAGCCGTTGGAAGTGTCAGAGAGTTGGGGAAGTGGAGTGTCAGAAAGAGTGGGAGAGTAAAAATATGTGTGTTCTCCCCATTGGCAGGGGGATCATTTATTTTTATTTTTTTTCCTTTTTTGCTATTGCTCTGTGCAGGTAGCAACGGGGGGGAAATGCTCACAGATCTGGCCGGGGTCGACGGGGCCAAGGAGATGCAGGAGGCATCGTTCTGGGGACATATTTCCCCTCTTGTTTTCTGCATTGAAAGGGAGGGTACAGAAGCTACAACAGTTGACGGCAGGAGGGCTGGGCTCACTACCCTCTGGTGATCGAATTATGGGTCTATCAATGGGTAGTTCAGTTTGAGCACAACGTAGATATGCTTTGAAATGTATCCCTAGGAGAGGCATCAAAGATCTTAGGGGGTGGTCGGCTGCTGCATTTTCATTTTGCTCCTTGACTGGTGTTGAAGGGCGGGGTTTCACAGAGGGCAAGGCAATCATCCACAGAGTGGAGGGTTTGGAAGATGTATGGGTAAAAGCAACCCCCAGTATGTGTTCGTGGTGATTGACACCCGTGGAGCTCTTTAGGTCTGTGTTCTTGGGCCTGCAAGGGAGTTTGCTAGGCAGAGAGCGTTCGGGAATCAAGAACGTGAAGAAGAACTCTCAACCTCGCTCTATTCCAATGCAATACCGGAGAGGATATACCAGATAAGGAAGCGCTTCTCAGAGCACGATCAATTCGGAGATATAGAGATGGAGTAAAAGACGAGAAAGATTACAGAGCAGGGAACAACCTGAGAATTCGAAGGCAGAATTCGTTCAAAGACACTAACAGATTTGATCAATGAGATTTTGCTGAATAATGGACAAAGGGAGTACTATGGGAAGCTCTGATGTTGATATTAAAAGCTAGTTGGCCAACCGTTGATGAAGGAAGGAAGCTAGGCCTCTGTACAGCACTTGTAGAGGAAGTAAAAGGTTTCTTGAAGTTGTCATTGTAATTCTGCACATGCACGTGTGTCGTGAAATGTATGTAATCCTGTGCAGAGATTAATAAGCGGCACAAACTTGTCATCCTTGAACACATGTGTTAGCTAATGATCTCTCGGCATCACAAGTGCTAAGAATACTAGGTCCATGCTGAGTACATGACAAAGAGGGTGGGGAGTCCAATGCACTGAATGGGAACGTCCAATGTGATATCTATGTCGGAGGGAAGGATTTCATGTTGTTGTCCTTTCTTGCCACAATGTTGTCATGTCGGTTCCGAAACTTGCTAGACATTAATATGACATGTTTGGGCTGAGGTCATTTTTAGTATGACATGCAATAAAATGTGTCGCTTCTATTTTTCACTCCTATATGCTCGCTTGTATGGACACAGTTTGAACCACAAGGCTACAGAAGTATTAAGCAGATCATCTTCGGGTTTCCCATACGTGTCGCGGGAGAGAACTTTTGTAGACCATACAAAGTCTCCATTTATTTTCTGTGTACCTGTCAACTAGGGTGGTGTTTCGGGAGACTCAAAGTGCAAATTGGATTTTGATCTATGCCATCCTGAATATGCTTCAGTGAACGAGAAATGGAAGGCTTATTTTCATGTAGGTGCATCCCTCTTATGGCATCGAGTGCTTGAGGACATCCTCTTCATCGGTTATTGTCACATATGAAAACAGGAGCAGAGCTGCTATCTTAGGGAATCATTGGAAGTGACTTCAGATCTACTGGTGGTAAAAGTTTTTTTATCACATTCATCTTGACAGCCAGCATTTACTTTCTGGTGTGACTTGGATTTTTTGCTTTCTTACATAAATGATAGAGTTTTGTGTTTTGATTCTTGGAAAAAACATGTGTACGAAAGGTGTGTGGTTGTATGTATGAGAAAGTGCGTTGTGCAAATGTTTATGAGAGTGCATGCCTGTGTGTGTGAAGGGGAAACAAGGGTGAAGGTGTGTTTGGGTGTAGGAGTATAAGAGTATGTGAGAGTGGATGTGTGTGCAAGTGTAAGTGCGTGTGAGTACATGTGTGAGAGTGTGTAAGGGATTGCATGTGTGTGTAAGCATATGTGGAAGAGTGCGGGTGTGTGTGTGGTTGCATGTATGAGAAGAAGGAAGTGAGTGTGTATGTGGTTCTAGTTGAATGTTGGCATGAGAATGTGAGTGTGTGAGATCTAACTGTGTGAGTGAACCTGAAAGTTGAAAGGTAAGCGTGTGGGTGTGTGAATGTATGTATTTGTAAGAGGAAGAAGTAAAGTGCACAAACGAGTGCTTGTGTGTGGAAGAGAGTAAAACAAAAGGGAAGTGGGAGGAGGAGAACGAGAGTGAGGAAGAGGGAAGGAGATTGAGAGTGTGTATGCTGAAGAGGAAACGAGCTTGGAGGAGTGAGTACGTAAGTACAGTTGTGTGCGAGGTAGTGGGAAAGGAGCGCGAAACCATCAAGTGGGGGTACGATCGTGGAACCCTCAGGTAATCCAAGTGGACCAATTCCACGAGGTTTGAGCAAAATAAAGGCTTCTATAATCACCTTTTCCTTGGGCATTAGGACCTAACAACAAGGCTAAAACTCAAAAGACTTTACCCCAAGTCACTTTTCTTAACACCGCCATGGCAGAGGAACTTTTCGCTCTTCTATCAAGGATAAGTATTAGATTTTCTTCATTTCATGGTGGTGCTAATGAAGATCCTGAAGATCATGTACGAAGAGTTCTTTCAATTTGTAAGAGGAGGGGCTTACAACAACGACATGATGCCTTTCTTGCTCTCTTTCCATCAACACTTGAAGCATTGGCTGACAAATGGTTCAACAAGTACACAAAGAACCATTTCCAAACATGGAAAGCATTGAGGACCGAATTCACGGAAGCATTTCAACCAGGTAACTCTATAGAAAGAACATTAGATGAACTTGAGAATCTAATTTTGCATATGGGAGAATCATTTTCAGAACTTATGACACGGGAAAGATCACTCATGCCAAGATTGCCCAAACCACCAAGGGAGAGAAGTTTTGCGATCGGATGCCACCTTGAGAGAATTCGAAGCAGCTTCTAGAAGGATTGAGGCTTGACTGGTTCATTTTGGAACACAGCTAGGTAAGATTTTTTCCCAAGACAAAGATGTTGTGAGGGCCTTGAGAAAGAAACTAGAAGCCTTAAAGCAGAAGATCTCACTCAAATACGACAAGAGCTTGAAGAACTCAGAATGTTAAAGGAGGTAAGAATTGGATTATGGTGTTAACTCTATACTTCACAAGGACACACAACATAAGAGTGTCCAAGGAGGCTAACATGCCAGTTTTATGGAAAGGGTGGCCAAGAGGCCAAGGATTGTTATTTTTGAAGGGTCTTGGGAACTAGAATATGATGCAAGAGAAAAGCAAGAAAGATGACAATAGAGAAGAAGAAGAGCAAACTGGACAAGAAGGAGCAAGCATTTGGGCCACGCCTCCTCCACCATGGGTTCTGGAGAATGTGGAAATATCTATGGAAATATTAGGACAAGAAAGGGTGCCTTCAGCTCCTTGGGCGTCTATACCTCCTAGTCCCAGTTGGGTGCCTCCATCTCCAAGTAGCTGGGTGACTCCACCTCCTAGTCCTAGTTGGGTGCCTTCGCCTCCAAGTAGTTGGGCCACTCTAGAGGCTTGGGCTCCATTCTCTCCTCAAAGGCCTCCAGACTGGGCACCTGAGTGGGTAGCTTATCCTCCACCTTGGGCTACCCCTACAATTGGTTGGGCAGCCCAATGGGCACCACAGAAACCTCATATAGAGTCAACTAAAGGGAAATCACTTGACATTAAGAAAGAAGTTGATATAGGAGAAGAATTATCTACATACGATCTACACGACATCATGGATTGGATTGAGGAGACTAATAATGTTTCATGCTTTACAATAGCAATCAAGAAGAAAGAAGAAAAAGGACCTACTGTGGAGTCTGCAGTATTAGGAGAGCTTGCTAAAGACTATAGAAGAGGTAAAGTTTCGAAAGGAATTGAAGGAAGCCAAACAGAAGAACAACTAGTAGAAGGCATATTCCCATTGGTAGAAGTCCCAGTAGGATGGATGCAGGAAAAGACACAGGAAATCACCATCAATGATAGTCAAGCCTTCACCAAGGAGATGTTGTTTAAGGATGAGGAAGGGGAAACTCCGGAGCTAGTTAAGGAAGTCAGCTTAGGAGGAGAAGATAATCCACAACTACTGGCAAGTTGGTTGTGGGACCACCCTCTTGCTCCTCACAGAAGTAATAACATTCATGAATAATTTTAAAGAAGTATTTGCATGGAGTTATAAAGATTTGATAGGAATACCAAAAGAGCTCGGAATACACACTATTCCTCTAGTGGTAGAAGCTCGACCAATTAGAGGTAAAATATATATGCTAAATCCAAAATATGCAGATCTAGTCAAGAAGGAAATCCAAAAAATGGAGGAAGCAGATATCATAATTTCATAATTTCTGTAGAACATTCAGAATGGTTGTCTTCCATGGTTATCACACCTAAGAAGCAACCCAATAAAATCAGGGTTTGTGTGGATTTTTGAGCATTAAATAAGGTAACCAACCCTGATGGGTTATCCCACACCATTTTCTGAACAAGTGATTGAAGATGTTGCAGGACATGTGCTGTACAATTTCATGGATGGTCTCAGTGGATACAACCAACTGGAAATCCATCCTGAGGATCAACCAAAAACAGCCTTTGTAACCCAATGGGGAACCTATATTTACACCAAAATGGCTTTCGGCCTTAGGAATGCACCAACCACTTTCAACAGGACATTATATCTTATCTTCAACAAGTTGATCCTAAAATTATTAAGAATTTTTATGGATGACTTTTCAGCATTCTTTGGGGCAGCATGCACCACTGCAGTAAAAAATGTACCAAAACATTTGAAACAATTAGAACAAGTACTCGAGCGTTGCAGAGAAACAGGTTTGAAACTTAACCCTAACAAATGTCACTTTCTGGTAACCCAAGGCACCTTAGGACATGTGGTCTCTAGTAAAGGGATGACTCTGGATCCAAACAAGGTAATATCAATTCTTAAGCTTCCAAGACCAATAAATGCTAAGGAGGTCCAGAGCTTCTTGGGGCACACTAGATATCATCGCAAGAGTTACTAGTAAAAGTTTTCCCTTCCAATGGTCTGAAGAAGAAGAGTCTGCATTCACTTATTTGAAACAAAGGTTGGCATCTGCACTTATACTTGTCTTGCGAGATTTATCCAAGACATTTCATGTGCATGTAGATGCAAGCTTGTAGGCAGTAGGAGCCGTATTGACTCAACCAAGCAAAACACACAAACTAGACCAACCCATTCATTATGCAAGTAGGCTCCTCTCAAAAGCCGAGAAGAAAGATAGCCCTACAGAAAGGGAAACATTAGCTATTGTATTTGCCCTCAAGAAGTTTAGGCACTATCTATTGGGCACTACATTTACAGTGATTACTGATCATCAAGCCTTAAAATATTTGTTGAATAAACCACAAGTCACAGGAAGAGTATGGAGACTACCCAATAGCCTCATTTTTTATAGATTTGGATGTCCAATAGAGGTAACGACAGACCAAGGATCTCATTTCATCAACAAAGTACTCACTATAATTTTTGAAAAGTATCAAATATTCCATAAGAAGTCTTTGAGCATACTACCCAAGGGCAAACGGTTAGGCAAAGAGCACAAATAAGGTTCTCATGCTCTTACTGAGAAAAACATGCTTACAGTTTCCAAATACATGGGGACATGCATATCTTGGAACATTGTGGGCCTACAGAACTTCATTCAAGGCCACAACAAGACATACCCCATTCGAGCTAGTCTATGTGATAGAAGCAATTGCTCCATTTGAATTCTTGCATGGCTCGAGCTGCCTTGGAACCAATCAAATTCTTGGGTTTACTGCATCACTCTCAGCAAACATCGTGAGGCTACAACTTGTGGAAGAAAAGAGAAAAATAGGCAATGAGCATCTTGTCACAGTAGAGGAAAAGAGAAAGCAAAATCATGATGCAAACCTCTAAAAATATAAGATCAAGGAAGGGAGCTTAGTTTTGTTGTACCACCCACGGCTCTTTGAAAAGAAACCCAAGAAGAAATTAATGCCAAGATGGAACGGACCTTTTAGGGTCATACGAACACTTCCAAAAGGCGTAGTACAAATATCCATACTGACTAGCAAGACATTGCCTTTGGTCAATGAATCGAAGCTAAAACCCTATGTGGAGTGATCGGAGAGCAAGAACATGACCTATGTACATAATATATATATTTAGCTTATGTCCTTCCCCATTAGCTTATGTCCTTTCCCTATTAGCTATTGGAATGATATATATTTGGGTTTATTTCCGTTATTCCTCCATATCCTTCTCCTTTCCACCCCCACTCCCACCGCTACCAATTTCCTCCCTCTACAAATTATCACATAGGCATCTTTTCCCCTTTTCTTCTCACTATGCAGCTTCTCCATGCACTCGTTGTCACATGACCAGCTCAAACTTCATTCTGGGTGACTACCTTCATGTGACTTAAAGGTCTCATGGCAACCAATATCTCCCTTCAATACCACTCTATCTCCCAATACCTCTTATGCACTCAACTAGTTCTTCGCCCTTCAATTCAAACCTAAGAACCACCTTTTCAATTTCCAACTCCAAGGGGCGACCACCTCTTCCAATCCAACTGAGCACCACCATTCCGTAATTTCATGAGTGGACCAATCCGTCCTTCTCCACCATCCATTTTTCCTTCCTTAGAATCAACCTAGATCACCTCTTCATCATCCTTACCACCTCCAATTCATCAAGAATTTATTGAAATACCACTTTCTCAACATTCCCAACTTCACTTCACCCTCTTCCTTAGCAACCTTGGGCGACCACCCAACTTCACTTCACCCTCACTTTGGGTGACCACCCAACTTCATTTCACCCTCACCTTGGGTGACCACCCAGCTTCACTTCACCCTCATCTTGGCGACCACCCAACTCCACTTCACCCTCACCTTTGGTGACCACCCAACTTCACTTCACCCCACCTTTGGTGACCACCCAACTTCACTTCACCCCCACCTTGGGTGACCACCCAATTTCACTTCACCATCGCCTAGGGCGACCATCCATACTTCCCACCCAACTTCACTCTACTCTCCTCATCTCTAATCTAGGTGACCAAATTCCTTCTCTACCACTACCTAAGGTGACCAACACCTCTCACCTTCATAGGCGACCACATCAACCAACTTCTCCACTTCCTATTCTCCCACAGAGGGCAACCACTTCTCCAACTTCTCCACATCCTACCCCCACAAGGGATGACCCCTTATCATCCAACTCCACCATCTCTTACCTCTCACAAAGGACAAATCCTCTCACCCAACTCTTCCACCCCTTTGGTACATCCAAAGGGGACCACTCCTCATCTCTAAACTCCACATATGGGCGACCAACCCTTTTGTATATCCATCCCAAAGGTGATCTCCCAACTTCCAATCTCCAACCTCACCTAGGAAGACCACCCATGGTGACCAACTTCATGTGACTTAAAGGCCTCATAGGTGACCAAATCTTTTGCACATTCATCCAAGGCGACCTCCCAACTTCCACTCTCCAACCTCACCAAATGAGCACTCAAAGGGCTTCATAGGCAACCAACTCTTTTACACAATCATCTCAAAGGTGACCTCCTAACTTCCACTCTCCAACCTCACCTAAGGCGAACACCCCATAGATCCCACTACCATTATGGGCACTAACCCTCACAATCTTATCTTAATGAAGCTTTCTTCTTCTTCCACTCCCTTTGCGCCACCTCTTAGCTGATTTCCCCATTTCCCATCTTCTCACAAGGTGGCATCCCAACTTAACTCAACCCTCCACCTCTAATCTAGGCGACCAACTAATGCTCCTTCACCTCTATCTAGGTGACCAACCAACCCTCCTCAACTCTAATCTAGGTGACCAACCAACCCTCCTCAACTCTAATCTAGGTGACCAACCATCCCTCCTCCTACTCTAATCTAGGTGACCAACCAATCCTCCTTCACTTCTACATAGGCGACCAACCAACCCTCCTCCTACTCAAAATCTAGGCGACCAACCAACCCGTTCATCTCTAATCTAGGGGACCAAACGATCCATAAGTACCAAACAACTTCACTCTCTATCCGCACCTTCGGCGACCACCCCCAAAACACTCATATTTTGGTGACCTCCAATGATTCTCCCTTCCGGTGACCACTCTCTAATGAGTATTCATCATAAGTCGGCTCCTTCCAATGGGGCGACCACCCACTGACAGCCCCCATATTCCTATTCACCTAGGCATCGACGAGTAATTGGGCAAAAAATCCTCTCGTGTATATTCACCCATCACGCTTGGCAACTTCTCCACTTGGACGATGGCTATTTACAAGTTCAACCACAATCATCTCATATGCTATTTATAGCAGGCTAATTATAGACTCCTCCTCATCTCTATCTTTAAAAGCTCTAATTCCCTCAGTGTATGATGAAATTGTGTACACCTCTTATCAACCATATCCGATGGATGTGATCCTCCTCCATATTCGATAGCGCTAATCCTAATCTATAATTCGTGGCTCTCACCAACCACTTCTGACGACCCATACACAGAGTCAATTGTCGGCCATATCATCTCACACCCCTTCAAATCTCTGCCACCAAATCAACTCTCAACGCTTATCTACTGTACTCCCACATCTTGATTGACCACCTATTTGCTGTGCTCAGTGCTTATTTGCTGTACTCCCTCATCTTGATCGATCGCCTATCTGTTGTGCCTAGCAGATCTCAGCGTTATCCAACCCCCAACTCTATATCGACACTAACATACCTACGCAATAATTGTAGCTTCTCGCTCCTTGCCGAACACACATCCCATCCAACCCGTGACATCAAGCATCAACAAACAAACAAAAAGCAACAAAAAGATAGTACCCATGCTCTCGTCCATCCATACACCGACGCCTCTCAATTTCTACCAAAACACTTCCACAAGCACCTCAATAATCAACTAAGGCCAACAATAAAATTGGCAATAGATAGCATCCACTACGTTCTACAATCCACTATGTTGTACACTCTAGGTGCTCACACTACATCAATCCTACGAATTGCTAACTCTCTACATCATTACAAATGGCATCCTCTTCGGTGGAGGTGGAGGACATTGCCTTTGAATTTAAGAGAGATATAGAAAGTGGATCCTCTTCTAAGAAAGACTCGAATGACTCATCATATGTTGTCTCTTAGGAGAATCTTTCAGAGTTTGAGTCACTCGAAGAGGAAACTCAAGAAGATGAGGGTACATCTACAATTCAAACCATGGCCACGGTGACCCAATCAGCAAATGCTACCAATGTGGCAACTATGACTGAGATCATCATCTCATCCCAGGGGAGCTCTCCTTGGAATTGGATTTGAGCATTTCAGGTAAAGAAATGTACATGTAAATAAAAGAATTATCTGATCACTTCAAGGATGCGAATAGGGCAGAGGAAAAATCAAAGAATCTAGAAGCATTTTTGGAATATGAAGAAGAAAAGAACAGGAAATTGAAGGCTAAGAACAAGGATCTTAAGAAAGAAAACAAGAAGCTACAAGTAGAGAATTCAAGCTTAAGAAAGCAGAGAGATGCCTTACAATCACTACTTTCTTCTTCCGACATAGAGGAAGCCCTGCAAGCTCAAGCAAAAGATGCAGATCAAGAGGAAGATCCAGCTAAGAACAGGAGGCCTGGGAATCGGCCTACATGTGACTCGTAGACTTGTCATTTTGGCCAATAGCATAGATTTTATTGTTGCATAGTGTCCTACTATTTCATTTTGTACTAGTGTTATGATATTTCGTTTTGTATTGTCAGAAACTCTTTTGCAGAATTATTGACACTTCATGGGCACATCTTCATTTCCTTGTTTTGATGTAATCACTCCATTCTATCTCTTCCTGTAACTGAGTATTTTATTTTCCCTTTCTCTCCGAGATGGAGAGACACTAGTGGCGGGCAGCCTATAGAATTTTTTTTTTTGAAGAACAGAGAAAAAGGCAAAATATACTCCAAATCTGCACTAGGGAGCCCAAGTACAGAGTTGGGTGCCAAGACATCCAGAAGCTGAAGTTGGGCGCAAAGACATCCAGATGCTGGAGTTGGGTGCCAAGATGTCTAGATGCTGGAGTTGGGCGCCAAGACATCCAGATGTTGGAACTGGGCACCGAGGCGTCCAAGTTCTAGAGAAGGGCACTGGCACGCCCAGACTCATCAAGGGAAAAACCCTGCAAGACAACAAGCAGACCTGACAAGGCGACTTAGTGGACCCCAACCACTCATCACTACAGGACAAAGTCTGGTACTACAGCCTTGAAACTACCTAGTGCATTAACTATCCATTACTCTTATGTAACAGACCCTCCTATTGTAACTTGTTCCTGACCTCTCTCCTATAAAAAGGAGAAGCGTCAAGAGAGAAACACTACACCATATATAAGACTATAGCTGATAGAGACTTGCAGAGAGGGAGTGCAGGCTTAGATCTTGTAGAGACTCGAGAGACCTATCTTGCTTATGTTGCTTATGTGATGATACTTCGAGATTGAGTTCTATTGTCCATTGTTCTATGTTGTATGAAAAGTGATATGATTAGTTGATGGTTTGCATGGACTGTGTTACATTTGGTTGTTGGCTGGTGATATATGCTTCTCTTGTTGTGCCATATCACAGTCATAGTTGGTTGTTGTCTGTGTTCTATTGATGCATGTTATATCTGTTGTTGTGATTCTCACCCGTTTCACCTCTTATTTTGTGTTTGACTCCTAAGTATAGTTTGCAGTGATGATAAGGATTCTAGGTGATAAGAGTATATTACTGTAATGTGCTTTAATGTGCTCCATGTGCTTTAATGTGCTCCATGTGCTTAAATGTGCTCCAGGAGTAGTGCATTTTGCATTCCCTGCACCCACACACTTCACAGCTCATGATCTACACCACCTCTATCATTAACAACTTGTGTGAGGGGAAAATAGGTTCACCCTTCCAAGTATATGTGTGTCTACTATGCTTTGAAACTACATACGTCCTCTTTGAAGTGTTGTCCAAGTGTATGATCTTTCTTGGAACATCAAGATCCTTGAACTTATGTATGATAATTCCATCTACATTGCTAGGTTTATCTGATTTGAATCTCCAAAATGCTTCATGAGTCTCTTTGTTATTGAAAATGTATATGATTGCGTTGTCTTGAGGGATGCATTTAGGTGTGATGATCCTTGTCATGACTGATTTATCTCTAAGAGTTCTAGGTTCTCTCTCTTTGCTCTCATGTTCAAGGTCTCCTATTTTAGACTCAGGTATGACCAATCCAAATTCATCGATCCAATCAAATAAGTTGGTTACCACATACATGGTTCCTTGCTTATCTATGTAGGATCCTTCTTCGAATTTGACCATAGGGTGATCAGTTCTAAAGGATTGCTCTGGATTTCTTATTTGGGCCACTCACCTTACTAAACCATCCTCATAGATGTGAGCACCTAAGCGTATGGTTCTGATATATTCAATTTGAGTCTTATAGGGTCTTTTTGGGGTCTCTAGGTACACCAATCTAGAACTACCTGTAGGTCTTTCCATACTGAAGGACATCTCTGAGTCACTAGATTTTGAACTTACTATGCAGGGATAGTCACTCAACTATTGGACCCAAGATCTAACAGTGATATTGACACTAGCTTTAGATGGTTTGATGCTTTCTCCATCATTTTTCTTATGTGTATGTCTGATCTAAGGTTCATTAATTTCTTCCCCTTTACTTATCCAAGCTTAAATTAAAACCATGTTGTAGGGTTCCTTTGTATCAATTACTTGTTCCTTTTAGCTTTTTTTGGTGTGAAATCTTGTTTTGTTGCCTCATCATCACGATCATTTTTGTTTGTTGATATGCTTCATTTGATTGCTTGATTAGATTCGTTTCCTTAGGGTTATTTCACTTTACTCTACTTATCTCTTTGACTTGAACAAATTAGTGTTTCTTGATCTTAGCTTGTTCCAATTTTCCCTAATCAATCAATATCACTTATGTCCACTTATCCTAAGCTAGAATTGACTGAGGGGGTTGAGTTATCTTCCAACCTCAAATCCCATGATTTGAAATTTCTTTGGTGCATGCTCTCCCAAGCTTTGCTTTGCTACTCAATTAACTCCAAAAATCCTAACAAAATCACCCGATTAGCCTAAAAAATAGACCCAAAATTAATTTGCAAATAAAAATATTGAATTTTACGTCGTCATGATGGACGGTGTCTATCATGATAGATGGGTTTATCACGATTTTAGCCTATCATGATAGATGACCCTGTCATCTTCTATCATCTATTATAAAAGGAGTCTAACATGATAGACAAGTTTTTGTTGCCAAATGTGGGCTGTCTATTGTGATAAATAGGTCTATCATGATAGATATACATCTATCTGTTGTGGGGCCTTTTTGGCATGATAGATGGTTGTCTATCATGATAGATAGTGTGTCCGTTGTCTATCGTGATAGACATGTCTATCTTGATAGATGGTCTCCGTCACAAAATTTGTTTGTCATGATAGAGAGGTGTCGATCATGGGTTTTGTCTATCATATAGATGGTTTCTATCATGATAGGTAAAAAAATGGGAGTTTTCAAAGTGCATATAGTGTTTTGGGATGTCACTATGGAGGTGTCTATCGTGCATAAGATGCAAAACAAAAATACCAACTTTCTTTATATGTCGCAATAGATAAATGCAATCGTCTTGGGCTAGGTGTAGATTCTATCATACCTGATGATGATGTTGGAGCTTCTACTACAGTTGAATCCTACAAAAAACACTCACAAACATGCAAAAATAGAACGCATGAAAACTCTCTCTCACTTTCTCTCGCTAGTGAAATGAGGGGATGAATGGGGAAGGTGGGGATATTGTTGAAAATCAAGTCTCAATCATGCAAAAAGGCTCAACCACGAGTTTTGCAAGTGGACCAATAAAAAAGGAGGACCCAAAGTCATGGAATAAAGTTAGAAGCTCCACCAAACTCAATCAAATTCAAATCTCATCAAATCAACCACCAAAAAATGCACCTACACTGATTGGTGGGTGGTTAGCTAGATTGTAGGAAAAGTAAAACTCTATATAAGCATCATCCCACCTTTGTTTCTTGAGTTGTATGCATTCCACGAGTTTCCCACTTAGTTTAGTGAATTCATAAACTCCAACAAACAGCCCCCTTGCTTGCTTACCTCATTTTCTCATGATTTTGCTCCTCTCTATCTAGAGGTGTAGTTAGGCTTTTCCAAATCTGAATTATACCAGATTGTAGAGCATTGTTTACTCTCTCATTGTACTCATTCTCATTGATTTCAAGCTTCATTTGGTCTCTCATATTGTGCCCTGAACTTTGCCAAAGTTTCAAATTATTTGGCTGAGTGAGTTGTGAGAAATTGCCAACTTTGTGAAGGTATATCTCTCCACAGAGGCAGAGAGTGTTGCAAACAAGTAGCCTGTCTTGCAGAGGGTGGTTCTCCCACCTGGAATATGCATTTGGAATGATTTAAATCTTGTTGGGTAGCTCTTATAGTCTACTACAAGTCTGCAAAATTGCATTTTAATTCTCTATAGTGGTGCAGATAATATTTTAGAACAGTGAGCATATATCACTGCTTGTGGACCTAGTGGAGGGCATCCATCTTCCTTTTTTGCATTGGGGTGTTAGAATCATCCTCCATCAGTGGTATCAGATCCATTTTGGAGGCTTGGAGACATCAGTGGAATCATACTGAATACTTGAAGGGATAAGACAACTCGTGGAAGCACAAGGAGGACTCATCAAAGCAAGAAGACATCGAAAGGGGGCTACATCGATCGAGATCTCAACTAGTCAAAGGTTAGCAAGGGAGAAGCTATCAAAAGGTAGTATCCAAACCTTCTAAAGCATACGAACACTTGAGGAGAAGCTAGAGGAGCATCTTAGAGCTTAGTATGGCTGAGTATGATGCACAAATAGAGAAGTTACAGAAAGACAATTATCAACCATGGAAATTTAGAGTTACCAACTACCTTATGGGCAAAGGATTGTGGGGATTAGTGAGTGGCACGGAGCCAATGCCTCATGTACATGATCCACCACTTCAAGGGCAGGTCACGGCACTTAATGAATGGATAGAAAGGGATAGGAGAGTCATATTCATTCTATCCCAACATATAAGCAATAGCATGATAGGGCATATACAAGACTTGGACATATCCAAGAAGGTTTGGGAGACCTTGGAGAGATTTTACTCTTCATCAACCAAGGCAAGGAAGATTCAGCTCAAGAAAGAGCTGAATAATCTTAGGAAATCACCAATTACTAACATAAATGAGTACATTTTGAAGTTTAAGGAGCTTGCAGATGCTTTAGGCTCAATTGGGAGCCCAATCAAAGACGATGATCTTGTTGCGCACACTCTCAATGGCTTGAGAGAGGATGAAAGGTGGAAAGCATTCACCACATCAGTTTATGTGAGGGATTCCCTACTAGAATTTGATCAATTAGTCACATTGATGGTGACCGAGGAGATGAACCAAGGAGGTTCACAATCAAAGGGCAGCCAAGCCCAAGTTTTCTATGTAGGTAGAGGCAAAGGCAAAAGAGTGGGACAAAACTCCCAAGGTAGAGGGAGAGGAAGATCAAGCTCAAGCTCAAGCAGATGGATTTGACTATTCTCTGGAAGTTGGAGCTGGTAAGCCATCTTTCCTATTCTCTTAAGTATTTGGAAAGGTCCACAATACCTAGGAGATAGTTTTGGACAAGGTCTCATCCTCATAGTTTCAGACCTAGATGGAACTCTAAGATAGACTTGCTCTCCTACCTCAAAGTTGATGTCTCTCCTTTGAGGGTTAGCATAGGCTCTAGCTCTATCCTCAGCTCTCTTAATGCTGTCCTTAGCAAGCCTAAGCATATCGGTCATCTATTCCAAGAAGTTCTTTGCAGCTTGAACTTTCTCATTTTGCAAGCCTACTGCATAAGGAGCTCTTGGCTGAAACCCATACATAAGCATAAATGGACTATGCCCAGTGGAAGAGTGCTTGGCACTATTATATGCAAACTCTACTATAGCTAAGTACTCTTCCCAATTAATTTGCCTTTCATTCACATATGCTCGAAGAATATCCTCTAGGATTTGGTTAACCCTCTTTGTTTGCCCATCCGACTGTGGATGCTCGGCCGTACTCATTCTAAGTTTCATGTCCAACCTTTTGAAGACCGCTCTCCAAAAGTGGCTAGTAAACTTCCTATCCCAATCAGAAACTATGTCTAAAGGAAGATCATATAACCGGTATAGGTTCTCTACAAAAAGTTTAGCCAACTCTAGTGTCTTCACTGTGGTACATGTCGGAACAAACCTACCCATTTTGGTTAATCTATCCACAATTACCCAAACGGAGTCGTGCCCTCTCTGTGTCTTAGGTAATCCGACTATAAAGTCCATGGAGATACTCTCCCACTTCCCATTAGGAATATCCAATGGGTGGAGTAGTCCTCCAATCCTCAATCTCTCAGCTTTGTTGACCTGGCATTTGGTGCACTTAAGCACATACTCTAGGATGTTCTTATGAAGTCCAGGCCAATAAAAATGCCTCTTAACAAGATCATAAGTCTTGTTAACTCCTGGGTGTCCCGCACTAGGTGTGTCATGACACTCATACAAATATGCCATCTCATCTCAATATCTCTAGGGACACACACCTTACCTTTATATAATAGATACCCATCATGGACACTGTAATTCTTCCACTTGAATCCTTCTTGAGTACCCGTCGATACTCCATCCTCACCGGAAACCCGTATATCACGACCCCCATTCTCTATGGCTTCCCAAATCTCGGAATATGTAGGATCAAGCCTACATTTCCCTCTACTAGACTCAAGTAGCTCACTAGTGATCTGAGTAAAACGCAGTCCATTGAGTGTAGGCATGTGGCTAAGTGAATCAGCCACTACATTAAACTTTTCCTTCCTATACCTAAGCTCATAATCAAACTCTTAAAGGGTCTCTGCCCATTGGGCCTTATGACCTTTAAGGTCTGTTTGATTAGAGAGCCACTTAATGCTCTCTTGATCAAACACTATCGTAACTTTGGCACCATATAAATAATGACGCCACTTCTTCAAAGCATGGACAATTCCATACAACTCCTTCTCATAGACGGAGTAATTCTTCTGAGCTGGTTCTAGTTTCTTACTCTCAAAAGCTATTGGTTGACCATCATGTACTAAAACCGCTCCTATGGAAAAAACACTCACGTCAATCTCAACCACAAATGGTTTGTTGGGATCTGCTATATGTAAAAGTGGAGCCGTAGCAATTGCTACTTTCAACTTCTCCATACTTTGCTTCTGTTCGTCTCCCCAATGAAAGGCTTTCCATTTCCCTTTAAGTTTTTTTGTCATCGGGACAAAAAAGTTGGCATAATTCTTAATGAATCTTTGATAGAAACCTGATAAACCTAGGAAGATCTGTAGCTCTTCCAGGTTCCTTGGATGTGGCCATTCCATAATAGCCCTTATTTTTTCAGGATCCATCTCGATTCCATCTTGGGAGACTATATGCCCAAGGTATCTAACCTCTGTTTTGAAAAATTCACACTTTGACTCCTTAGCAAAGAGTGAATTTTCCCTTAGCACTTGAAATACTGTTCTTAAGTGTTCCATGTGCTCTTCTTTCGATGCATTATAGATCAGAATGTCATCCAAAAAGTCTACTACAAAGTGTCCTAGATAAGGCCGTAAAACACTATTCATGAGCTTCATGAAAGTGGTAGGAGCATTGGTGAGACCAAAAGGCATCACCAAAAACTCATAGTGCCCATATCTAGTCCTAAATGTCGTCTTAGGGACATCCTCTGCCCTAATCATGATCTGATGGTATCCTGATCTAAGGTCAAGCTTGGTAAAATACCTAGCTTGATGTAACTGATCAAATAGATCTTCCAATCTAGGCATTGGAAACCTATTTTTGATAGTTACCTTATTAAGTGCTCTATATTCTATACATAATCTCATAGAGCCATCTTTCTTTTTAACTAGGAGCATTGGCGATGCCCAAGGTGAGTTACTACATTCAATGAAGCCCTTATCTAAATAATGCTGCAATTGCTTCTCAACCTCCTCATGCTGAGAAACACTAAGCCTATAAGGTGGCCTACAAATAGGGTTAGTGTTAGGAACAACCTCAATAGCATGGTCAATGTCCCCTCTCTCAAGTGGTAGCCCTCTAGGTAAGTCAATGGGAAAAACATCTCTATATTCAAACATAAGATCCTTAAAACTTTTAACCACACACTCTTGCAAAAAAGAATAGTAGAAAGTCCTATCCATATTTACATTCCTCGCATGAAAATATACATCAGATGATCTATATATACAATGCTCCATAACATGACTATACAATAAAAACATCTTTGATACATGCTGAGAATAACAAAGTCTATACAACTCTAATGATGAAATGAGAGGTGCACTAGGTACATCTCTCTCTCCCTGAATACAAACTTTACTTCCATTCTTTTCAAATTCAAGTGTGTTGTTTTGATAGTTGCATTTAAGTGTGTCTCCCAACCCCCATAACCACAATCTTCTTAAGACTAGGTATGTCCTCTCCATATTCATAATTTGGAAGTCCATATAATCTGTATAGTCTTGCATTTTGACTTCCAAATTGGATACCATAGTATCCCATATCCTCTTATCTTGCCCTTGCATCATAGATACAATGTATTTACATGCATTGGGTTGCTAGGGAATCTTTAATTTCTTGACCAAAGCATAGTTTATAAAATTATGAGTGGTAGAGTCATCTATCATGACCCACACCCTGGTCTCATATACACTACCATGCAGTTTAACTAGGTCATGTGGTCCAAACTACGATGACCACAATGACTGAGTCAAACAACAGGTGTGCTCTATATCCTCATGCATCACATCCACTCCCTTGCAGCTAGAGCTGCCATGAATAGGAAGGGTCTGTGCTACGTGGACCGCCTTTTTGCCCTTTTTGGGGGTCGTACTAGTCTCTGGTCCCTTCTTCTTTTCTTCCCCCTTCTTAAGTGGACAGTTCCACTGTGAATGGCTAGGAGACAAACACCTAAAGCACATGTTCTCTCTTTTGGCCCTCTCAAACTGATCTATAGATAACTTTGGCCCTTGTGATCTTTGTTTTTTAATAAAAACTTTGTTTTTCCCAAATGGTAACTTCTTCTTGAATTTAGTCATACTAAGGGGCTTGAGGGGTTGATGCGTCTCCATAGGAGTATATTGAGGACAATTATGGTCCTCATAGATCTGTGCATACTTGATCCCTCTTCAAATGTCTCGGGCACATTCCTTCTAACTTCCCTCTTTATGGCTTTATCTAAGCCCTTAACAAACCCTCTGGTCTTTTGGAAATCATATAAGCCCTTAAGTTTCAAAATGATCTCTCTATAGTGGGATAGATAGACCGTAAGAGGCCTACCTCTCTGGGTAATCCTATCCCACTCATCCCAATTCCTCTCCTCCTCATTCTTAGGAAGAAACTCTTTTAGAAAAAGAGTCTCAAATTGAGTCCAATTAGTAGGGATAGAGTCTCCTCCTTAAGACTCATCCACCACTTGTAAGCACGCGGGTCGAGCGAGAGACTCGCCTCTAGCACACAGTACTCTGGTGGGGTGCCCTTCAATTGATGCAAATCATGCCACTTTTGTAAAAAAGTGTAGATTGCATCCTTATTCCTATCTTGGTCTTCCCCCGTAAAGGTAGGTGGCTTCAAGTCTTTCAGGAGGGGAGCTTCCCTAGAGCTCTCTCCTTTGTGTTTACTAGGAAGAGAAGTATCTTTCCTAGTAATCTCTAGAGGAATAGGAGGGGTTCCTCTTTCCTTCCTAGCTAGGAAAGAGGTGACACTAGTCTCAAGTGAGATCACTTTAGCTGTTGCATGAGAGATGTGATGCTACCAAGATCTCTCTCTAATTTAAGGGTTTGCTCTTTCAAATCCACGAATTGATCATGAGTGACAAACTCATCTAAAAGTTCCTCATATGTATACTCTTCTTGTTGAGGCTCTTTCTCTTCTAAGTTTTCCTCTACTTCTTGCCCTAATTCTACTTCTTCCATTCTAGAATCAGGATCCTCTAGTTTCTCTTTAGATGGAGAAGTGTGTTCAACTACTTGTTTGCGTTTAGATTCCATGTTTTACTTCCCTTCCCCCGTTTTCTAACTAGAGGATGTGAAAATGAATGGAAGTAAAGCTTAAATATGCAAGAAGAAGAGAAATATATCACAAGAGCACTTCCCTGGTACAAAATGAAGATGCGGAAGCAAAATCCAAGTGATCCTTGAAGCTTTAGGTCGCTAATTTTGAATCCTTTCCAGGCCCAAACAAAAATTGGAAATGTCTGGTTGGTCCAGAGAGGTTTTGATCACCAAAAACAAACAAGAACAATGCCGAAACCACGTAGCAATAGCCCCAAATGGGCAAACTGAGTGAAACTGAACAACTTTTAAGATTTGAAAGGCCTCACTATTCCAAGAAATATAGCCCAACACCTGTACTTCAAAGGTATAATACTATCCCAAGTGAAAAAGTGAATTTGGACACCAAATGATGAAAAACTAGGCCCGGAAGTGGCCACCTAGTTCCTACTGAAGTGCTCCAGAGAGATTTTGGTTGACCAAATCTCATCCAAATGCAACAACAATATTCTTTAGTGAAGCTTAGCTTCATAAAGTGACCAAAATTTTTAAAATCGGATATCATATGAGGAAGCTATGGTGTGGAGAAGTTGGATATGTCATGAGTAGGAAGTGGAAAAGCTAATCTTCATGGAATAGTGACTTTGAGAGCTCAAAACTGAGGAACTGAAGCTTTTCAAGAGAAACCCATGACCCATACCCCATATCCACAGCCCATAATACATGTATGCATCCTCATTTTGCCAACATCTTGATCCATAGCATCAATTTTTTCCTTCAAAATTCAAGAGAAATTACAAAATCTTCCCCATCTTCAGCTTGAACTTGGTTGCAATTTCGAAAATGGTTCAGAAAGGTCACCGACGGAGTTACTTATCCCACATATGGGGCTACAAGAAAGAAAACAAAGTATAAAAGGAAGGCTCTAAGCCTCTTACTCTCATCCAAGAGGAGGGGATGAGGAGGAGGAGGAGAGGGACTCTCTCTCTCTCTCTAAGCGTGTGAGCACCGCTGGTAGTCTTCCTTGCGTGAGCACCACTAGTAGTCTTCCTTGCACTGTCAGCTTGCCTCGATCCTTGTACTTGCTCTGATACCAATGTGGAGTTAAATGGCGCAGCCTCCAAGGAGTCCCTTCGTTTTGGGATTATCTCTTCACAGACTTTGAGGTCGATCGCTCCTCTCTATACTAGTCGATGCACGGAGATCAAATGGATTAATCTTCCGCCCAGCCACGTGTGGCTAATATATAATCTTCTCTCACTAAAATACGTACAAGGGATATTTTCTCATGGCCTCTCACATGAGTGCCACTTGGCACTCATGTGAGTATCCTACTCAATGTATCTAAGAGGTGGTTCACACCTCCTACTCAGAACCAATGAGTAATACTCCATGTTACACATGTGAAAAGACTTAACCACCTCTCCTACTCACTAATTCACTAAAAATGCTTGCCGTGATACCACTTACAACAGTAAGCACAAATTCAAATGGATCTCCCAGTTCCAAACTCCAAATATAGCCAATAGTGGGTTCATTTCGAAGCTCTCTACGAGATGCATCTGTTGGCGGTGCTCTCATTCAAATCTAACAAACTCTCTTCAAGTTATATGCAAAACAGAGAATGGCACGAAACACCAACACTCGCTCTACAACTCACACACACACACACACTACAACAGTTCGAAAGTGGTGGGAAGGGGTAGCCAATAGTCCTACACAGACATTCCAAGAATCATACACACACAAAAGATCATAAAGAAGGTGGAAATCAACAGGAAAGAAGCAAATTCGAATTTTCAGCTCTTCTTCTTCACAATGGCAAAAAGTCTTTACAAAGAGTCACAAAGTGACTTATATACATGTGCCCTAAAAATGGTCCTTTCACACAAGAGACCGGAACTTTATTGACTAATCTCTAATTTCCTACTATTTTACAAGAATTATGTTATAAGGATTTGGGGCTTATGCATCTAGAGGACTCCTCTAGTGCATTTCATAGTTTCGAGGGAATTTCCTAGAATTTTGAAGAAGAATTTTAATGCCCATTGATTTGAAAATTTTGGAGTACACGCACCCAGTGGTTGAAGAAGCAATAAGGATTGTTAGAGAATTTATTACTTTATCCGAAATTAGTCCTTTGCTTCTATAAGCCCCTTGGTATCTGGGTTGTTGTACTAAGTCGGGCTGCCACACACGCCATTGGTGGCTAAGAATGTGGTTTTCTTAGTCACCCACTCTCAGCCTCTCCCCTTTCTTACTTTTGGTCTTTTGATATGTCTTTGTCTTCACACATCTGACCTTGTTGTATTGTCTGGAACCTGTTTACTTTTTCCTGTTGCACACCTTACTTTGCAGGCCTTTGCTCTCTTCTAAGCTAGCATTACGTCTTAAAGGTCATGTTCTTAAATCTTCTTTGTCATCCTCTGGGATCTGATGCATTTCTTTCCATTGCACGCATCAAGTAGAAGGAGAAGCGTCTAGAATTCTCAGACAATTGGTTATCTTATCCGATGAAGAATCCTTTGTGTATTGTCTCCCTTCAAAAGAGCCTGGTTGTGATTCTTTTGTTTCCATTCTTCGGGCCTTGGTCCTTTGGTGTTGTCGCCTGATGCATGCCCCTGCGGGGCTTTGGGCAGAGGGTTGTTCTTTTCTTTATGAGCTTTTTCTTCACTGAGCCGTCTTAGTCTTTGATCTCCTTCTTCTTCTCTTTTTGCTTGATTCTTGCTCCACACGTCCCTCCTCCTGAACTCTATCATCCTCGATAGGCTTTTTGTGGTGACGTGCGTATGTTTGAATGAATTTTTGCTCTCTATAGTTAAGCGAATTTGCTTGACCCATCATCAATTCTTTCCATTGAGTGGACTTTATGCCATCATCTGGTGCCTATCTATGATCAGCAAAAAAACTTAATTCATAGGCCACCAATCGCGCATTTAAGTTAGAAGATATTTTTGCAAAGATTTTTGAATCCATTTCAAAAAATCCGGTAAAGAATGCTTCTTTGAATGTCTGCATATATGGACTCGGCAAAAACATAAGTCTGGAATATATGGCCATGAGTGCCAAGCGACTCGGTATAGTAGATAAATAAAAAACTAATGCATCTGATCCCTGGTTAATTCCGATGAAGTTCAAAAAGGTATACTGTGCGTGTTGAAATACCTTTATTACTATTGGTAGCATACTCAAAATTTTGTTAGTCATCTTGATGGCTAGATCCAATATTGTGGCATATCTAGCGTGCGAAAACTCGATAGTTTTCACCATGTATTCTGCCGTCGGTAAGTGGTTGCGAGGTGGGCTCGGTAATAGTGGATAATTTAGCCATTGGTTATTTAAGTTTCCATGATGCTGTGCTTCCCAAAATTGCATCCAGGAGCGTCTTCTAAGTACTGGGCAGAAAGATGGATTAATTTGAAGTATGTAAGGTGCTGATTCCCAATGCACTCATAATGTAGGGTTCTTCTCCAAAAACTTGTGTCTCCATATAGGATCTGCTTTATCAAATTCCTCTCGTGTATAGGCAAATGTCTGCATGTTGAACTACAAATTATTATCTGGTTCTTTATTGGTGGTCTTCTTGATATACTGGTGTGTTTCTTCTTTGAGTAACCCATAAGGCACATTGAAAGGCTTCATAACCTGTTCTATATTCTTGCTCTCATTGATTACCTGTTCTTCAAATTCTTCCATAACCTGGGACACCAGTAGTGCCCGCTCATTTCGGCTTAGTTCTGTAATGGCCCGATTATTTCTCTCAGTGTGGGTCTCTGTTTCTTCCCTTATCGATGAATGATGCATGGGGGGAGAAAGAGGATGTACCTCAGTCTCCTCAATAGCTAATGTGGAGCTTGGAACTACTGGTGTCCCCACGGTTACCTGTTGTTCTATTTGAGCTTTTAATTTAGTGATGCGTTCATCCTTTGCTTTGATTTTTGCGGTGGCTCGTGTGATTGTCTCCTTGTTCTTCAGAAGTTCCTCTCCGATGGTAGCAAGTTGATTAGTGTCTTCATTGCATTGTACTAAGTACTTATTCTCTGCCATCTTCCACTTCCTCCTAAGTTCATTGGTGTCGTCCATATATCTTTTCTCCCATTCCACTATGATGGCTTGCTCTTTTTTCAACTGATCTTCATACTTTGCTATTTGATCCTCCAATGTTTTTGTGCTGTTTGCGGTCATTTCATGTGCTTCGATGGGTTGGTTACATAATATGGCAGTCATAAGCTCTTTATTTCTATTCCTTAAAGTGTCTGCTTCCTCCATATATACTTTGATTTGACTCTCGAGCAGCTTACTTTGTGCATTCATTCTAACCTTCTCTGCTTCACCAGCGTCGTATTTTCTTTGTAGCTCATTAAGTTGATCTCAAAGCCGTTGGTTCTCCTTCTGTAACGAGGTGCCTCTATCCTGGGCTTCTTTGATTTTTGTTTCCTTGGTCAAGAGTGCCTGTTGAGCTTGAATTAATTTTGCAGATAAGCTTTCACTTATTACCTGGAATTGATTTTTCTCTCTCATGGCCTTATCATAATCCGCATCTGCTTCAAGCATTAGATGTTGAGTGTCCATTGCATTTTGTATCATCTTCTTAATGATTGGCTTTAATTTTGTGACATCCACATTTAGCCATGTTTTGGGGATGCTTGGTTCTTCCCTTGTTTGTATGTCTTTTCCTTGTTCTACGTATATGATTTTGTTGTGCGGTTGTCTTATTTGGAGATTGACTTCTTGCTCTTGTTCTTCATCTTCATTCGTCGTCGACTTTGTGGTACTGCCTTGAAAAGTGACGTCCAATGGGGAGGGCTCTGCTACTACCCGAATCGGTGTGAAGGGTTCAGGCTCCTTCACTGGGTCTTCTACTTTTTCTTCCTTGGGGTTCTTGACCGATGCTCCTCCTTCTAAGTGAGTCTCTGTGATTTGAATATTTGTTGCTTCATTCATCTTGAATACATGAATGCCTTCTATAGATGATTCCTGCTTGGTTGTGCCTTCGATAGTATCATCAGAAATTTGACCTATCTTTGTGCCTTCCACTCCAAAGTCACTAGTTACTTGATTCAATTCCACCCAGTTACCATCATCTTTTGAATCACTTTTAATATCCACATTCAGCATAGATGTTTCTTGTTCTTCGATTGTATCAGACGAGGAACTAGATTTGGCTAATCCCAACTCTCTATATTGATGTACTTTTGTCAACCTCTTCCTATGTTCATTGTCTACCATGGTATGTTGGTAATGATGTCCTTGTACCGCTAGGTTTACTTGACCTTCCATATACTGATGAGTTTCTTCCATTGCCTTTGTTAATTCCTCTTCTGTGATGGGTGGATTACCTGCGAGCCTTGTTCTTGGAAGTACATGTGTCCTCTTTGAAGCTGGAATGGTTTCTTCTGCTTGCATCATCTCCCATAGTCTTTTGGTACCTCTCATTCTCGATTGAGAGTTGGTTTCAACTTCTTCTACTATTTTTACTCCTTTGTTTTTCCTTGGAACCGTGGCAGTTGTTGGAACTCAAGGTCAAGCACAAGCATGGAAGCACATCAGAAAGGTGGACACACACAAGAAGAAGGAGCAAGTAGGGAGCTCCAAGAAGTACATGTCAAATTTTTAGAAGAATCCCCTACAAAAATAGTGATTTCCATCACTAAAAACCATTGTAAATACCATTTTCTATTTTTGTAACTCCATTTTGTTCAGGTCGAGGAGTTCTTGAGCTTGAGGAGTATTAGAAGTATCATCCTACCAATTTTCATAATTTTTAGACTTCGTTTGACCCCTCAAATAAGCCCTGGAACCTAATTTTTAACTAGGCCGGACACTAGGTCTGGATAGGGCCAAAACTAGTAAAGAAAACTATAAAAAGAGCTAGAGAGCTCATTTTTGGGGTTAGCTTGTTAGAGAATAGAGCTTTTGTAAGAGAACTCTTATGCAACCAAAGCTTTCCATTGTTCCTCTCTTTGATCTTACCTTGTGCGTGTGTGTGTGTATGTGTGTGCATGTTTGTGTGCTTTCACTCACGCACTTGTGCCTTCACTTGCTCGTGGTCTTCATACCGGTCCTCACATCTCCGCGGATTGACAAGTAAAGGAGGTGGTGCTTACGCTTGAGCTACACCAAATTTTGGCACCGTTGCTGGGGAGAGAGCTTCGAGGACGAGCATTGTGATGGTAAGATCGTAGATTTGCGATGTTGGAAGGTAAAAAAACTGTCATTTTTGTTCATTTTCTGATTTTTCTTCTTCATCTTCATCATCGTCACCATCTCCATCTTCTTTCATCTTCTTCTTCATAGAAATTTCTTGTTTTTTAGTGCATTTTCACCATTTTCACACCATCTTTCATGCATTATTGAGTGGGAAGGAGTTAGGAAGTGCAAGGGAGAGCAAGCACCTGTGTTTTTTCACAATTTTTTGCACATACGGAGCTCGCCATTGCTCAGCGCTTAGAAATTCGAAGTTCCCGCCAAAAAACACGATTCTGTGATGAAAATCGCGATTCTGTGAAAAAATCAAATTTTTTTTAAAATCACAATTTTCTATTTCTCGCCTAAAAGCTCTCTGAAGGAAACACGATTCTGAGGTCATTCTCAGAATCGCGATTCTCTAGTTGTGCTCAGAATCGCGATTCTCTAAGTTATTCTCTGATCACCCTCAGAAGCATGATTTTTTTCTGGCGATTCTCAAAAAATACGATTCTGAGCAAAAACACGATTCTCGGCCAAAATCGCGATTTTCAAGTAAAAACATGACTTTGAGAAAACACGATTTTCAGTGGGCTCAAAATCGCAATTCTCACAAATCACGATTTTTCAGTCAAAATCACGATTTTGTGAAAACACGATTCTCTTGTTGTTCTCAAAATTGCGATTCTCTAAATTTCTCAAAAAAACCACGATTTTCATCCAAGGTACAAAATAGCGATTTTCAGAACACGATTGTCAAGAACACGATTTTCAATCAAAATCGCGATTTTTTGGTCATTCTCAAAATCGCGATTTTTAAGCCAAAAATACGATTGTGATCAAACACGATTCTCTGTTAGCAATCGCGATTTTCAAAAAACACGATTTTCAAGCTCGACTCAGCATCGCGATTGTCTCACAACATCACGATTGTCTAGTCTTCAGAATCGCGATTTTCATAGGTGCTCAGCATCGCAATTTTCATAGGTGCTCAGCATCGGGATTCTCTTGAATTCATAGCATCACGATTCTCTTGATTTCACAGCATCCCGATTCTCTTGATTTCATAGCATCGCGATTCTCTTGATTTCACAGCATCGCGATTCGCGATTCTCTTGATTTCACAGCATCACGATTCTCTTGAATTCACAGCATCGCGATTCTCTTGAATTCACAGCATCGCGATTCTCTTGATTTCACAACATCGCGATTCTCTTGAATTCACAGCATCGTGATTCTCTTGATTTCACAGCATCACGATTCTCTTGAATTCACAGCATCGCGATTCTCATGATTTCACAAAATCGCGATTTTCACACAAAATCGTGATTTTTTCCAAAAGGTCCTGTTTGCCTGTTTTGACCCCCAGGAGCCTGATTTGACATAACTTTTTCATCCAAAGTCCATTTTTTGAGCTCTATAGCTCGTTGATTTTTAGATAGACTAATTTGAAGTTGACCCTCAGGTGGGACTAGGGAACCAAGGGGATTCCAAAGGATTTTGAACCATACCAAGGGGAAATTTTGGACTCTTAACTAAAGCTTATGAACCTGCGATCTGGTAGACACCTAGGCAAGGATTAGATCTTCTCAGTCTAGTGTCAACCATACAGCTAAGTCTTGGGCACAACAACTAAGTGGTTGTCCTTACATACTAAACTCTGACACAAGTGACTCAGAAATGTCTTAGCATGGGGAAACCTGCAGTTGGCTCAGGAACTACCCATCTACAAACACCAGAAGGTCCCTATAAGACACAATTGGAATATATTCGGACCAACCGATTAGGTGATCACATCTATGAGGATGGCCTGAGGCAATCAGTGGTCCAACTCAAAAATCCAGATCAACCCTTTGGACTTGAACACGCGGTGGTCAAGTTCGAAGAGGGATCATACATTGATAAGGAAGGAACCATGTATGTGGTCACCAACCTACCAGATAGGACTGATGAGTTTGGAAATGTCATTCTTGAGAATGAGATAGGAGACCTAGAACAAGGAAATGTAGGCCAAGGACCCTAAACTCCTAGAGGTAAGTCAATTTTGACTAGAGTGATCACTCCAGATTGGATCCCTCAAGGCAAAAAAAGCATAGAACTATTCTTGAATAGAGAAACAGAGGAAGTCTTTTGGAGATTCAAGCCAGATCAACCTAGCCAACTGGGCATAGTCATCATCTATGAATTCAAAGATCCTGAGATACCAGGCAAAGTTGTCTACCTGGATAACACATCAGAGAAGATGTTCTTGATAACAGAACATGATAGACATGCATATACTTGGAAGAGTGAATTGATTTTCCCTCCACCAAGATCTAATGTTTCCCATGGCCTCCAAGGAGTAGGATCATCCCATGCTCATGAAGCCCAGAGAGAAAGAACTAGAGAGAGACCTGAGGTAGGTTTTTGCACACCCTGTGGGCAGGAATAGATCAGGAGTTGAAAGTGAAAGACCTGAAAGAGAGAGACATCAAGTACATAGGCAACAAAGAGATGAACATGATTTTCCGTTGCCTAGACCCTGAGAGCACCCAAGAACCCTTAGACCCACTCAAGTGATCAAGGCAATGAAAAATTATTTTGATAGGATAGGAGATCCTTATGATCATGTGGCTGAGTTCAAACAAGTGTTAAGAGTTGAACAAGTTGAGGATTTGTTCACCCAGTACGAGGCATTTGGTTTGACTCTTAAGGGCACTGCCTTAGCTTGGTTTCAACCATTGAGTAGTCGCAACTATCGCGATATAGCTCAACTACTAGACGAATTCATTGTAGAATTTTCCAAGAGTGGTATCAGGCATAACACATCATCTTTGATCCACAGCTTCAAGCAGACACCCCAAGAAACAGTGCGACTAGCAGGTAGAAGGTTCAAACAATACATAGAAAGATGCCCTGCTCCAGAGTTACCCACACCAGCCAAACAAGTGGCCTTGTTCTTAGATGGCTTACTGAGCACAAAGTTAAGATCATATGTGTACTTGAAAGAGCCTAGAAGCATAGAAGAGTGTGTGTGGACCTGCACTGACATAGAAGACAACTTGGGTGAGGAGTTAGGACTATCCAAACTCTACGACAGTTCTACTAGTCATACCTCCAAAGCCTCCACTGAGCTGCACGAGATACCAGAGCAAGTTGCCAAGAAGCTAGGAGTTCAAAATAGACCAATACCAAGAGTCACCTCATTGAATCGGTGTTATACTTGCGGAGGTGACCACATGGCTAATGTATGCCCGTTGCACAACCTGAACATGAGAGAAAGGAATGCTCCATATTGTACTATTGAGAGGAAATATATGAACCACACGGCTCAAGATTGCCCATACAATAGACAGGCTGTTAGACAGAATTACTAGCAACCTTACCAGCAAGGTAGGTTTCAAAACCAACCACCAGCTCCTTCCAACATGATTCCAGTCAAGTACGCTATGGGAGAGGAAAATCCAAATAGAGCATTGGTGCCACTAACCCCATTGATACCAGATAATGACTCTCATGCTCATAGCTTAGACTACTCCCATGAAGGTAGTCCACATGCTTATTACATAGAGTCACCTGAGCATAGTGAGATTCACTCGTATCAGTATGAGGCACCACTTATGGAACAAAATTGGGAGCTAGAATACTCCAATGTCATGTACACAAATCCGAACCTTAGACCCCAATTGAGGCAAATGAGACCACAAGCCCCTAGAGGACCATGTTTTAGATGCCAGGGTGACCATTTCCTTCGTGATTGTCCCAACCCACCATCTCCGAGTCAAGGACAGGCTATCACAATACAAGCTTTTTGTCCTGAGTGTGGCAAAGACCATCTCCATAGAGATTGTCCAAGAAACCCCTCTAGTGCGCCCAAGGTTACACCCATTAATGTGGTAGGCTTAGTGGTGGATTCAAGTGCTAGTAGCAGTAATGTGGCTCCTGTGCAGGCAGTCACTAGGGCCCAAGTGCTAAAACAGGATAAGCCAGCAGAGCAATTAGAGTCAAGTGAATTAGGAGAGCCTAGCAAGCGAAAAACAAGAACATGGAAGGATACGAGAGAGAAGGCCAATCGCAAGTGGAATAAAAAGTTATCAGAACTAGAAGAAAGCTTGAAAGAAGCAAAAACAAAAATAGATGACATTGCATCTCAAAGCCCCTCGCATGCTGAAACTCCATCTACTCCACCTCATCCCACCCCACCACCCATTGTAAATAGGCTGCAACCGGGGTCTGTTCTTGCAGATCTAGCCCCAGAAGGCTTGGATATGAGTTCAAGGCCTACCAGGCTCGTCTTCAAGAAGGGCCAACAGCTGCAAACCTAGACAAGAGTTACCCTAGAGCAGATTTAGAGATTGAACGGATGAATATGTGCATGAAAATGGTAGAACAAGCTCAAGCTATACTCGAGACTAGTCAAAAGTTTAATCAGACAAACTCTGTTAAACCAGATTTGCATTTCCAGGGGTTACTAGAAAGATTAGAGCAGTTGGTAAACAAACCACAAGTTTCTTTACCTCCACAGGCTCAACAAGTTATTCAAAGAGGAAGCTCACCACCAATGGGAGCTAATGTTCCTAAATCCATAGATGCTAGAATACCTCCTTCAATTCAACAGTACTCTAAAGAGTTCTTGCGGGAAATACAAGAAGATAAATGGGCCAAGGAGAAGGGTAATTCCCCTCCTATTCCTGAGATTGATGATCTTCATGATCAATTTCCCCAAGACATTCCATCCATTTACGAAGATCAAGTCGAGAAACAAGAAGACGAAAGGTTAGATTTTGAATCTAATACCTTAGAAGAACTGCCTCAATTTCCAGGCCCATGGGAATTTGAATCTCTTCAGATCAGAGCTCCCACAATACTGGTAAGAAATGAAGACTCAGTGGTTCCAAGGAACACCGATGTCATGAAGAACACTAAAGTTCAGTGTCATCTCACGGTAGAAGAGCTGCTCAAAGCAAAACCTGAGCTATGGAATCATGTGAAGGATCAGGTCCCAGAACTTGATTCCAATAGGCCAAAAATAGGCTCTAAGCAAAAAGTTCCAAAGATACCTCTCGATAAAATAGGAGACATGTGTGAGGGTGAAGAAGGTAATACTTATCTTCCAATCACCTACCAAGGTTACACAACCAAAGCAATCATAGATTCAGGTGCTGGTGTTGTTATTATGAACACCTCCTTGTGGAAGCAATGCGGCAAACCCACATTAAGACCAACTAGAATGAAGCTTCAAATGGCTGACGGTCATTTTGAAAGACCTCTAGGATTGCTAGAAGGGATAACTCTAACCACTTGTGGTATGGAGTTTGAACATACATTTGCTATATGTGACTTTGAGAAAAATAACGTCTATGAGATGATCCTAGGAAGACCCTTCCTATGAATTGCAAATAGTACAGGATTGGGGAACCAACTCCTTGTACTTACAGCACTTAGGGGTCACCACCAAGGTCAATTTGAAGGATTACACCTTCAGAGATGTACCACCCCTACAGTGGAATCCTATCCACAAAGCGAAAGAAGATTCAATCTCTGTGCATTCTAGAAGTTCATCTGATCCATCTTGGTTGCATGAAGATACTCATTTGTGGATGTGCAAGGTCGCTGAGGAAGAGGAAAAACGTTTAAAGGCAAGAGAAGAAGGAACTTCGCAAGGAGATAGACCAGTTAGAGACCCAGCCTACACATCGATGATCTTTCCAGATGAGGAATTTGAGCCTCATCGCTGGCCAAAAATCTTAGCCACCATGGACATTGTTGTCAATGAAGAACAATGGACACCTCATTGTGATGAGGAGGGTTATGATATTTCAATGTTCATGTGTCAGCCCTTGCTAGAAGAATGTGACCCTAGTGATGTCATAGAAGAAGAAGAGAATGACGATGATATAGAGTCCATTGTGATGGATAGTTACTTTAACTCAGAGAAGCACTATCTAGAAGATATAGGAGTGTTCACCCAGAAAGAAGAAGAACCTCTCACAAGTATTAAAACGGTAAATTCAAAGGATGGAAGTGAGAGCACTCAAATGAAAAAGAAAAGAAAAGCAGTGAAACAAGAAGAGGAGGAATCATTGTTTGAAGTACCAGAAAACTTCAAGAAATATGAAGTTGACAACCGCAAAATTTTGGTATGAATGCCTAAGAGAGAGGCCATGATAGGAGAATCATATGATAATAAAGAAAAGACCAAGAAAATTGTAGTGACCATTGAAGAGAACGAAGAGAGATGCACATATATAGGAGATGACCTAAGTGCAAGAGAAGAAATGGAGCTCGTAGCTCTATTAAGGGAATATAGGAATGTGTTTGTGTGGCACTATAGAGACTTGAAAGGGGTAGATCCAAGAATTTGCTCTCATACTATCCCCATGACTGCTGATGCCAAGCCCACCAAACAGAAGCCCTACACATATAATGATACATATGCAGCCAAAATAAAAGAAGAAATTGATAGGCTGATTGAAGCTAGATTCATCTATGAGATTGAGCATATTGAATGGGTGTCCCCTATTGTAGTGGTGCCCAAGAAGAACGAGAAGTTGCGAGTGTGTATTAACCTTAAAAAAGTTAATGCTGCTACGATCAGAGATAGTTATCCACTTCCAATCACAAAACACCTATTGGAGCGTGTTGCAGGCAAGGAAGTTTATAGCTTCCTTGATGGATTTTTAGGTTACAATCAAGTAGCCATTGCCCCAGAAGATCAACACAAAATGGCTTTTGCCACAGAGTGGGGAATCTTTTGCATTTTGTGTGATGCCATTTGGGCTCACCAATGCACCTACAACATTCCAAAGGCTCATGTGTCATGTCTTCAAAGAGTTCTTGCGAAAGAGCTTAGAAGTATATGTGGACGATTTATGTGCTCATTCCCAAGAAAGAAGATACCATATCCCTGAGCTCAGACAAATCTTTAACAAGTGTAGAGAATATTGAGTGTGTCTGAACCCAGAAAAGTGTGTGTTCATGGTGCGTCAAGGTAAAATCTTAGGTCATATTGTTTCTAAGAATGGAATCTCAACAGATGAAGATAAGGTACGAGCCATAGCGGAGCTGCCAAGGCCAAGGAATGTTAAAGAGGTACAAGCCTTTATGGGCCATTGTGGATATCACCGTAGGTTTATCCACATGTACGCGATCATAGCTAGACCCCTTTATGCCTTGTCTAATTTTGAGTGGAATGACGAATGCGAGAATTCTTTCAATGAACTGAAGAAACATTTATGCACAGCACCAATACCGACCACTCCTGATTGGAATAAACCATTCCATGTCCATGTGGATGCATCCAATCATGCCATAGGATGTGTGCTAGCACAACCCACAGGTGAAGGAAACTTAGATTTGCCCATAGCATATGCTAGTAGACAGCTCACCGCAGCTGAACGAAACTATACCACAACTGAGCGAGAGGGCTTAGGCATGGTATATGCTGTGAAGAAGTTTAGACACTATTTATTGGCCAACATGTTCAAGTTTTTCACTGATCATCAAGCTTTGTTATATTTGGTCAATAAACCTTGCAATACTGGATGCTTAGTAAGATGGTTCCTCTTACTAATGGAATATGACTTTGAAGTTGTTGTCAGGAAAGGTAGAACCCACCTTCGGGCGGATCACCTTTCTTGCATCACTTCAAGGGAGTCACTGCAAGGAGTGTCTGATGAATTACCCGATGCTTATCTGTTCAATTTAGAAGTTGTTCCTAAATGGGCAAATAAGTTGGTACCAGTCCTAACCTTCGGTCCTGTAAATAAGAATGTGAAAACATCACAAGAAGAAATTGTAAAATCACAAAAATATCACATATTGGTAGGAAGCATGTACAAACAAGATACTGAGGGTGTATTAGCTTGTTGTGTTGAGGACGATGAACATAGTAGTTGGTTGCAACAAGCTCATGAAGGACTGCTAGGAAATCATTATTCTAAACAACGCACATTACAAAATCTAAAACGTTTAGGAGTGTATTGGCCTAGCATGGACAAAGAAATACATGAGTGGATTAAGAATTGTCCAATGTGCAGAGAGAGACCACCAGTGGAGCATGCCACCCTTTATCAAGTGTCATTAATTCCTGATTGGAGTGCTCCATTGGTAGAGTTTATGAGATCGGGAACCTTACCCAAAGAGGCTAGTCTAGCAAGAAGACGAAGCATGAAGCAAGAGGCTCAGGACTATGCTTTAGTTGTAGACAGCTTATATCGAAGAGGAAAGGATGGTTATCTAAGATTGTGCGTTCACGAATCAGACTATTTGAAAGTCTTAGAAACTGCACACAGCAGTGTTGTAGGTGGACACTTCGGTCCTGATCGAGTAATCAAGACCATTCTATTCTCAGGACTTTGGTGGCCCACTCTTCATATGGATGCACATACCTATGTGAAGAAATGTGACACATGCCAACGTGCACAATATCCGGTTAGAAAAGACGAGATGCCTTTGAGGCCAATGATGGGAGGACGTGCATTCTCGAAATGGGGCATAGACTTCATAGGTCCTATTAACCCCCCAGCTAGAAACTCCCATGCAGAGTATATTATTGTAGCCACAAATTACCTTACAAAGTGGGTAGAAGTGAAAGCCTCAACAAAGAATGATGCTTAGACTGCGGCTAAGTTCTTATTCGAGAATGTGTTCACGAGATATGGGCTACCAATAGAGTTAGTGAGCGATAGAGGCACACACTTCTTGAATGAGGTCATTGAAAATCTTCTCCAAGAATTCTTGGTGATACATAAGAAGTCTGCCCCCTATCATCCACAAGCTAACGGACAAGCTGAGAGCACGAATAAGATCCTATGTAATGTATTGACAAAACTAGTGAATAATAAACGCTTTGATTGGGACAAACAGCTACATCATGCTATTTGGGCTTATCGAGTTGCCTATAAAACGGTATTGAATGCCACCCCATTTCAGATGGTCTTTGGATAGAATGTTGTGCTACCATTGGACTTCCTCATCCCAGCCTTAAAAGTAGCACAAGAGCATGAGTGGAATGGACATGAATTGTCCTCTAGGATCTTCGATCTAGAACGTTTAGGTGAGACGAGGCTACGCGTGGCGGCAGGCATCTATGCTGCAAAGAAAAGACAAAAGGCATACCTTGATGCACACATCAAAGATAAAGGATTGAAAGAGGGAGACCTAGTGCTGGTTTATACGCTAAAGCAACATGCTCGTAAGTTGGAAAAAAGAGGATATGGACCCATGATCATTAATAGAATTTCCACTAGCGGTGCAGTTCAGTTGGCCACTCTAGAAGGAGATATCTTGCCAAACTATATTAGTGGATGTAGAGTCAAGTTATACCAAGAACCTCTTACAGAGGATATGCTTACGAGACTCAACACTACTAAGAAGCAAAAAGAAGAGGAGTTAAGGGTGAGGGAAGAAGCACAAGTAGAAGCCAGAGAGCATATTAGGCAAAATAAGTTAAGGCGACTAGGCCTAGATGTCAACTCAAAAGCCCCAAAATATCACATGGATATGTGCCAAAAATTAGGCATAATTACTTCTCAAGTCATTGACCGACGCCCCTTTGTGACCATAGAGATAGGACAAGGAAAGGGTGCAAGGACTGTGAAAGCATTGATTGACTCAGGTGCAGCAAGTAGTGCAGTTAGACTATCTTACTGCCAAGACTTGCAGTTGAACATCAATCCCATAGAAGCTTATCTCATAGGATTGGGAGGTGTGGAAACCCCTTGTTTGGGCGAGGTGGAACTTCCCATCTACCTTCAAGATGTTCCAATGAAAGTCAAAGTGCTAGTGTGTCAAGATGAGAACCTTACAGAACCACTTGTCTTGGGTCAAGATTGGATCTATGACCATGCAGTTAACTTAAACCTAAGAAGTCAAATTCTTCAAGTTTGGGTACATGAACAATGCATTACATTAGAATTAGAGAACTGCATGCTCACAGATCATGGCACCACACACTCTCTTAGTTCCTCTAAGACTAATCTTCACGAGCAAGATGTTGTATGTGTCAAAAGCTCTATGATCCAGAAGGACCCAATCATGGAAGGACAGTTGCAAAGGCAAGCAAACCCTCCTTCTTTTTTGAAGAGTAAAGCATCCATAGTAGTTCAACCTCAGAAGCAAGCACAACAATTCAAGACAACTGCTATAGCAAATAGAAAGACACCCTTCAACAAGAAAGCAGTTCCGAGCATGAAGCAGATCTGGGTACGCAAAGGAGAGCAACCACCAGCCTTGCCCCCACAAATCCCATCCAGGCAAGCCAACCAGGCCAGAAGACGAAGGAAGAAGCTTGGACAAGCTCAACCACAAGGTATCCGACAAGTTTGGGTGCCTAAGAAATTGGCTGCAGCTCAACAAGGGCGATTAGAGATGTGGGTACCTAAGAAGCTCTTACATCCACAACAACCTATGTTCTCCCACATGCGAAAGGTCTCAACAAAGAAGCCACAAAGAGAAAAGGGTAAAAACCGCATATAGAGATTGAAAGAAGATCAAATCACCTCTTCAACAATGGTAGGAAGACGTGTAAAAAGGGTATGGGTTTGGAAGCCAAAAGTACAAGTAGCCTCCACCAAACCAAAGCGCCAACCACACTAGATACTAGAGTTCAGAAAGCATCCAAAGAGGAAGATGCCTGAAGTGATCTTTACAGTGCAAAATGTTGTTCTAAAATGGACCCCAATAAGGAGGATTACATCAGTTCGAGACCCAATGGATACCTCCACCAAAGCTGGCATCAACATCTACAAGTAACATTGAAAACCTCGATGAGCGACAACCATGTGCTCCTTGCACAACCCTGTCTTTTGCACCATTCAGGTTATGCATTTCCAAAGTATGCATTAATATAGGGCCACATTACACGGCCGTGCATAGACACACTTGAGAATACTAGACACAAGAGCACATTGACATATGTCAAATATTTCTATTGATACTAACCTTTGTCTTCTTGTTTTGTGACATTGTTCCTCAAAAAAAAAAAAAAAAGAGAAGAAGAAAAGAGAGAGAGAGCTGGTTCCAAGGTTTGGCTCATGGAACATGAATGAGTCATGCTTAATTGAAGGTGGAACCATTGATTACTGGACATTTATCAGTTTCGATAGAAGTGTGTCTCGGAGGGAAGATCTTGAAGGTCCACAACTTGAGCGATGCTTAACTACTGTATGTACGAGAGCATCCAAGGAGACATCTGCAAGGGGTAGTTTTGGTACCCTGCAAATCCTTTTACCCAATGTTGTTTGTGAAGGAATATAAAGAAATTCAATTCTCAGTATTTGGCAAATGTTGCTTTGAAGGAAAGGGACAGGACCAGGCGCTCGAAGCATCTCATCAGTGAATCATCCACAAGGACGTTCACCCACCGAGGAAGAGGCACCATTGATCAGTCACTATGCTGAGAGTGCAGCACAAAGAGCAGACTATCGATCGACCTTTCATGGTAAGAATCCATGTTGGTTTTGCTTAAGCTACACCATGTTGGTCTTGCTACAGCTACACCAAGGTGAAGCTACAGCTACACCATGTTGGTCTTGAGCGCAGCCGCACTCTCAGCATAGTGACTGATCATGAAAGGTCAATCGATAGTCTGCTCTTTGTGCAGCACAAAGAGCAGACTATCGATCGACCTTTCGATCGACCTTTCACGACAATACTGATAGATTAGGAAAACCTCTTCGTCAGCATACCCTTGAGCAATACGCTCAAGACCCACTTTTTTGCACCATGTTCTTTTTGCATTCCCCAAGTAAGCATGCATAGGGCTACATTACATGGCCGTGCACAAGGCACATATTTTCCTCAACCCATGCACGAACACACTTACCCATCATTCATTGTGGGTTATGAGTACTTGGCATGACTACTATGAACATCAACTTTGGAAGATCTAGAGGACATCAACAGAGACTCACAATGACACAGTCATGCTGGAATCCAAGGAAGAAGCACATACCAAGGAACTACAACTTGCAAAGGCTCGCAGTGACAGATGAACAACTGGACAACCAACCCTGCCACATCTGGAAGTCAGACGACTTTTGTTCATACAGAAGGGACACTCCCTCTCAAAGCACTACTTGGAACAACCACTACAACAAGGGTCTGTCAGGGACGACAGACTCGAGAGGGGGGGGAGTGTTGGAACTCAAGGTCAAGCACAAGCATGGAAGCACATCAGAAAGGTGGACACACACAAGAAGAAGGAGCAAGTAGGGAGCTCCAAGAAGTACATGTCAAATTTTTAGAAGAATCCCCTACAAAAATAGTGATTTCCATCACTAAAAACCATTGTAAATACATTTTCTATTTTTGTAACTCCACTTTGTTCAAGTCGAGGAGTCCCTGAGCTTGAGGAGTATTAGAAGTATCATCCTACCAATTTTTGTAATTTTTAGACTTCGTTTGAGCCCTCAAATAAGCCCTGGAACCTAATTTTTAACTAGGCCGGACATTAGGTCTAGATAGGACCAAAACTAGTAAAAAAACTATAAAAAGAGCTAGAGAGCTCATTTTTGGGGTTAGCTTGTTAGAGAATAGAGCTTTTGTAAGAGAACTCTTATGCAACCAAAGCTTTCCATTGTTCCTCTCTTTGATCTTACCTTGTGCGCATGTGTGTGTATGTGTGTGCATGTTTGTGTGCTTTCACTCACGCACTTGTGCCTTCACTTGCTCGTGGTCTTCATACCGTCCTCACGTCTCCGCGGATTGACAAGTAAAGGAGGTGGTGCTTACGCTTGAGCTACAGCAGTCTTCGCATACTTAGCCATTTCTTCAAATGAGGGCATCTCTTTCAAATGTTCCCGAATGCCTAATGCATGATAGATAAGTATTGTTAGTGCAATGTTCCATTTAAGAATTTCTTATGGTTCCACTATTTTTTTGCTTTAAAAAGGCGTTCTTGAATATATGGCATCGTATTCACTTGGTTCCCTATCTGTTTGATGGCATGAGGTAGCATCTGTACTATAATCTTTTGTGGTGCGGTATGTCGATGCATATTTGGGAAGCAAAAGTGTTGGTGGATCAATCTGACTTCTTCTTCTATATCAATACGATTAATGTCCGTGAATGTTCGTGTTTTCGCACCTTGAGTTTCATCTTTGAGGATTATGTTTCCATCATTTTCCCATCCGAAGGCTTCCTTTATCAAATCATGGGTAAATTGAATGATTACCCATTCTCCTGCAGCATCTAGAACTCTGGCTTCAGGTACTAACGGGTCATGTAAAGCCGCTTGCAGAGTATTCATTACTTGTGCATTGATAGAAGTTCGGTTTGTAGATTGGTACTTCAAAGTACTTCTGAATACCTACTTTCTTCATTATGTCTATAGTGGATGGAAGTTCATGCATGACTTTGAAGTCTTGGGACATCACTGGAAACTAATGTTCCATGTCCATAATCTTGATTGTTACTAAGAACAGATAGTCCCCAGCAGGTTGGTCCTCCCCAAACCAGTGACCTTTTGCTTTCATCACACTCTGTAAGGCAAATTCCAACATCTCTTCTTGAATAGTCGCTTCAGAGTCCTCAGAAGCCATCTGCACTTGTAATAAGGAGAACATCAGCTTCTTATAGAAGTTAAGTCATGAGTCATGTGTGTCTTAATGACATGTTGCTTATTGTGTCACTCTGTTTCCCCTTACTCAAGTAAGTAAGATCTCTTACCATGCATCTCTTTCATTTATATTCCTGAGAGAAAACAAGAGTTAGTTCTAGCCGAAGCATTTATTTATTTACATTGTAGGTTCATTCCTATGGAAGTAGAATCTAGGATCTATTCCCAAGTGGGAAATGTGCACCACTAGTTTTGTGGAACATATTAGGTGCTGAATGCATGGCCTCATAGTGTGGCCCTCGCATGCATACTTTAGGTGCAGTTGACTCTTCATGAGTGCAATTGGAATCCTGTTGAGTCTGTTGTTCCTATCCGTGTAGCCTCTTGGGTCTCCATATCCATTTTGTATCTGATGTTTGAGGCTTCGTCTTCTTTTGGTTTTGTCGTATTCTAGGTCTTTGCTCTTTCTTTCTTGAAGTCTGATTGGTTGATGTCGTGTTCCTCTGGTACCTTTGGTGGGCCTTGTTGGGCTTCGTGGTCTTGCTTTGTCGGCGTAATATTCCCTCTTGCTTGTCTAGCTCTTGATTTGCAGTCTGTCTGACCTTCTTCGAAATCCAAATATGTTGTCGTGCTTTCTGGGCTTCTACTAATGACTTTGGAAGACATACTTTTAGGAGCCTTTTCGGTTCTGATTGTAATAAAGGGAAATTTTTGTTTCTCCTTGCCTTCATAGGGTGAGTGACTTGTATCGGTGTTGACTTCTTGGATTCCCTCATTCAATCCTTATGAACCCAGTGTAGGTTAGCGTTTCTTGGTTGTGGTAATCGAGTAGTAGAATTCCACGTGGATGTTCTTCCCTTGTTGTAGGTGACTTTAGGAGCGTTGTCTTCACATTTTCTCTTCGATTCATTGTTCATGGGGAATGAAGGTACATCATCAACTGACGCATTTGTATTGGTGGTCAATCCCTGCTTAAGGTAATCTTTGGGTAAACTCTCGATTGATTCGTTTTCTAACTCCTCTTCTAGGTTTTCTTTCTCACGCTTGATGGCTTCATGCCTGTGAGGGAGTCTTTCTTCTAACAGGCTGAAGATTTCCTTATGCCCTATTTTGGCTGAGATGTATCCTTGGGCTAGATGAATGCTCACTTCATTCTCAATAATCCAATCTTGTCCTGGGATCAGGCTTTCTATTAAATCCTCATCTTTACATACCAAAACTCATTGCTCCATAGTGGAATTTCCTAGGTGGAGGGATATTAGGGTTTCTCCAACAAATTCTATGACTTGGCCTCTTACGCCTATCATGCATGCTTTAGTTGGGTTTATGGTTGTTTGAAGATGCGTAATAATTTTCATTCGTATGTAGCTTAGTGCCGCTCCCGAGTCCATCAATGCATCTATCAACTGGTATTTGGTAGTTCCAATCCCTAGGTTCAAATATGGTTGAGATATGCTGAGGTTATTTGTGTTGGCTTGGTGAACTTGATAATTGGCCATGGAAATTGGTTCTTCTCCTTGTAAATATCGCTCATCTTGTTGCCTTATCCACTCCTTTCATTTCTTGATATGCTCTAAGGCTTCTTGCCGTGCTTCTTCTTTAATTCTCTCTTCTTCTTTTTTTTTGGTTTTGCACACCTACTAGTCGTGCTAACAACTAATCCGTCAATGGTTCCATATATCGCTTTACTCAACAACCACTTATGTAATTAGGCAGTATATCTCCATCCAATGTAGCTAGGTTGATGGCCCCACTCGTTGAAATCCTATTGATTAGTAGGGGTCCATATCCGCGTTTTTGTAGCTTCTTGGCATGTTGCTTCAAAGTATATACCATGACTAAATCTCCTTCTTTTAGGCCTTTATCTTTGATGTGCGCATCATAATATGCTTTCTGTCTCCTTTTTGCAGCATAAATTTCTACAACTGCCTGCAATCTTGTTTCATGTAGCTTCTCAATCTGGTCAAGTTGCTTGGATAGCTCATGTCCTATCCACTCATATTGTCATGCTACCCTTAAAGTTGGCACTGAAAAGTCAATTGGCAGGATTGCATTTTGTCCATACATGAGGTTAAAAGGAGTAGTTCCAATGGCCGTCTTGTAAGCCACTCGGAAGGCCCAAATTGCATGATGCAATTGTTTGTCCCAATCTGACCTTCCACTATTGACTATCTTTGTCAATACAGGTCACAACACTTTATTGGAACTTTTTGCTTGAGGCGTGAGGATGATAAGGGGCTGATTTTTTATGAATCACTAAGAATTCATTCATCAAGGACTCTATTACTTCGTTAATAAAGTGCATCCCTCGATCACTCACAATCTCTATAGGTAGTCCAAAGTGATTAAAGATGTGCTAAAAAAGAAACTTAGCTGTGGTTTGTGCATCGTTTTTTCTAGTTCTTTTGCTTATACCCATTCAGTTAAATAATCTAATTTCCATTATTATGTATTCAGTGTGTGATCCTTTGGCTAGTGGATTAATGAATCCTATGAAATCAATACCCCATTTGGAAAAGGCTCTCGCACAAACCATAGGTCTCAAAGGCATGTCATCTTGTCTAATAGGGTACTTAGATCCTTGGCATGCCTCACAACTTCGTATGTAGGTGTCTGCATCCATATGTAGAGTTAGCCACCACAAGCCTGCAAAGTGTCTACATCCATATGTAGAGTTGGCCACCACAATTCTTTCGACTGAGAAATGTCCTCTTGCGACACCTGCATGTGCCATTTCTAATATGGGTAAGTGCTCTCCTTCATGTACACATAGTCGTAGTTGATTATCTTTCCCTCTCTTGAATAATTGTCTCCCTATGATAACATAGTCCTTACTCATTTCTTCTAAGGATCGTTTCCTAGCTAAACTGGTTCCGTCCTCATGCTCTAGTGTCTTTAAGAATTTTACTAATGTATTACTCAAGCTGGGCGCTATTGTGGAGAAGGATAATGATGTATGGTCATCTGGAGTGGTTTCTTGACATTCCATACAACTACCAACATACTCATGAACATCCTTAGGCATATCAAGCCAATAGACTCCTAATCGTTTCGATTCTCTTAGAGTTCCATGAGTTCCCTTGTGCGTTCTCCATTTATTTACATGAGCTTGTTCAATCAAGTTCTTCTGTTCGTCTTCTTCTACACATCTAGACAAACATCGTTGGGTTCTTTATGGTACACACTTCTAGCTACAATGTGTAAGTTACGCGATTGCAAAATTTCCTTTCTAATCTCCTTGTTAATTGAGTGTTGTGGTCCATGAGTGAGTATTAAAATTAGCTTTTCTGCCCACTTAGGACATACTTCCAAATTGAATAGGTAAGTGTCTGGCAAATCGTCGAGTACTCCGCCAGGTGGTTCTCCGTGTGTTAACCTAGAGAGATGATCAACTCTCACGTGGGTATTTCCTTTTCTTACAATCACTTCAAAATCGAACTCCGTTAACAAAAAAAACCATTTCACTAGTCTTCCCGTGTTACAAGGCTTATCGACTAAGTACAATAAAGCTTGATGATCTATGAAGAACTTGAACTTGCTGGCTAAAAGGTAGTGTCTAAATTTCTTTACAGTGTACACCATCCCTAGACCTTCTTGCTTCATAGTTTGTTTAGTTTCTTTCAGCTTGATTGAGTTGTCTGCTTGCATAGGCAATAGGGTGATCCAGTTTCCCTTCATCTGTAGGTTGAGCTAAAATGCATCCTATTGCGTAGTTGGAAGCATCCACATGAATATGAAAAGGCTTGTTCAAGTTGGGCGTTTTCAAAATAGGTGCTGTGCTAAGTCGTTTTTTTAGTTCCTTAAATGCTTTCTCGCATTCGTGCATCCATGTGAATTGAGTCAACAATCCATACAACGGCTTGGCAATTATAGTGTACATGTGAATAAATCGACGATAGTATCTACAATGACCCATAAACGCTTGCACTTCCTTTGCATTTTTTTGTCTTGGGAGTTCTAGAATTACTTTGATCTTGTCTTCATCAGTGGATATTCCATTCCTAGATAAAATGTGTCCTAGGATTTTCCCTTGTCTCACCATAAATACACACTTCTCAAGATTCAGGCACACTCTATATTGCCAACATTTTTCAAATATCCGTCACAACTCCGGAATATGTTCCTGTCTCTGATCTGAGTATGTGCATAAGTCGTCTACATATACTTCCATACTCTTCCTTAGGAATTCTTTGAAAACATGACACATCAACCATTGGAAGGTAGCAGGGGCATTCGTGAGCCCAAAGGGCATCACCTTGAAAGCATAGACTCTCCATTCAGTCGTGAATGCGGTCTTGTGTTGGTCCTCAGTAGCAATAGCTACTTGGTTCTATCCAGAGAATCCATCCACAAAGCTATAGACTTCCTTACCTGCAACTCTTTCCAAGAGGTGATCAGTGATAGGTAATGGGTAGCTATCACGAATCGTAGCTGTGTTGACTTTCTTTAGATTAATGCACACTCTTAGTTTCCCATTCTTTTGGGGCACAACTACTAATGGTGAAACCCATTGAGTATGTTCTATCTTGTAAATGAATTCGCCTACTAATAGCTTATCTATCTCTTCCTTAACTTTTGCTGCATAGACATCATTATAAGTGTAAGGGCATTGCTTTGATGGTTTTGCATCAGGTGTCATTGGTATTCGATGAGAACAAATGGAGGGCTTCACACCTTTGAGGTCCTTGTAGGTCCATGCAAACACATCTCGATATTCTCGAATCAGTCTTATCAATTCTTCTTCCTCCTCAGGTGACACATCTTTTCCTATGTATGTGCATCTTTCTTCTCCATTTTCTACAGTCATTATGTATTTCTTCGTTTGTTCCTTGTTGTCATATGCTTCTCCTTCTCTTGCCTCTCTCTTAGGCATCTAAATGGCTATCTTCCTTTCCTCTACTTCGTATCTTTTGAAGTGTTCTGGGACTTCAAATAGATCTGGGGTTGGTTCAGTCTTACCCATGGTATCCTCATGGTTTGGTATTATTGGGGCTGCCTCTATTGCTAACATCTTGGTTGTTCCATCCCTGTCCTCGACTTGGATGGCTTCTAAGTATCATTCCTTTGAATCAAACTCCGTTTCCATCTCTATGCTCTCGTATTCTTCCTTCCATTCCTTTTCTAACACTTCTCCTTCTTCTACCTCCTGAAGGACTACCATGTAAAAGCTTACATCATAACCTTCTTCGTCCACACATTCATTCATGGTCAGTACTTCTTCATTTACACATACATCCAAGGTGGCTAAAATCTCCATCCAAATGTGTGGTTTCAATGCTTCATCAGGAAAAACTTGAGGCATATGCATTGGGTCCTCTTCAGGTCGATAATTTTGATGTCCTATAGGCCATAACTGAATTTTTTTATCCTCTCTCTTTGCTTCCTTACACCTCCATAATTGGGCATCTTCGTGCATCCATCATTGGTCACTTGAGCCGGCACTATGGATAGACAAATCATCCTCTTCCTTGTGTATGGGGTTCCATTGTAGTGGGGGTACATCCCTATATGCAAATGTATGCAAATTTATCTTGGTAGTAGTTCCTTGGTGTTGTAGGTATAATGAGTCTCTTCCCCAGTCTTCTACTACCCTGAGTTGTCTCATGAAAGGTCATCCTAATATCATTTCATAATTATTTGCCTTTCCAAATTGACATATAGCTAATGTGTGCTCAAACTCCACTCCATAGGCGGTTAACTTAATTTTCTCCAATATTCCCAAGGGTCTCTCTACATGAACATCAGCTAATTGAAGCTTCATACGAGTTGGTCGCAGGGCTGGTTTTCCCCATTTCTCCCAAATCTCTTTGGTGTCTATAACTACTCCTGCTCCTATATCTAGTATGGCCTTGGTCATGTATCCATTGTATGTGACGGGTAAACATGTGTTGCCCTCATCCCCTTCGCTAAATTCTCCAACTTTATCCATTGGAATTTGTATAGTAGAAGGGGTTTCAATTTCCTTACTTTCCTTTTTGTTCTTCTCATGCTCTAACTTCAACTGTCCCGTGAATTGTTTCCATATTTGAGGCTTGACACGTAGTAATTCTTCCACTGTCAACCGACATTGTACTTTGGTCTTTTTGGGTTCTGCTAAATTGTGTGAGGTCTTGTCTGAAGACTCCTTTTCCTTTCCTCATACTGTGGGAGCACAGAAGATTATGGATTCTCTCTCATATTCTCCCATGTATTTTGGTAGGGTAGAAATGTTGTGTGCTTCCTCTCTATTTCGGTCTAGCATAGAGACTTCTTCATATATTTCTTCCAAATTTGGTGTTGGCTGATAGTCTTCCACATCTAATTCCTCAAACGGAGGTTTTGCATTTCCATTTTTTTTCCATTGATCTTCTCGAATCCTAGTCCACAACTCTCTTGGCCAATCAGACTCTAATTCAGGGATTACAAAGGTTGATTTGTCTTGAGTGCAAGGTAAATCTTCCTTATTTTATTTCTCTTTTCGTTTTTGGTCCTTTGTTTTAAGACAATCATTGTATTGATTCTCAGATATTCTCGTCTCTGGGAGAACAAGGATAGTCTTGAAAAAATTGCTCAATGTTTCCAAATTGATTAGGATCCAATGGTTGGAACCAAGTCAAAGCCATCCCTGTGAGAGTAAGTCCGAATGACTCATATTGCACAAAGAAATCATCCACTTGCTCCGCCCATAGAACTTGTTTAAATTCAGCTATGTGATCATAAGGTTCCCCCATTCCGTCATAATGGTTTCTCATGCACTTAGCCACTTGAATTGGTCTTAGTCTTCTTATGGGTTCTGGTGGTCTAGGTATTATAGGAATTGTTGGTCTAATGGGAGGTACCCCATGATGTACTCCTAGTTGTGGTCTTGGCCTCACTCGTGGCCGATGTTGGCTGCCTAATCTAGGGTGAGTTTGATTGTGTGATTGCAGCCTTGGCATTGTGAATTGCACATGGTTTCGGTAGGAATACTCCATTGACTCATTTGTCCCGACATTGTATTCTCTGGCTCTTGATGCATCCCAAAGGGATTATGGGAGGTAGTTTCCTGCTCTCGCGAAGGAAATACAGGCAACCCCATATACTTCAATTGAGCCCTATCAATTGCATCTACCGGCCAATACCTTCTTTGGTTCTTGTCTAGGTATGTGACTCTAGACTCCTCTTTAGGATCTTTTAACTCGTAGAAAGTCATTGGGATTTCTTCATGTCCACATGTGGGTGAATGGGTTTGTAACAATAAGTCTGATCCGTGGATCAAGTAGACCTCTAATAGGTAATCATATTGAGGTATCAAATTCCCTCTCAAGACTTGAGTTACCACTGATTTTCCTCTTGGTGTAGTTATTATCTCTTAAGGATCCATTCTTCCCGAGTTTCCTTGTCCTTCCAATCCTCCTCTCTCGTTGATCCGATCTGGGTGTTCTGTTACCGCATAGATATGACCTAACTTGTCCATGTACACTCCTCCTTCATACTTGACTGCAGGTCTGGGCACTATTGTTGATTCAGTGGAGTTCACCATCCTTGCTATAGACCTATTTAAACCATCCAAGTAGATAGGGATCTCTTGCGGATTAGTGGACACATATTGTAAAGAGGCATGGTATTCCCCCTCTACCGTTGACATGAAGTTCTCCATAGGGCCAGAACCTTGCATGTCTTCTGAAGCCATTTGTATCTCTTCCTCGGAGTCACTAGAGGTGTCAGTATAGATAGAGTGATGACTTGCTTGGGTCGCACTTCCCATTGATGAAGTGACACTGCTTCGGCTACTTAGCACACACCTTGATCTCAAGTTCATCCACACTTCTGAGCCTATGTTGCTTTCCCACTTTCCCACAATTGGCTCCTCAGTTACTTCTAATTTTGCCCTCAGTGGCTTGATAGGTTCTGGATGATACCACTCTGGGCGATACCACTCAGACGATACGATAGTGGTTTTAGCACGATACGATACCAAAAACTTTAGGCAATACGATACCGCGAATTAACACGATACGATACCAGTGATTGCACAATACGATATCTCTTCATGTGGCGATATGATACTAAATTAGTGGACGATACGATGCTAAATTAGTGGACGATATGATACTGGAATAATAGATGATATGATATCAGATTCCTCGCGATATGATATGAGAACTTTGCACGATATGATACTTGTGCACTACATGATACGATACCAATAAGTCACATGATACAATACTGAAACTCTCATGATACGATACGAGATGGGTTGGATGATACGATACCAAATTTCCCACGATACGATACTAGTGCAAGTGACAATATGATACTAGTGCAAGTGACGATACGATACTAGTGCAAGTGACGATACGATACTGAATCCCTCACGATACGATACGAGATGGGTCGGACGAAACGATACCAAATTTCCCACGATACAATACTAGTGCAAGTGACGATACGATACCGAATCCTTGACAATACGATACTAGAATAACGGACGATACGATACCAAAGAGATCGGGCGATACGATACCACTTTTCGGACCATACGATACTAAGTTGGCGATACTATACCAACAATGCGTGCAATACGATACCGCTTGGTCGACGATATGATACCATGATCGGGACGATACGATATCGAGTGGACCGCGATATGATACCACCGGTTGATCACGATCACAATACCAACTTGAGGATACGATACCAGAATGGTATCGCAATACCTCAAGTGGTATGTAGCGATATGATACCAGACGAGTATCGCGATACTAGGGAATTTTGGTATCGTGATACCAAAACTCAACTGACCGTGATACTTCAGCCAAAATTGCTCTAAACTAAAAAATTTTTATGCAAATATGTTTAGTTCTCACCCCTCCTCACTCTTGACCCTTTGTCTTTCTCACAAACTCTCCAAAAATTCTCTGTTCTACCCCACGATATTGGAAACGATTCAAATCACGTGTGGTGGTGTTTCTGAATTGATTTTGATATCAAGAAATTGTGTGGCTTACCTTCAAGTATGCCTCAACCCAATTTTATGCTTCCAATTCCTCTCTTTGGTTCACTTTGTGTGATATCAAGCTGGCAATACCGATCGCTGTTTGCACATGATACAACTTCTTGCTCTAGTGTCAAATGGACTAGTTTTTTGGTTTTTATAGTTTGTGATGCCTGAGACCTACTCTACTCTAATTTTGGCAATTTTTTGGGATTTTTCTTGATGTTTCAAACTTTCTCCTACTCCACTCCTCTCTCTAACCTAACCCTAACTCTTCCCTTCCTTCTTCACTCCTAATCCTAAACCTAAATACTCATTACACACACCTCAAGGATGTGAAGTAACAAGTGCAGAAGTGCTTGACTACTTGTCACTGAACAAATTCACCTCTACAAGTACGATTCCTTCACTCTAGAGCTATAACCATCACGAAGGCACCTTGGTTAAGTTTGTTCCCTGGTAACGGTGCCAAAAACATGCGTACCTAAGTCATGGAGCCTTAGGGACTTGCATTGATGAGACTAAACCTCAATCGCCTCACAAGTGTGTATAGTGATGGATTGATACACGTTTAATTATCAATCCGAAGAACCACATGAACCAAGTGTCCTCCTTCCAGTCTTTCTCGATCACTTCTCCTTCTTCAGCCTCCTGAAGGACTACCACATACAGGCTAACATCATAACCCTCCTCATCGATACATTCGTTCATGGTCACTACTTCTTCGTTTACACAGACATCGAGGGTCGCTAAAATTTCCATCCAACCGCGTGGTTCAAATTCTTCATCCGAAAAGACTTGTGGCATGTAAGCTGGATCTTGTACAGACCTCGCTATTCCTTGTTTTTGCTGCCATCCTTTTCTTCTCTCCTCTTCCTTCTTTGCAGCTTGGCATATCCATAGATGAGTGTCCTCGTTCATCCAAGATTGATCACTAGAACCTACACTATGAATTGATTGATCGTCTTCCTCCTTATGAATTTGATTCCATTGTAGAGGTGGAACATCTTGATAAGTGTACGTATGTAGGTTTATTCTAGTGGTGGTTCCTGCGTGTTGTAGGTATACCGCATCTTTTCCCCAATCTTGTACGACCTTTAACTGTCTCATGAAAGGCCTTCCCAGGATCATTTCATAATTGCTTGGCCTTTCGAAGTGACATATTGCTAAAGTGTGTTCGAATTCCACTCCACATGTAGTGAAAACTACTCGTTCCAACAATCCTAAGGGTCTTTCTGTATGTCCGTCTGCCATTTGTATTTTCATGCGTGTTGGTCTTAACGCTGGTTTTCCCCATTTCTCCCAAATTTCTTTGGTAGCAATACCAACACCAGCTCCCGAATCTAAGATGGCTTTGGTAGTGTAACCCCTATAAGTAATTGGAAGGCAGGTATTTCCTTCATCTCCCTCACTAAAGTCTCCTACCTTATCCACTGGAATTCTCACCGTGTTTACTTCGTCTGCTATCTCTTTCTTTTCCTCCTTGACTTCCCATTGATTGATTAATTTCTCCTTCAAATGTGGTTTTACCTTCAACAGTTCTTCGAATGTTAGGGTACAAGGGATTTTTACCTCTCTAAGGCGTTGTATGATCTCAGATGTTTGGACTGATGGGTTTGTTTTTCGTTTCCTCATTGAGGGAATACGATACAATTCTGAATTGTGTTCGTACTCCCCTGTGTAATTGGGCAGTTCATTTACATCTTCCTCTCCTTGGTCACTTGCATCCATCGGAAAAATTTCTTCTGAATTTAGTTCAGGTATTGAACCCTCTATTTCATTTTCTGCTTCTAGTTCTTCAAAGGTTGGTTCAATTCCTTCCACTTTCTTCCATTTGTCCTCTTGAACTCGTGCCCATAGATCTTTAGTCCATTCTCCTTCTACTTCGGGAACTATGGATCCTTCCCTTCTCTCAATACCACATTCGTCATTCTGTGTTCTACTCACTTCAGGCTTTTCATGAGTGTTTACACACTCTTGGAATTCTCCTTCAGAAATTCGGGTATTGGGTAAAGGCGATGCAGGTTTTTCTAAGGTCTGTTGTGCAACTTCTATCGATTTCTTGCAGATCTCCAGTCTTTCTTTTTCTAAGTCGCCTCTTGGATATTCTCTCTCGTGTTGTTCTATGGTAGGTCCTGCTCTTATTCGTGCCTTGTATGCCTGAATCAATATGGCTAATTCTTCAGGCATAGGGTCTGCTAACACTGATCCTACCTCTTCTTTTTTGTACTTTTCATTTTTAATTTCTTCTTCTTTTTTCTTTTCCTCTTTTGGATTCTGTTCGTTCTTCTCCTTTTCCTTATTTTGTAATAACTTCTTTTCTTTTATCCTATCTCTTCGGTGCTTCCATCTCTGGGACCTTTTACTTGCAATACTTTTCTCCGGCTCTTCTGAGTCTTCAACTCTTTGAGGGATGGGTGTGTTCACCTCCCTGTTATTTCGGTTGTTCTCCTCCGTTTTATTAGGGGTCTCTCTGGCTTTGGCTCTTGTTATTGCTTTCAATGGTACTGTGTACTCTTTATCACTCCCTGATGATTCAATTACTTCTATTACATTGATTTGCACGTTAGATGTAACCTTGTTGGGATTCTTGGGGCAGTCTCTGAAAAGGTGTTCCTTACCACAATCACTACAGTAGCCTTCCCAGACTCGTTGTGGTGGTGGTGGGTTTGGCAATGTGCATTCTCTGATGTAGTGATCACCTCCACATTTGTAACATGGTCCTCTGGGTACAGGCGGTCTGTTCATGGGTCGGGGTGGTATGGTTGCTCTAGGAGCTGTGTACATTAATGACACATAGTCCTGCTCATATCCGTATGAACTATCTGATGCTTCCATGCCATAGGCATATGGTTCATACAGTTGTCCATATTCCATCATTGAGCTTTCATAATTGGGATATGCTCCTTGATTATGGTCGTAAGATGAGTCATATGGTTCATTACCAACCAAAGGTGTGGCTGGGACTATTGCTCTCTCTAGGTTTTCTTCAGGTTGAGCTATCTTGACTGGGACAACGTTCTGAGGATGGGGCGGTTGTTGTCCTAGTACTGGTTGTGGTTGGGTGTATCCTTGATACACATATGGTCGTGGCACTGGTGCTTGCGGCTGATAAGTGGGATATCTAAAGGCTTCACCTCCCTGATCTCTCTGAGGGTATCCATAAGGTCCCATGTATGGCTGTGCTGGTCTCGCTTGCCTATTGTAAGGGCAATTTTCTGTATTGTGATTTGTATATTTTTGTTCCACACTGCAATATTGTAGAGGTCCTGGGACAGGGGGTCTATTATAAGCATAAGCAGGTGGTGGGACTACTCCCCTAGTACACAAGTGAGAAGGATGATCACCTCCGCACTGCATACATCTTCTGAGCATGGGTACTCTCATAGGGTTATTGGGGTAGTTCCTCTGTCCTTGAACGTTCAACTTCTTCGCGATCAAATCGGCTATTTCCTCTACATTGTTTTTAGGGATTGATGTGCTACTGGCCGAATCTTCACTTTTCAAGCTACCTTGAGGTATTTTCAGGTCCTCTGCTAGGTTTTCTTCTAGATCTATACATTCCTTCATGCATTCTTGCAAAGTCTGAACTCTCTTTACATATACCAATGATCTCAAAGATCCGTTCAACAATCCTTCCAAAAATAATGACACCATTTTATTTTGGGTAGGTCTCTCTTCTACTGGGCATCTGTCCACATACTGCTTGAATCTTCTTGCAGCCAATCTCACTGATTCGGTAGGGGCTTGCTTAAAGCTATGGATCAATGATGAAGAATTGTTTTTAATTCCTGACTTAGTGAATTCCTCAATCATTTCTTGGTATACTTGCTCCATGTTTTGAAAAGTATTAGGGTCCAATGGTTGAAACCATGCTAACGCAGTGTCTGACAAAGTAAGACCAAAGGACTCATATTGAATCAAAAAGTCTTCTACCTGTTCGGCTCTGATTACTTGTTTAAATTCAGCTATATGATTGTAAGGTTCACTAGAGCCATCATAGTGGTTTCTCATGCATTTGGCAACTTGGATTGGCCTTAATCTTCTTCCTGCTTCTACGACCGGCGGTCTGACTGGAGCATGAATTCCATGTCTTGGGTCAATAGTTGGTTGAGGTCGGTAATTAGGGTTATTTGCACGCATTGCGAAGTGCACAGGTGGTCTGACTGGGATTTGAGTTTGTTGTGTTTGTTGTGTTTGGCCCGACTGTTGGTATGAATCATTATGGGATGTTCCAAGTGGATTTCTTGAAGTAGTGGCTTGGTCCCTAGGGGGAAACACTGGGATATTCTGATATTTCAACTCAGCTCTTTCCGCTTCTGTTAAGGGCCAATATCTTCTCTGATTCTTATCCAGATATGTGATGATGGTGGAGAAATCAGGATCTTGTAACTCATAGATGGTGACTGGATTAGGAGCAGCTTCCCAAATTGAAGAATGTGCTCTAAGAAGATGCTCTATCCCATTGATCAAATATACATCCATTAAGGTGTCATCTTGGGGAATCAGGTCTCCTCTCCATATCCTAGCAACCGTAGATCTCCCTCTAGGTGTAGTTACTTGCTCTTCATTCCCTCCTCCATTTAAGTTTGAAGCATTATTTTCTTCACCAATTTCATTAATGTTTTCTGGGTGTTCTGTGACAACATATTGGATATCTCTTTTGTCCATGTAAAATCCTCCTACGTACTTGACTGCTGGTCTAGGCACTATGTAAGCCTCTGACGCTTTCTTTAACCTGGCCACTGATCTGTTTAGACCATCCAAATAAATAGGGATCTCATTTTGGTTGGTGTTCACATACTCCAAGGAGGTCCTGTACTCTCCCTCAATGATTGACATCATGCCAATCATGGGTACTGTGTTCTGCATATCCTCTGAAGCCATGGGAATTTCTTCCTCTGACTCACTGGAGGTCTCTGAATAATGTGAACGGTTACTTTGCTCTGCTACACTACCTACAGAAGAGATTACACTTCTTCGGCTTCCTAGAGTTCTTCCGGATCTCAGGTTCATCCACCTAACAACTCTGATCAGTCCTTGCAACCTTCTAGCCTCTGGGATTCTTCACTCAGGGTTAGAATTCTAGGAAGAATTTTGGCTAAAAATTGATTGAAAATAACTTTTCAAGTCACGATACTTAACCTCAAAATTCCACGATCTCTAACTACTGACGATACTTGAAACTGGCGATACTCAATCTCCGAGGACAGACGATACTTGATACACCACAAAAATAATACACGATGTTTCAACTCAGATGATACACGATACTTGTGATCCTACGATACACAACACTGATCAAGTATCGCGATCTCTGAAGACCAGACGATACACGATACACGGATTGAAACGATACACGACACTGATCAAGTATCGCGATCTCTGAAGACCAGACGATACACGATACCTGATGAAAACGATACTTGACACTTGGGAGAAAACGATACACGATCTTTGACGAAGAAACGATCGACGATACCTGAACAAAACGATACTTGATCTTTGGTAAGTATCGCGATCTCTGCGAAGCGATACACGATACTTCAGCCAAACGATACACGATCTCTCACAAAACGATACCTCTAAAAACGATCTTTCGCAGACGATCGCTGGCAAAACGATCGCTGACAATACGATATCTCTAAAAACGATCTTTCGCAGACGATCACTGGCAAAACGATCGCTGACAATACGATATCTCTAAAAACGATCTTTCGCAGACAATCACTGGCAAAACGATACACGACACTTGTCCGATATCGCGATCGCTTGAACCAAACGATACACGATATTTTTTCGGTATCACGATCTTTGCCGAGCGATACACGATACCCGAATTGAAACGATACACGACACTGATCAAGTATCGCGATCGGTAAAGACCAAACGATACTCGATCTGGCTCAAGTATCGTGATCTCTGAAGACCAGACGATACACGATCGACGATCTTTGAGGGACGATCTTTGACACACGATCGTTCAGAGAAACGATCGCTGTCAAAACGATCTCTCAGAGACGATCGCTGACGAAACGATCACTGGTCAAAAACGATCTTTGACCGAAACGATCTACGATCTTTGGGAAATATAACGATACTCAACCACAGGAGATCACGATACTTGTCAGGTATCGCGATACTCGACCGCGGGAGCAAAACGATACTTGACCCTTTGCCAAGATTTTTGCTAAGATTTTTAAGTTTTGGTTTGATGCCCTTGTTTTCCTAGTCCTTCTCCCCTCTCCTCACTCTCTGCCTCACTCCAAACACTCCTTTTCACCTCTGTCAGTGCCAAACGATACCTGACGCAGATCGTTTCCCTTTCCAAACTTAATTTACTGAGAAATTATAGATTAAAGGGGTGGGTTAGCTCAGCTTGGTAGCTCCTATAATCTCTTGGTCACTTCCCCTTGCTCTGTGCAACCCCAGCTTGCCCGTTCGCTCACACGATCTCTGATGCAGCCCTCACGATGCTCGACACTGCAGCTCACGATACTTGCTTTCTAGGCAAGTGATTTGCAAAAATGATTTTTGGGCTTTTATACTTGAGGTTTTCTTGCTTCAAAAAAAGATAAATTCCACTAATCTATGACTCACTCCTACTCCAATGACTTGACCTACTCTTTCACTACTCCTACTCTATTCACTCCACTCACTTCCCTAAACTAACAACTCACTACACACACTCCAAGAATGAGAAGTAGCAAGTGCGGCTGAAAATGACTTACCAAAGAAGAGAAAATTTCCACTTCTCCACTTACTTCAATGCAAAAAAGCTACTTACCATCACACGAATGCCTCGATTTGATTCGTCACTCCCCGGCAACGGCACCAAAAAGTGTGTTGACCTAAGTACCAACTTAGGGACTTGCGGAGAAAGAGACTATACCTCAATCCCCTCTCAAGTGCATATAGTGGGGATACACGCTTTTAATTATCAATCCAAAGAGTATACAAACCTAGCCGAGTGTATGAGGACATGCAATCATGTAATGATCAATGCAAATGAACTACTCAAAGAGTGTAAATAAGGCAAAGACTTATCCAAACAAGCTCCAACTGTTGGTCAAGGCGAAACGATACTTGGTGCAGCAACCGTCAGTATTGTGGGCTTTTCTCCTAGCTCCGAGCTCCAAATATAGCGAATAGCATATGCGTTTCGAAGCTCTCGAGAAGACGCATCCAATGGCAGTGGTTTCACTCAATTCCGACGCTCCTACTTTAAGTTATGAGCAAAATACTGAGTCACGGGGAATACTTTCCTACACTTCAGCACTTTCTACACTTCGCACACACCTTACCTACAACAAATAAACACTTTCATGGATAGACAACACTCACAAGCACTCTTTCCAAGCAATACACATGCATACAAGCTCACAGAGAAGAAGATACAGAGTGAAGAAGACACAAATTCGAATTTTTGTGCTCTCTATTCTCACAATGGCAAAAAGTTCTTTACAAAGAGTCACATTTGACTTATATACTAGTGCCCTAAAAATGGTCCTTTCACACAAGAGACCGGCACTTTATTCACTAAAAGACTAATTTCCTACTATTTTACATGGGTAAATCTCCAATCTTCTGTGGGGATGCATCTAGAGGACTCCTCTAGTGCATTTACAACGGAAAATATATTACAAGAATGATTATGATACAAAAATATGATGTCCAAATCGGAAAAATTTTGGGGCCCGTCTTTTTCTCTGCTTTGTGCTTTCTTTAGCTCTGCAACACTTTCCCCCTCTTCGTCTCTGTCGTCCCTTGACAGGCTTTGCTTCTTGTCCTCAGTTTGTTGTCCGCACGCATCCCGTGGCCAGTTTTGCCTGATTCTTGATCTTGCATTACGTTTTAGAGGCGCTCTGATTTGTCCTAGTTGCACACATCGGACCTGGTTGCATTACTCCAAGCCGGTTGATTCAGTTTGCCACGCACGCCATTAGTGCACATATGCGGATGTAGCTCGTAAGCCTTGATCTGAATCCTCTATAACTCAAGAGGTTGAAGCACCCTCATATGGAATACTTGTTGGCCCTGATTCCTCCTTCCAGCTGCGTGCTTTTCCTTGGTGTGTGCGCCCCTGCGGGCTCTGTGCAGAGATGGGTGTTGCGCCCCTGCGGGGCTTCCTGCAGAGATATGTCTTCGGATATCATTGTTTTATTCTTTATTGAGTTGTTTTTTACTTTGATCTTCTTCTTCTTCTTTTTTTGCTTGATTCCCCTTCCACAAAAACCTATCACCACTCTTGTCAAAACAAGTTTATGATTGAGTCTTCACGATGTTGGCAATGCATTTGATGTTGTTCTCTATCAGCAATTTATTGGATGCTTGATTTACTTATGCATAACTCAGTCTGGTATGTAGCTTGTTGTCTCTCACATGAGTAGGTTTATGCATTGCCTAGTTGTCAAGCATTGGTAGGCAGTTAAGTGCATATTTTGTTACTTGAGTGGTAATCGGCCCTGATGTCAAGCTTTCAGAGTGACCATTGAGTATGGGTTGCACAGATGCTTTTGGTTGATTTGGGTAATGGCTATTTTCTACCACCACCATCTTTACTAATAGCCAGAATGCATTGGCAATTCTAAGGAACCTTGTGTTCCATGTTCGCAGAAAATGCATCCAGGTTCACTATCATTATGTCAGGGAGAGACTCTCTGCTAGAGAGACCAGTGAGGGTTATGTATCCACATAGGATAATGTTGTACAAAATTTCACAAATGCTCTTCCTAGCGAAAAGTTTGATTTTTTTCACAAAGCTTTGGGCTTACTTTGCTTTGTGGATTGATTTCTCAATGCCAACTCCTTGTTCACCGCATCACTCCTAAGGGGGATTTCTTGATATACTTCGGTTTTGATGTGTGTGAACACTTTGGACCATCGAAGCACTTCTTTCCCTCCTTAGGCTTTTCCTCGGGCATGTATATATGCCTATTAGCCTAACAAGTCACTTAATTGTGTACATTCAGTTGGTAATACATTCAATATTGTGTTGTTCTCCAAGCTTCTTCTTCTTCTTCTTCTTCTTCTTCTTCCTTATGTTGTTTGTGTGCATATAAATTAAAGATCATAACACTAAACTCTCAAATGCATATAAACCATTCATGTTTTTTTACAATGATTTCTTAATGAAAGATTATACATCACAACTTCCACATTTTAGAGGAGATTTAGACCAAGTATTGTTCACATAAGGCACCCTATAGGCATGGAACATTCCATAAAAAAGAAGTAGAAAGACAAGTGAAAAAAATACTTGAAAAAGGTTTTACGAGGCCTATTTCTTAACCCTTCAAAGCGCCTTCTTTATTAGTAGAAAAGAAGAATAAGACTCATAGGATCTGCATAGATTATTGTGCTTTGAATAAAGAAAATATTAAAAATCGACTTCCAATAACACATGTAGATGATTTGTTAGATAAGTTAAGAGGATCTATTGTATTATTAAAATTGATCTTAAATCTGATTATCATCAAAATTCTATGTGAAAGAGTGATAAATATAAAATTGCTTTTGGAACAAAAAACGTTCATTATGAATTCATGGTTATGCCTTTTTAGATTAGCAAATGCCCTTGCCATATTTTCTAGAATGATAAATAACATATTTTTTGGCATATCAAAAATGTGTTCTTCCTTTTTTATGATATTTTAGTTTATAGTAAAAGTGATGATGATCATAAAAAGTAAAAAAGCATTGAGCATCATCCTGAGTAAAATAAGCACCACAATATTATGGTCCCCTTCGATTAATGAAAAATATTTTCAATTAGAAATACCATCCAATTGGAATATTCATAATTCATTTCGCGTAAGTCCCTAAAACCATTCAAACGAATTCCTCCTTTTAGTCCAATTGTTGAATTTTAGTACTTGCAAAAACCTTTGATGATGTAACTACACCACAAATAGTAATCCTTATTTTAGGTCATTACTAAAGTACAAAAACCATTGTGAAAGAATCTGAGTATTTGCAAAAAGCATCACTTATGTCACATTATGATCACTTGATCAATGCATTGTTGGGTGTGTGTAGAAGTGCGAGAGACACACAAGAAGCACACACAAGGAGCACAAATGCAGCAAGACACACGGAGAAGATGGATGGCTGGAATAGCTCTCTCTATTGACGATGAATTGAACTGAAGTAAGAGCTGAATAATATCCCTAAGTACAAAGTACCACCACATATGAGAGTATCAAGTATGTGGTAACATGGGGAAAAAACCTCTAGCAAGCACTAGAGTAAAAAATGCCCATGTATAGGGAAAACATTCACATCAAAGCTACTTGAGGAACACATAAGTGTAACAAACCCCCCTAGAGTCAATGATGTGAACACATACAGGGAGTGACCGATTAGCCCCCACAAGGTAACAAGCCTAAAGCTTTGCGAAAAGCTTCAAACTTTTCCCGTGGAAGAGCTTTGGTGAATATGTTTGTCACATTATCTTGTGTAGGCACATATACCAAATCAATATCTCCTGCATGAAGGCGCTTTCTCACATAGTGATAATGCACCTCAATATGTTTGGTCCATGCATGAAACACTGGGTTTCGTGCAACAGCCAAAGCACTCTGACTATCACTGAGAATATGCATAGCAGCATCAATCTCCATGCAAAGATCCATCAATAGGCGTCTCAACCATATACAATCCACTGTAGCTTTGAAAATTGCACTGTACTCAGCTTCACAACTCGATGCCGCCACTGTAGGTTGCTTCTTACTCAACCAAGATATGCATGAGTCTCCAAGGAAAAAGCAATTACCACTAGTGGACACGCGAGTATCATAACAACCAGCCCAATCACTATCTGTAAAAGCATGCAAGCATGATTGAACATCTCTTCCATAAAAGAGACCTAATCTCAAAGTTCCTCTGAGATATCTAAACACACGTTTTACCGCTTGCCAATGCTTAGTGCTAGGGCTATGCATGAATTGAATCAACTGGGAAACTGCATATTGTATATCCGGCCTTGTGTTGCATGCATATATAAGCCATCCCACAACTTGCTGATAAAGACAAGTGTCAAATGCATCACTAGAATCCTCGATCGAGAACCTGAATCCTGTCTCAGCTGGTGTGAAAACTAGCTTGCAATCCTCAAAGTCAAAACATTGAAGTAGTTTTTCGACATAATTTGCTTGATGCATAACAATTCCCCCCTCAACGGATACAAATTGGATGCCAAGTTAGTAGCTCAAAGGACCAAGATAAGTGACATCAAATTATGCTGCAAATCAGTCATAAGAATGTCAAGTTTCACATCACATGACCCAGTCAAGAGTATGTCATCGACATAAAGAACAAGCATTGTAAGATCAACCCCATTTTTGCGTACATAGAGGGTGCTTTCAATCGGACTACATGTGAATCCAAGAGCAATCAAGTGCTTATGGATTTTATCATACCATGCACGTGGAGCTTGCTTGAGACCATACAAAGCTTTATGCAAGCAACAAACCATATGCTCTTTCCCTTTCATAGCAAATCCAGGAGGTTGCTTCACATAAACCTCTTCTTGCAAATCACCATTCAAGAAGGCTGTTTTTATGTCCAATTGATGCACTTTCCAATCTCGATGGGCAGCCAATGCAACCATGGTACAAATGGTAGTCATGCGTGAAGTAGGTGCAAAAGTTTCCTCATAGTCAATGCCATATTGTTGCGCATATCCTTTGGCAACCAATCTAGCTCTGTAGCGATCAATGCTACCATCATATTTTCTCTTAATCTTATAAACCCACTTTGTACCAATGGCATTCTTTCCTTTTGGAAATTCACATAACTCCCAAGTACCATTCCTATGTATGGAATCCATTTCTGATTGCATAGCACTCATCCATTGTGGATCGTCACATGCATCTTCAAAAGAAAGTGGCTCTTCATTACATGTTGTTGCAATAAGAGAATAATCCACAAAATTACTTGATGCATGGTGAGAGCTTGATCTTGTTCTACCAAGTAAAGGTGCACTCAATTTGTTGTCCTGCAAAGTTTGTTGCAGCCACTATGGCATAGTTTGTGCACTCTTGATAGACATGCGTTCATTATGTAAAACATCTTCAATATGTACATCATGCATAGGCTGAATTTCATGCTCTATTTCAGCCATATTTTGACATAAATGTTCAGCCATATGCGGCTGGAAATTTCTAGCAGTTTTGATAATTTTTGGCTAAAATTTTTCAGCCATGTTTGGATGGAAATTCTCTGCATTTTTCAGCCGTATTTGGCTGGAATTTTTCAGCCCTTTGAGCCTCAGTTGGCTGATCTACATGGCCATAGTCATGCGCACCATTTTGGAACAAAGGCATGAGTGTATCGAACACATCTTTTGAGCTAACTGTTAGCTGTTTTTTGCATTCAAGTAGAGGCACTACAAGAAATAGGGGGGCGTAGTGATGCCTCCGAATTGGAAAAAAAATGAGTACCGTCGCTTATGTGACGCTGGCATCGCATAAGCGACGATAAATTTTTCGATTTTTTTTTTCTCGAGGTTCGTCGCATAAGCGACGCTAAGTTACAGCATCGCAAATACCGTTGCTGACTAGCGACGTGATTAGCGACGTTGGCAAAGTGAGTAGTGTCGCATCTGGAATGTAAAAAAAAAAATTCGATTTCTCCCGGCACATTTGTGCCGGGATTTGAACGAGAGAGCAAGAAGAGACACAGAGAGAGAGAGAGACAGACAGAGAGAGCGTGAGAGAGAGAGAGAGACACATCTATTTGAAGCAAGGTATGCGCGCACACACACACTTATACACACATACATATGCATACACACGCACATATACACACATAGACACACACACATACACATAGACACACACACATGCACACATATACACACATACACAAATAATGTTGCATACACACATGCACACATAATGCATACACATGCACACACATATACACATACATATACACACATATACACACACATACACACACATACACACACATACACACACACATACACACACACACATACACACACACATACACACACATATATGCATACACACACATAGAGAGACATGCACACACATACACATACATGCATACATAATGCATATGCATATGCGTACATCCATACATACTTACATGCATACACACACATATGCATACATAATGCATATGCATATGCGTACATACATACATACATACTTACATGCATACACACACATATGCATACATACACATACATAATGCCTATGCATACATACACATACATAATGCATACACACACATATGCATACATAATGCATACACACACATATGCATACATACATGCATACACATACACACATAGACACATACACACACATAGACACATACACACACATAAACACATACACACTCATAGACACACACACATACACATAGACACGCACACACATACACACACATATACACACACAGACACATACACACATAATGATGCATTCACACACATACACATGCATACACATGCATACACACATAGACACACATATACACACACACATACACACATACACACACATATATGCATACACACACATAGAGAGACATACACACACATACACATACATGCATACATAATGCATATGCATATGCATACATACATACTTACATGCATACATACATATACATAATGCATACACACACATATGCATACATAATGCATACACACACATACACACACCTATGCACACATACATGCATACACATACACACATAGACACATACACACACATAGACACATACACACACACAAACACATACACACTCATAGACGCATAGCGACACATACACATGGACACACACACATACACACACATATACACAAACACATAGACACATACACACATAATGATGCATACACACACATACACATGCATACACATACATATGCATACATACATGCATACACATACACACATAGACACATACACACACATAGACACATACACACACATAGACACATACACACATAAACACATACACACTCATAGATACACACACACACACATACACACACATATACACACACACATACACACATAGACACATACACACATACACATGCATACACACACATACACATGCATACACAAGCATACACACATACAGACACATATACACACACATACACACACATATATGCATACACACACACACATAGAGAGACATACACACATATACACATACATGCATACATATGCATACATAATGCATATGCATATGCATACAATGTACATACATACTTACATGCATACATAATGCACATGCATAGATACATACACACACATAGACACATACACACATAGACACATACACACACATAAACACATACATACTCATAGATACACACACATACACATAGAGACACACACACATACACACACATATACACACACATACACACACACATACACACATAATGATGCATACACACATACAGACACATATACACACACATACACACACATATATGCATACACACACATAGAGAGACATACACACACATACGCATACATGCATACTTATGCATACATAATGCATATGCATATGCATACATACATACTTACATGCATACATAATGCACATGCTTACATACACATACATAATGCATACACACACATATGCATACATAATGCATACACACACATACACATATATCCATACATAATGCATATGCATATGCATACATACATACTTACATGCATACATAATGCACATGCTTACATACACATACATAATGCATACACACACATGCATACATAATGCATACACACACATATGCATACATACATGCATACACATACACACATAGGCACATACACACACATAGACACATACACACACATAAACACATACACACTCATAGATGCATAGCGACACATACACATAGACACATACACACACACACATATACACACACACAAACATACACACAAAGACACATACACACATAATGATGCATACACACACATACATATGCATACACACACATATGCATACGTACATGTATACACATACACACATAGACACATACACACACATAGATACATACATACACATAAACACATACACACATAGACACACACACATACACATAGACACACACACACATACACACATAGACACATACACACATAATGATGCATACACACACATACACATGCATACAAATACATATGCATACATACATGCATACACATACACACATAGACACATACACACATAGATACATACATACACATAAACACATACACACTCATAGACACACACACATACACATAGACACACACACACACATATATACACACACACAAACACACATAGACACATACACACATAATGATGCATACACACACATACACACATACAAACACATATACACACACACATACACAAATACACACATATATGCATACATACACACATATATGCATACACACACATAGAGAGACATACTCACACATACACATACATGCATATATATACATACATAATGCATATGCATATGCATACATACATACATGCATACATACACATACATAATGCATACACACACATATGCATACATAATGCATACACACACATATGCATACATACATGCATACACATACACACATACACACATACACACACATAAACACATACACACTCATAGATGCACACACATACACATAGACACACACACATACACACACACATACACACATAGACACATAGACACATAGACACATAGACACATACACACATAATGATGCATACAGACACATACACATGCATACACACATACACACACATACACGCACATACATACACACACATGCATACATACACATACTTAATGCATACACACATACATATGTACACGTCTATATATTGATTTCTAACCATTTTGTTTTATATGTTAGGTATTATGGATCCCAGTAGAGAGAGAAAGGCGAAACTCACTCTCATAAAAAGTCTTATGAGAGCAAGAGTTCTGTCCGATACTCTAGGGGCCATAATGCGTGATTACGCAGAGATGTCTAATGAGGAGCTGGACTCTACGATCCAGATGCTTACCCAGCGATCAAATGAGGGCTCTTCTGCGGCTCCACATGTAGGAAGAGAGCTATCTGCTCATAGGTATGTTTTTTTTTTTCATAAACTTTTTTAATGATATTATAACACATATTTTTATTTATTTTTATCTATCTATTTTCAGGACACCTATACCACCTCCAAATCGTGATAGCAGAGCAGAGTTGCCTATGAGGACATGCATAGACACCTTAGGACTAGAGTGCGATATAGACCCAGAGGGGAACATTGTGTACATAGGGAATGGATTGGAGTTCAAGAGAAGAATGCGGGCACTATGCGACTCTTACCTGCGCTTTGTCCACTTACCGTGGAAGTAAGTAAAAAATTTACATATAAATTGAAATAAATATCTTATGTTTTATTTACATTATGTTTTTTATTTTTGTAGCGAGCATGATGAGAGCGATAAAAAATATGTACTTAGTTCACTTGAGATAGAGTTTGGGACAGGATGGTTGCTTAAGTGGTGTCTAAAAGAGATGCGGACACTTATGGCTCATCGTCGCGATAATGCACCGTATGCACTGCTTTTATGTATATATATGTGGATATGAGTATGTGTTTATGCATGTATGTATGTATATGAGAGAGAGAGAGAGAAGATTGAGACTAGAGGTATAAATACACGCACACACACATATACGTCATACATGCACATTTACACACATATACATATACATGCACATTTATACATACACACACATACATGCACATTTTTACACACACATACACATGCATGATGTTACACACATATAATGAATACACATAGACACATACACATACTCACATACACGTACACATACTCACATACACATACACATGCATAATCATATGTACACACACATAGACTCATATAATCATATTTACATGCATATATACATATACACATGCATATATACACACACACAACACATGCATATGCACATATAGATACACATAAATACACAACACATGCATACACATAAATAAATAAATAAATCCTATTTCAAAAATCCTAAATTGAAAACACTAATTTTGATATTAGGGTTTTAAAACCCCTAATTTAAAAACTCTAATTCAACCTTTTATCCATATGTTTGAAGTATATGTAGACATTGCATCTATTCCTCCGACGTCCTACTAGAGATGTCTCTCCTCCCAACCTTATGCCTCTATATATAGCTACTCGAATCAACGAGGATCATAATATATATAAAGATATATACACATCATGTAGATAAGATACATATATATAAAATGGAGTAGATACATTATGCATCACACATACATGCCTAAATGCACACATAAATATATAGATACATACTAACATATTTACATGTACACATTTACACATAGACATATATACATATATACATGTACACATCACATATACATGCCTACATGCACACATAAACATATATATACATGCATACATATTTACATGTACATATTTACACATAGACACATATACATATATACATGTACACAATTATAAACACTTGCATATATTACATGAATACATGAATATTTTACATAAATGCATATGCATATACACACATATGCATATTTAACACATGTATACATATATCACACACATGCAAACACATACATATACATGAAATACATATATATGCATACTAACATATGTATACATATAATACACATGAATACACACACATATGCATACATACATGATAAAAATTTGCTCCTTGAAGATAAAGCTATATATAAAATAATTAGGCATACCCCCGAGCTTCATGTTCTAACTTAGAAGAACATGATTTCATCTCTCTAGTAGGATTCATCGTTATTCAAGTTAATAAAAAAATCTATTATCTGATATCCATTCAGAAGCTTCAAGTTATTGATCGATAACTAGAGTAGAATTTACCATCTAATCTGCTCATATGTTTTCATTATTGCCATCATTTTGGTAAGACATCAATATAGTCTCATATTCATTATCCTTATTGATTTCATTTATTTCTTTATTGTTAAATCTATGTTCTCATGAATCACATCATCTATTGATGGATTAATATCTATTTCTGGTAATTCCTCTTCCTCATCAGTAGAATCAGCATGTAGAGAATTATCCTCTTCATCAAAAAGATTAGTATCATTATCACGTATAATGATTCTAGTTTCTATTTCAGATGTTGATGTATCAGTATCTGATGTTGAATCATCAAGAGGACTTTCTTCGATCTCTCTAACAATAAACTGTTCAAACAATGATCTACCTCTAGGTTGCACATGAATGACTTGCCACCAAGGATGAGCATCTGGGTTTTTATAAAAAATGCTTGTTCAATATGCCTAGGAAGAATATATGGTTCTTTAGTAGATCACATTACCTTGGAAGAATCAATTGCCCAAAACCCAGATAATTCCTTTGTTAATGTGGAATTACTACCTTTATACTCCGCTCGAAACCAGTCAACCTTCAAAATGACCTATCAAAATATATAACAACAAAAACCCATTATTAGGTTCTTAAAAAATAACTAACTCTATAAAAAAAAATATAAGCTTTTTTCTACCAGTTTGAATGTACGAAATGAAATTTCGTAGATACCAACAATAGTTCCTACGTAACCAAGTTCGCTATCTATAAGGTTTGTGTCTTTTGAGCTAGCACGTTGTAGCTCAGTGATGAGTAGCACCTCCTTTAATGTCAATCCGGGAAGACGTGAGGTTGGTATGATGACCTCGAGCAAGTGAAGGCACAAGTGCGTGAGTGAGAAGCACACAAACATGCACACACATACACACACACATGCACACACGGTAAGAACAAAGAGGAGGACAATGGGGTTCTTTTAGACTACTTCCAAAATGCTCATACAAGTTCAATTCTATTACAAGCTAACCTCAAAAATGAGCTCTCTAGCTCTATTTATAGTTTTTGACTAGTTTCTAGCCCTGTCCAGACCTAGTGTCCAGCCTAGTTAAAAATTAGGTTCTCTGGCCTATTTGGAGGTTCAAACAGAGTCTAAAAAATGTGAAAACTGATAGGTAGGTACTTCTAAAGCTCCTCAAGCTCAAGGACTCCTTGGCTTGCACAAAATGGAGCTACAAAAATATGAAATGATATTTATAATGGTTTTTAGTGATGAGAATCACTATTTTTATAGGGATTTCTTCTAACAGTGTGACATACATTCCCTGGAGCTCCCTACTTGCTCCTCCTTCTTGTGTGCCCACCTCTTTGATGCATGAAAAATTTAGATGGCCTACTTGCCAGATCTTCTTTGACTACTCTGTCTGCTTGTGCCTTCTCTTCGCTCCGACTCCCTTCGTAGGCTTCCTTGTCTTGTGAGTCCTTCAGTTCCTTGACTACTGCCAACACCCCCCCCCTCTCTCGCGTCTGTCGTCTCTGACAGACCCTTGTCTAGCTGTGCGTTGGACATAATATTGAACCACATCGGAAGCAAGGTGGTGTTCTTCTAATCGTAGCCCCCGTGCTAGGTCTGTTAACAATGCATCCCAATCCACTGGACCTGGGACGTCTGGATGGGGCACCTTCAATTGATCTGAGTGGATGGTCCTCTCCACAGCGAATAGTTGGAGGAGATGTGAGGGCTTGGGTACAAATATTTCTGAGTGATATTCCCAGAACCCTGTGATGAACATCTCCTCGAAGGTCTGCTTGAAGCATGCTGGGAGGTATTTTATCCTTGCGTGCCAGGCATATACTACCTTTATTGAGGGGGTAGTGCTCATGTCATATACCAGATCTTGGTTGCCTGCAGTGAAGCCAACTCCTGAAAAGTGGGGGTCCTTGATGTTCTTGAATGTCCTAAATGTGATGAGCATTAATTCAAAGATTTTCATGCACATTTGTGCCATCACATCAGGTGTGTTCCGTAGTCGAATGCTCCAGTGACGGATTGTAGAAATCATGTAAGCAATAGTGGGAGGTCCTTGTGGAGGTGCTAGATAGACATAATTTAACCACTTTGCACAACCTTTGACGTTCTTTACAACAATGGTAAATTCGGGCCAGGTGCGTCTGCGGAAGACTGGAACATAACAAGGGTTGTATTTGATAAATAGTGGCATGTTAGTCCAAGTACGAACCATCTCGGGATAGGTCTCAAGAAGACGGATCCTCCAGGTGGGTTGATGAATGGATCCTTTTTTAGCACTCTCAGGGATATCATCGGGCCCAAATTGTGTGGCAAAGGTTGGAGCCTTGCCACATTGTCATTGAATCTCTGCGTTGTAATCTGCCAGGAGTACACAATATGGCACATACTGATCGTCGTTGGTGCCTATCCATCTATGATGAGACATACTGCGGAAATACTCTGACTTTATGATAGTGTCTTCTAATTTGGCCATTGATTGGATTTGGATTGCCACTCGATCTTCATGGGTTTTCGCTGTCTTTTCGAGTGTCTGAAGCCATTCGGGTACTTCGACTTCCAAGGTGTCCATTCCTTCTGAGGTTTGCTGACCTCCTGGCATCGGCATAGGAACATATGGTTCCTCATACGATTCGTCCACCTCAATGGGTACCAATTCATCTGGCTCTGGTTCCACAACTGGAGAGGGCTGTCTTTCATATTCCAGTAACTTCTTCTACAATTCTGCCACTTGCTCTGTTAATGCCTTTACTTCCTCTGAAGTCGTGGTTGTCTCTATGATCTTGGGTTGTGCCTCCTGTTCCCTGAGCTGGCGGCGTAGCGCATCCCGTTCCTTTTCCAAATCATCATGTGCTTCTAATAGATCGGCATAGCTTTCCAAGATTGTCTTCATTGTTTCTGAGGGGACTGCTTTGATTTGTTCTGGGTCGATCTCGTGGGGAGAGCCTTCCATGGTAGCTTCCAGGTTTTCTTCGTTTTGCTTCTGCAGACGCTTGTTTTCTTCAAGGGCGGTAGCCATGTGTTTTCTGAGTAGAGTCAAATTACGTCGGACTCTTAGATTATCTGTTTGGTAGACTTCCAGTAAAGCTTCGAGTTGTTTGACACCTGGCACTTGTGATGGTTGGGGTGCCTCCAGGAGGGTTTGATGGCCTGCTCGAGTGTGGTATAGCGTTGATTGAGGTCAGCCTTTTCATCTTCTATGGTTATAAGCCGTCTCTGTAGTTGTTGGTGATTTGTAGTCAGTTGACGATGACGGTCTTCAAGATCCTGATACTCACTCTGAAGTTGATACACACACTGAAAACATAGTATTTACATTAAAGAATGCAGGGAAAGGGGATGATGCAGGGGGAATGGGGAGGGGAAAGGGAGTCGTGAATGCTGTGGAGTCAAGTGGTGAGGTAGGTGGAGGGGGTATGGGAGATTGAGGCTGCGTGGGGGGGAGGGAGTGGTGCTGTGGCTGGTGATGTTTCCATTGTGTCGAATGTGTGTGTGACTGTGTAGATGGGGACAGTGGGTGGGATGGATGTGATGTTTGTGAAGAGTGTTGTGAAAGTGGGCATGGTAGCTCCTCTGAATTGGATGTCGAGAGAGAGAGGAATTCCCATGACATATGTGGTAATGGTAGAAATAGGGGTGGTAGTGCCATGTGGTGAGGTGAGTTGTGTAGTGAGAGGTGAGATGTGTGGTGAGAGTGGTTCTGCCTGATGTTCTTTGGTTTGTGTGTTATCTCTTGGTTCTGATACATTGATGTGAATTTGCTTGCCGAATCGCATGGGGCAGGTAGGCACCCGTTTCTCAAATCGATGAATATAAGCCATGGCTGCATGAACGGCTTCATCTAAGCCTACCGCGTCTGCGTGCAGGTTCATTGATTCAATAAACATGTCATCCACACCTTCCTCGGCCAACATTTGGCTCATGAGCACCTTTCCTGTTTCAAGCGACAGTTTGTGTTGTTCTTGGACTCGCTTCATGGTTTCATACAATCTTTTTATTTGGGCCGAGTAGGCTGGGGCACTTGCTAGTTCTGAAAGTTCTTCATATTCTTGATCATACTCCTTGTTTGCTTCCTCTTCTTCTGTCTCTTCTTCATCCTCTTCTACTTCTACTACTTCCGGTTGGGTCGGGGCTGAAGTTGTAGTAGTGGGTTGTGGTCCTCGGGTCTGCTCTGCTTCTGTCTACAGGTTAGACTCATTGATCATGCAGGCAATTTCCTCATCTGTCAAATCGGCTAGGGTGTAACCTTGTGGGAACTCCAAGTCCGATGGAATCGGAGGGAACACAAGATTGGGTCCTTTTGCACTTGGTCTGGGTAGGCGAATGGTAAATGGTCGGACAAGTCGCGTTTGTGGAGGGGTCACCTCTGGTGTGGTGGCTCCCCTTGCTTGGGCACATGGTAATTGAAGTCCCCCTCTCATCTTCTTCGATGGAGGACCCGCCGTTGACAGCCGTCTTCGGAATTCTTGGGCCCTGGACCATACTAGTGCTCATGGGCACGTCGTACGCTAAGCACCTGTAAATTATTTTTGTCAGAGCACAGCATCCATGAAGCACATTCTTCTGTTTCTTATTCCATCGTTGATGGGCTAGGTGGATTTGATCGATGATCCAGTGTGGCATATTGATGGTGAGATTCTCTGTCTCTGCCAAGTACAAGCTGAACCAGATCTTTTTTGGTGGCATTGTGAAGCGTTCTTGGGCAGGGAAAGCAAAGTGTTGCATGATCATCCGTAGGTGGAGAGCGATGGTTGGTGTCATTGCTACCATGTCCTTCAATTTGTTGAGATCCTTGTGCTTCATCCTGCTTGGGATCATTGTTTCCTTCTCAGTGGGGATATGCATACCTTGCATGTTCAATGCTTCTCGTACTAGGTTGAGGGTCAGTATGAATCTTTTGAGCTCGTGGCCTGGTGTTAATGAGGGTAGCATGAAGGTACTATCGCCTCCTTTAGCCCTGCTAGGGGTGATGGTACTGATAAAGTAGGAACAGTGCAAGAAATCTGGCTTAGGTAAATGTTCCCGGAAATAGCCATCCAAGCCTGCTTTGGTCCATACTGATCGCATCACTTCTGCATTCTGATACTGCTCAAATTCATGGGTAAAGAAATGATATCGTCCCCACTTGCCATTAAACTCAAGTTCTGCTTCCCAAAAGTAGGTGTCGTCTCCCAATGGCCCTGCGACATCATTGAACCAATGTGCATGCTTCCCCACTTGAGAAGTGTGCCCCTGAGGCGGGTCCTGAATAGGAAGCACATGTACAGCTCCAAGTTCTTGAGGTCTCTCAGTGAGTTGTGGTTCCAGAAGGAGGGCTTCAATGTCCACTATCTGGGTGCTAGACCCTGCCTGGGAGCTGGTGCCTCCGATTTCTGCCATGTTACCGCTTGCTTGCTAGTTCTGTGAGAATATAGAAGCATGCGTTAACATTGTAAAGGACAAGGTAGAACAATTTTTGTCCCCATTACAACATTAACATGAGGTGAATGATGAGTTAGTCGATCAATGAGTGCTCGATAAGTGTGTGTGTTGTTAGTCCTATGAGCTAAGTGAAAAGATGCAGTGTGAGAATGATGCAGTCACTTCCACTGAACGTGCACTCATTGAAGCTATTAGTGCTCAAAAAAATCACTCATGAATACATACAAATCAGTCACTTCCAAATGATCCAAGAACATGCACATATATGCAACTCCAATTCCAACATGCATCAAATTGCTCATGCATTCCATTATGAAAATAGTCTCAATTAAAATAACACATGCATACCTTTCCATGTTTTACACATGCAACTGTTATTGTGAAAAAAACAGAAACGGAAATATCGAAATAACAACAAAAACTGAAATGAATTCAACAGGAGATGCAACATACCCAAAATGCATACCCCATTATTGCACCTACTATTCACTATGTACAATTATTCCATGACTAGACACTCCCGAAGAATCTCCATCGTCGTCCTACAAAAGCCATCGAGATTCGAGTACAAGTCAAGACCTACATAAAAACCCTGGAGTGTCCCACACTCTGGAAAACCCTCGGATAAAGCACACAAGTTATAAGCAAACCGTTGCATTACCTCGCTAAAGGTCTCATCTATAAGTACATATACAGTATCCGTGCCTTTGAGAATGTTGATTCAGAGTGAGCTGATCTGTCACAAGCCACCATACCAATCACACAAGCAAATAATGTTCCCTTCCAGGCGATCGTCTCCTTCTCCTCTCTCTCTCTCCCCCTCAGGAGTGGGGAATAATTTCATATGTAAATTTTATTTATATTCACACGTTGGCCTGCATTGACATTGGATGCGACTCGTGGCCCTGACCACCCAGCCAGGTTGATTCCACCCATCTACCAATGCAACACAGCGCACAACACACAAACACATAACGATAACAATCACATATAAAGCTAGCCCATAACGAAGCTGGATGCGGCTCGTGGTCGTGACCGCCCGGCCACAATGGCTCCACCTACCTACCAACCCGTTATGGCGTGTAGCTAAGACACAAACATATACATCCCAAGCCTATGGCGAAGCTAGCTGCGGCTCGTGGTCCTAACCACCCGGCTAGGATAAACCCACCCACCTACTAGCCCACCATAGCGCGTTGGTACGATCACAACACAATGTTTTTTTTTTCTTTTCTTTTCTTCTTTTTTTTTTGTTTTTTTTTCATAGTTAATTAACTCGCCCCAGTCCTGAGAATTAGGGAGAGGAAGAGAGGGATTTTTTCCACTTTTCCCACACAGACATGCAAACATACACACTCCAGCCTTTGACAGATCAACCACCTCTTCACTCCATTCTCTCAATTACAGACACTACATATGTATTCATCGATTTGACTTTTCACTAGGTAACTACAACCGGCTATGCCTTGGTCCCTCATATGCTTATCCTTAGATGCTCTAGAATGTGGGTCTCCGGGATGTCTCATATAGCCTCACCTCGTACTCGCATCCCGACGACTTCCCTAGGGCGAGTCAAGCTCAACTTCAGGAGCTCCGTCATCACTTTCTATCGTTAACACATCTGCCCAAGCCCAAGTGATATCGTTCTCTTCGTTAGGCATTTCCCTCGAAGGGTCGAAATAGTAATATCGATCCCCTGCCCATCCTACATGTCGGATCAGGTATGTTTCAAACCACTCAATATGAAATATAACATCCAAACCCTGGTTTATGAAGCATACCAGCCAGTGCGCTTGTTCCACATCATATTCGGTCTCAAAGTCGTCGACCTCTATGTCCATGCGGACGAATGTCTGGTCTGAGAAATATATCCCCAGCTCGTACAAATAGAGTTGAGTTATTTGATCTGCCATTTTGTTACTTAGCTCCTAACAGTCTCTGCGCAACATAAAAATAATTAGAAGTCCAAAATCCTTGAGCTAGCAAGAGATAATATTCATGACAACAAAAATCATAGCTTATATATGCGCATATATATATATATATATATATATATATATATATATATATATATATATATATATATATATATATATATATATATATATATATATATATATATATATATATAAAACTATACATCTATGTACAAGGAGTCTACTACGTCCTTCCGCTTGGATCTCGTCTGGCTTCTCCCGTCCTAACGCTACTTGAAATATGGTTTAACTCGAAGCGCATTAACCTTCACGGGAGCACATTCTTCTCCTAAATCCTGAATTTGCATGGAACCATTGGAGTTGAGTTCCACCACTTTAAACGGCCCTGCCCATCTTGTCTGTAACTTCCCCGGGAATTTATAATATTTACTATCATAGACTAGCACCACATCCCCTTCTTGAATCGCATAGGTCTTGAGATTCTTGTCGTGCCTCTCCTTACGTCTTCTCTGAATAGCTTCCAGACTTTGTTGTGCAATGAGTCTCTTTTCTTCTAGCTTGACCAGTTGTATGTACCTCTCCTTCAATGACTCTTCCTCTCCCAGCCTGGCCTCGATGGCCATTCTTAATGTCGGCACTTCTTTTTTGATGGGAAAGATGGCTTCCTCGCCATATACTAGGGAGAACGGAGTGCTCTTAGTCGTCACTCGGTAGGATGTTCGATATGCCCACAAAGCTTCCAAAAGTCTCTCATCCCAGTCTCGCCTATGCACAGCTACTGTCTTTGTCAGAATCTGTTCAAGAACCTTGTTGGTAACCTCCACTTGTCCATTCGCCCTCGGGTAATATGGAGTGCTTTTCCTATGTTTGATCTTATACAATTCCATTAATTCCTCGATCAATTTGTTGACAAAATGTGTTCCTCAGTTTTCAGAGCTTTGGCTTCTACCCACTTGGTAACATAGTCAGTGCAGACCAGGATATACCTATTGGATCTGTGTCTTGAGGGAGGATCAATGGGCCCCACAAAATCAATTCCCCATTTTTCAAATGGCTTAAGAGCCAGCACCGGCGTAAGAGGAGCTGCATGTGCTAATGTTGGTTTGCCCATTCTTTGGCATTTGTCGCATTTCTTACAGTATGTGTGAGAGTCTTTGAACTGTGTTGGCCACCAATACCAGCCAATAAGATCTTTCTTGCCGTCAGCTCACCAGCAAAATGCCCACCGTAGGGTTCATCATGCAGTGCCCTCAAAACTAAGGTTGCTTCTTCTTCCTCGAGACACCTCTGATAAATGCTTTCATGGACAAAATATCGATAGAGCTGCCCACCAATGATGCTATGGTATTTTGCCAGTGCTAATAGTTTTTGCTTCTCTCTCTTGCTTGCTCCCGGCGGGTATTTAGTGGTGCACAAGAAATTCACCAAAAGGTACTTTAGCATCAACCTGAAATAGATGCCCATCAGGAGCATCATCGGGCACACCAGAGATTGGCTCCTCATTAATAATTCGAGATAAATGGTCCGCCAATATGTGCGCTTTTCCTGGTTTGGTTACAACTGTGAACTGAAATTCTTGTAGGAGTAGCATCCACCTCATCAATCGCCCTGATAGCTCAGGTTTATTGATGATATACTTTAGGGCTTCGTGATCCACATAAAACGTGAAATGCTTTCCCATCAGGTAATGCCGATACTTGTTTACCGCAAAGATCATCGAGAGGCATTCCTTCTCTGTAGTCGTGTAGTTCCTCTCAGTGCTATTCAAGTTTTGACTTGCGTAATAAATAGGGTGGTCCAACTTCTTTTCATCGGCTTGGCATAGCACTGCTCCAACCGCAGTATGAGAAGCGTCGGTATGCACATGAAATTCTTTCGTCCAGTCTGGTGCTACCAAAATCGGTGCATTTATCAATCTCTCTTTGATCAAGTCGAATGCAACTTGACACTCTCCAGTCCATTGATATTGTTGGTCTTTCCTCAAAAGATTCGTCAGTGGTGCTGCTGTTGATGCAAAATTTAATATGAATCGTCGATAATAATTAGCATGCCCCAAGAATCCTCTGAGTTGCCGCAAGTTTTGAGGAGGTGGAAGTTGTCCGATTTTTTCTACTTTATCCTCGTCAACCGCGATCCCTCTTTCGGAAATAACATGTCCCAAGAGCAATCCTCTTCGTACTCCAAATGTACACTTTTCAGGATTTAATGTGATGTCTTTTTCAATGCTTCTTCTTAAAATAGCTTTGATCCTCTCCATCATGTTTTCATCGTTGCCTCTGATCGCAAAATCATTGAGGAATATCTCCATCCAATCCTGCAAATAGTCTTGATATGCAGCTATCATTGCCCTCTGGAATGTGGCAGGTGCATTGCATAAGCCAAATGGCATCACACGATATGCATATGTACCCCATTCTATCGTGAAAGTAGTTTTTGATTGATCCTCTTCATGGATTTGGATCTGGTTGTACCCACTGAAACCATCCAAAAATGAGTACAATTTATGGCCAGCCACTCTGTCCAAGATTTGATCAGTAAACGGCAAAGGGAAGTGATCCTTTTTTGTGCGCTCGTTCAACTTCCGATAATCTATGCAAATGCGGATTTTCTTAGTTTTTTTTGGAACAACTACAATTGGTGATACCCATTCGCTGGAGGCAATGGGATATATGAATCGTGCTTCCAATAACTTAGTCAATTCTAGCTTGATCAATTCCGAGTAGACTGGATTTGTCGGCCTAAGTCGTTGACATATTGGTCGGGTGCCTTCTTCCAAATCTATATAATGTTGACAGATTCGGGGATCAATTCCTCTCAGATCACTGTATGACCATGCAAAGGCCTTGCTGAAATTTTTGAGTGCCAATTTAATGCAATCTCGTACTCCATCTGGTAGCTCTGACCCCACACTCAAGAACTTTTCTGGAAAAACTTCCCATTTTTCCACGTGAGCTTCTCGCGAATATTCCTTATTCCTTGATGACGCTGCGATTGGAAAGTGCTCCCCGATCACGCGTGCATGGTTGGCCAGCAAATCATTGTTTTTTTCTGTTTCAACCGGACCCAATTTCTTTAGTTCAGCTTTTGCAATGGCTTCCGACACTTTAGTCTTACTCTCCGCTTCTTTTTCCGATTCTCGACTTCTCCTCAGAAGCTCTGCTTCTAGCACTCTGACCCTTTCTCTCAACTGTTGTACTTCCATTGTCGGAGCTAACTCCAGCTTCAACTCATCTTTTGAAGTTACCTTCTCCACGGATTGGGTAGCTGTGCTTTCCCTTGTGTCTATACTCAACATGTAGCACACAAATTCACTAATATGTGTCAACCATCCTAGCAACTCCTGGTCTGAGTCATCTTTGTAAACTAGTGGGTCTTTGTACTCGCCCACCTTCGCGTGTTGGAGGTTGGACAATTGCAAGTTAAATCCATCTTGCAAAAGGTCCTTGGAAGTCTCCGTGCGCAAGGCAAATCTTACCCGTGCCATTTCTTGTCTAACCTTTTCCTTTGCTTTTTGCTCCCTTTCCTCAGCTGTTGTCGGTTTCTTGCCGGACAAGTTTGGGGACACTTGAAGTTGTATTCGATCGCCCTTCGATCCAATTGTGATAAATCATGTGTGCCAATCGTGCACACATTCGGCTTGCACCAACCATGGCCGTCCAAGTAAGATCGAGAAGGTAGCCTCTGAGGTCCTTGGTCTTACTATCAGATAATCAACTTTAAATTCTAGACCGCCCACAACAGTGCTTACATTCTTCAAAAGACCTATAGGCTTTACTTGCGTTTGATCTGCCATCCTCAAGGACATCGGAGTTTCTTCCATGTGGTTGAGGCCCAAAGCTTTCATCATGTACTCAGTCATAAGGTTGACTGCGGCTCTACTATCTAACTGAGCACCGGGGACTGCATATCCTTTAATTTCGACTGTCACAGCTGGAGCATTCGAATCAATTTGCGTTGTAATACTTTGAATCATGCCTTGGACCTCTTTATCTTGTCTCTTTTTATCTCGAGCTTTCCTCGGCTACTTAATATATTCATTGTAGAATTGTTTCCTATATGCAGGTGAACATTTCAGCAATGTGCCAATGTCCAGCGTGACTTCCGTGTCAGCGAGCACCTTTACGATGTCCACTTCCTCCAAACTTTGTCTTTCCTTCCTACATTTTGGAGCCCTTAATCTTTCGGGGAATGGTGCTATGCCTGGCACAAACTCCTTGTTCACTGGTGGAAGAATCTCAATCTCTTCCCCATCCTCAAACTCTTGCTGCTCATCAAATCCTCCAACTTGGTTTTCTCCCTCTTCATGTTCGGGTGTCTTCTCTTGACTAGCTTTTTCGCTTTCACCTTCTGGATGTTTCTTTAAATACTCTTGAGTCCTTGTGACTACTGCCACAGTTGGCTCTTTATGCGGTTTCTTGGCCTGGTAAGCATCCACAAAGTGCATTGACGAGCTAGAGCCTTCTTGAGGGTTCGGTGTCTTGAACACTACTCCGATTGTAGGAATGTGCTCTTGAGCTCTCGATGTGGAATGCATCTAAGTTTCAACATAATTTGAGGACTGTTAGCTCACAAAATGGTTGGTTTTTATGCACTAATGTGGTTCTAGTTGGCAGGAAAATATGTTTGATTTCAGATACTTGAAGAGTGATTCAATGATTGATGAGAATTATATGGGGACTACATGATGCCTTTTTGGTTGAAGAGGAATGCTAGAAGGGAGAACTTCCATTCTAAAGATAGTGCACATGCTGGATCCCTCTTGATCTGGTCCAGCTCATCCCTTGGAGACAGATGCGCCTATATCTATTGACTATGGACCTCCTTTAGGAGTTCAACCTCCACCTGTGTTGCTGGAGCAGGAAGCTGCTTCCCATCATCTTTGTTGTTGAGAATAACCTTTGGGCCATCGGTATGTTCCATATCCGGGCAACTTCTGTGCATGAGATATGGAAGAAGGGTCCTGCTTTTGGGATGCCAGGGATTCATGTTGATGGTATGGATGTCTTGAAGGTTAGATAGATAGCCTTAGAAGCTGTTGCTCGTGCTAGGCGAGGTGATGGCCCCACTCTTATAGAACGTGAAACTTATCGGTTCAGAGGCCACTCACTTGCTGATCCAGAGGAGCTTCGTCAACCAGCTGAAAAAGGCACATTATGCTGCGAGAGATCCAATTATAGCATTGAAAAAAATACCTACTAGAGAGTGGTCTTGTGGATGAAACTGACCTACGAAGCATTAACAAGAAAACCGATGAGATTGTGGAGGATGTTGTGGAATTCGCTGATGCTAGCCCATTGCCTCCACGGAGCCAATTACTAGAAAATGTATTTGCAGATCCCAAGGGAGTCATGCAGGCCCCGACTCATTTCTGGTGGTTCTGAGGCACAAAAAAAAAAAAAAAAGCAAAGGGGTGTGACAGGCCGTTTTTTCTTCAGATCTGACAACACTAAAGAACTTTGAAAAATCGGGCCATTAATCCCTGAGGCCAATGAATTCGTAACTGCCCTTGTCAATGAGGGATATGTGGAGGATGTAGCACAAGAAAAAAAGGGGGAAAGGCATCAGAGAGGTGTGCATGTACATCAGAAAAGGGGCGACCCTTTGTCAGAAGTAACAGAAAAGTATAACAGCTTTTGGCTGTTAATTTTGGAGGGAGGACGCTTAAAGATGGCACATACGGGGGAGGGGGTTCTTCCTCTCTTCGTGGTTGGAAGAGGTCTGCGGGGGAGATAGGTTGAAGGGCTACGCTCTACACACAGAGTGTTACTTTCCTTCGAGAAGGAAAAACATGCAGGTGCATCCGAAGAGGTGCTGGGAGTTGGAAGCATTACTCATAGTCATTTTACTCCAATGGGCTCACCGAGAATTCTCGCACATCTTCTTCAGTTTGTGGTAGCTCTATGGAGTATGGAAAAAGGGAAGTTAATTTGATGAGTCTGCTTATCTAGACTTTGATAGCGCAACTTAATTGGAAAGGATCACTACAGTTCTAAAGTTTTCAAGGCTTATGGTTTCATCTTTGGCTGCACATTCAAATGCCATACCTTGGTTTGGTGACAAAATAGCTTCGTATCTTTGATCTACAGTTCATGTTGTTGGGCACTACTTGCAACCGGTGGAGCATCATTGGCATTGGAGGAATAAGTATCTGGCAGGGGGTGTTCTTGTTGGAGCTACAGTTCTTTACTTCGTTTTGGAACATTTAGACTACACATTCTTATGGATTATTTCAAAACTTCTCCTCGTTGCCTTAGCTGTACTATTTATTTGGTCAAATGCTGCAGAATTCTGAACAGGTCTCCACCCCCTTTTCTGTGATCTTTATATATCTGATAAGGTAGCTCACAGTCTTGCCCTCGCTCTGAGAAAACCAATCAACAACGCATTAGCTGTTGCACGTGACTTGGCACTTGGAAAGGATTTCAGACTATTTTGGAAGCTGTGTACGATACCTATGAGGATCAAATTGAGCTGTATCTGAAGCAGGGATATACAGTGGCTCAAAATCACTACAAGAAAGTGGACGAAACTGTATTCAGCAAAACACACGGTATGTTTCCAAAGTTAAAGAAGTCAGATTGAAAGTTCCTATTCTTAGTGCAAGATGATGCTCCCAATAGGATGTACATATGATGGTCAATCGTATTGTCGAAACATTTGCAGTGGTAAAAGTCCATGTCTGCCTATTCGTGTACAAGCATGTAATACAGGCCAAGAGTATCTGAGTCGTTTGTATCCTGTATAATGCTACAGCTCGAGTTGTATGAACGTGTAATTGTATGTCTGAATTGTATGAGAGAAAGAGGGCTTGATAACAATAGAAAAAGGGGTATGCACGGGAGTGCGTGTCCAAAACATGTGTGTTTGAAGTGCATACCTGGATGAATAGTGTATGCTGATGCATGTGTGAGACGGATTATGTCATTGAGGTGAGAGAAGGAAGAAAGTGGGAAAAGGAAAGGAGGGGAGCGTGGAAGGTGGGAAAAAGTGTGGAAAGAGTAGAGAAGAGAGTGGAGGAGAGAGAAGAAGAGGGAGTGCACATGAAAAAGAAAGGAAATTAGTGAGAAGGTGGGTGGGTGTGAGTGTGTGTGTATGAGTGAATAAGGGCAAGGGTAAGAGTGAGTGCCCGTAGGGAACAAAGGGCATGAGGACATGAATGAGAGAAAGATCGGGTAGAGGGAATGACTATGAATGTGCCTGTGCATGAGCGAACAAAGGTGAGAGAGAGGTGAAGGTGTATAATTACATGTGTGGGAAGAGTGTGGAAGAGATAGGTGGAAAATGAGCGGACATAGGTGGACAAGAACATGGGGTCCTAAATTATAAATAAATTCGGGGATTCCAAGCAACACAAGTAACCAATTCCAAGATGTTCGAGCAGGATAAGAGTTTGTATAATCATCTTTCCCGTGGACTAAGAGACAAAACATTTTGGTGTGTCTGTCGGGAATAGCTTGGCACGTCTCTATAAGAGAGTGCCATAGGTTCGCCTAGCGCCACATGTTGGCCGAGCTTGCAGACTCCAGATCTAGTACATGAGTGAGGGGAGCTCATCCTCAGGAGCAACACAAACTCAAAGAGAGGAACGCTCTCAGAGAAGAGCCCTTGAAAGAGAAAGGAAGAGGTGGGAATCGCAAGGTGAGTCAACCTTGACTCGCTCGAAGAAATCTGCCAAAAACGTGTACTCCCGTAGGAGAGTCGCGAATCAAGTGCGGAAGTTTGAAGGAGGGATCCTGAGGCCGCGTGCATTAAATTTTTGGGATCGAAGTGATATTGATATCACACCTCTGTTCGAAATGGCTCAGCGGATTTCAGTTCACTTGGGGGACTTCACCAAGTTCTCAGGTGCTTGGGACAAGGATCGAGATAGTTTTATCCAACTGTTTGAGGTTACTTGTGAGGCCAATGAGGTAGTTGACCAGGATCAAAGGTTGAGAATTTTTCCGGCTATTCTTCGTGATGAGGCAGCCAATTGGTATGGGAATTTGACACCACAAGAGCGTGGAACTTATCAGATGCTCAAGGAAGCCTTCTTGGCAAAGTTTCGATGACAAGGCTTCCAAGATAGATTGGCCCAACAGATGGATTACTTGCGACAGGGAGTCAATGAGAGCATCGATAACTACATCCAGAGAATGGAAACGTTGGTAAGAAAGATGGGTGAGAATGCTCCGAATGATGAGACATTGAAAAGAAGATTCATTTCGGGATTGAGGGATCCTACAGCACAGCAGCATATCAGCCTGACAAGACCTGCAACCTTAATAGATGCTAAGGAACAAGCAAGGCTTTTGGAGGAAGTACAATTATGTCAACAGAGGAAGATGGAGCTCTTATACGAGCCAATGGGAGGCCTAGGAAACATACCGATGAAAGATCATGGCCAAGGAAGTCCCGCATTGATGACCCCAGCTTTTGTAGCTGCCACTAGCACGCCAAGCGAGGTAAAGCCTGCGCTAACTGAAGAACGAATATTGGAGTTGGTCACACAAGCTATAAAAGCTGCCATAATGACCCAAGAAACATACACAGTAAAACCCGAGGTAACTACAACCCCGACTCAAGTGTTTAGATCAAATACATGGTGTGGAAAGTGCCATGGTTACGACCATTTGGCTTCAGAATGCCTACAGTCTCAAGAGTATTCACAGATAGATCATCACCTAGAATGCGTTGCACTTTTTGTGGAAGAACAAATCACACAGAGGACCGATGTTACAACAAGAGAGCCTATGAAGAGAGGACCATGAAATCGGGAGATACAAGAGAAAGACCTTACACGGGATTGCCCGCTCAAAGTGTCCCACCTACATCTCGTTGGGAAAACAGACCGACTTATGGATATGGTGCTCAGGGTCAAGGAGGAGACTATCCGAGAGGAGTTGCACGTGATCAAAGAAGAGATGGTCCAACCCAGTGCTGGAGATGCCATGGCTTTGGCCATACACAATCTAGATGCCCAAACGAAAAGAAACCAATTGATTATACCCCACTATGTAGGTACTGTAGTGGAGAGGGACACTTTGATGAAGATTGTCCAAAACGAAGAGCTTCCATTGGCAAGGAAAAAGGACCAGTAGGGTCCTCGAATTACGTTGATACTCAGATGCATTCCACATCGAGAGCTCAAGAGCACGTTCCTACGATTGGAGTAGTGTTCAAGACATCGAACCCTCAAGAAGGCTCTAGCTCGTCAATGCACTTTGTGGATGCTTACCAAGCCAAGAAACCGCATACAGAGCCAACTGTGGTAGTAGTCACAAGGACCCAAGAGTATTCAAAGAAACATCGAGAAGGCGAAAGCGGAAAAGCAAGCCAAGAGAAGATACCCGAACACGAAGAGGTAGAAAACCAAGTTGGAGGATTTGCTGAGCAACAAGAGTTTGAGGATGGGGAAGAGATTGAGATCCTTCCACCAGTGACCAAGGAGTTTGTGCCACGCATAGCACCATTCCCTGAAATATTAAGGGCTCCAAAGTGTAGGAAGGAAAGACAAAGTTTGGAGGAAGTGGACATCGTAAAGTTGCTCGCGGACACGGAAGTCGTTGGACATTGGCACATTGCTGAAATGTTCACCTGCTTATAGGAAACAATTCTACAATGAATATATTAAGAAGCCGAGGAAAGCTCGAGATAAAAAGAGACAAGATAAAGAGGTCCAAGGGATCATTCAAAGCATTACGACGCAAATTGATTCGAATGCTCCAGCTGTGACAGTCGAGATTAAAGGGTATGCAGTCCCTGGTGCTCAGTTAGATAGTGGAGCCGCAGTCAACCTTATGACTGAGTTCATGATGAAAGCTTTGGGCCTCAACCACATGGAAGAAACGCCAATGTCCTTGAGAATGGCAGATCAAACACAAGTGAAGCGTGCGGGTCTTTTGAAGAATGTAAGAACAGTTGTGGGCGGCCTAGAGTTTAAAGTTGATTATCTGATAGTAAGACCAAGGACCTCAGAGGCTACCTTCTCGATCCTACTTGGACGGCCATGGCTAGTGCAAGCCGAATGTGTGCACGATTGGCGCACAGGATTTATCACAATTGGACCGAAGGTTGATCGAATACAACTTCAAGTGTCTCCAAACTTGACCGGCAAGAAATCGACAACAGCTGAGGAAAGGGAGCAGAAAGCAAAGGAAAAGGTTAGACAAGAAATGGCGCGGGTAAGATTTGCCTTGCGCACGGAAACTTCTAAGGACCTTCTACAGGATGGATTTAACTTGCAATTGTCCAAACTCCAATATGCGAAAGTGGACGAGTACAAAGATCCACTATGTTACAAGGATGACTCAGACCAGGAGTTGCTGGGATGGTTGACACATACAAGTGAATTTGAGTGCTACATGTTGAGTATAGACACAAAGGAAAGCAAAGCTACCCAATCCCTGGAGAAAAGAACTTCAAAAGATGAGTTGAAGCTGGAGTTAGCTCCGACAATGGAAGTACAACAGTTGAGAGAAAGGGTCAGAATGTTAGAAGAAGAGCTTCTAAGGAGAAGTCGACAATCGGAAAAAGAAGCGAAGAGTAAGACTAAAGTGTCGGAAGCCATTGCAAAAGCTGAACTCAAGAAATTGGGTCCAATCAAAACAAAACAAAACAATGATTTACTGGCCAACCATGCACGCGTGATCGGAGAGCACGTTCCAGTCACAGCGTCATCGAGGAATAAGGAATATTCGCGAGAAGCTCAGGTGGAAAAATGGGAAGCTTTTCCAGAAAAGTTCTTGAGTGTGGGGTCAGAGCTACCAGATGGAGTACGAGATTGCATTAAATTGGCACTCAAAAATTTCAGCAAGGCCTTTGCATGGTCATACAGTGATCTGAGAGGAATTGATCCCCGAATCTACCAACATTATATAGATTTGGAAGAAGGCACCCGACCAATATGTCAATGACTTAGGCGGACAAATCCAGTCTACTCGGAATTGATCAAGCTGGAATTGACTAAGTTATTGGAAGCAAGATTCATATATCCCATCGCATCCAGCGAGTGGGTATCACCAATTTTAGTGGTTCCGAAAAAAAATAAGAATATCCGTATTTGCATAGATTATCAAAAGTTGAACGAGCGCACAAAAAAGGATCACTTCCCTTTGCCGTTTACTGATCAAATCTTGGACAGAGTGGCTGGCCATAAATTGTACTCATTTTTGGATGGTTTCAGTGGGTACAACCAGATCCAAATCCATGAAGAGGACCAATCAAAAACTACTTTCACCACGGAATGGGGCACATACGCATATCGTGTGATGCCATTTGGATTATGCAATGCACCGGCCACATTCCAGAGGGCAATGATAGTTGCATATCAAGACTATTTGCAGGATTGGATGGAGATATTCCTCGATGATTTTACAATCAAGGGCAATGATGAAAACATGATGGAGAGGATCGAAGCTATTTTAAGAAGAAGCATTGAAAAAGGCATCGCATTAAATCCTGAAAAGTGTACATTTGGAGTACGAAGAGGATTGCTTTTGGGACATGTTATTTCCGAAAAAGGGATCGCAGTTGACGAGGATAAAGTAGAAAAAATTGGACAACTTCCACCTCCTCAAAACTTGCGGCAACTCAGATGATTCTTGGGGCATGCTAATTATTATCGACGATTTATATTAAATTTTGCATCAATAGCAGCACCATTGACGAATCTTTTGAGGAAAGACCAACAATATAAATGGACTGGAGAGTGTCAAGTTGCATTCGACTTGATCAAAGAGAGATTGATAAATGCGCCAATTTTAGTAGCACCCGACTGGACAAAAGAATTTCATGTGCATACAGATGCTTCTCATACTGCGGTTGGAGCAGTGCTATGCCAAGCCGATGAAAAGAAGTTGGACCACCCTATTTATTACGCAAGTCGCAACTTGAATAGCACTGAGAGGAACTACACGACTACAGAGAAGGAATGCCTTTCGATGATCTTTGCGGTAAACAAGTATCGGCATTACCTGATGGGAAAGCATTTCACGTTTTATGTGGACCATGAAGCCCTAAAGTACATCATTAATAAACCCGAGCTATCAGGGCGATTGATGAGGTGGATGCTACTCCTCCAAGAATTTCAGTTCACAGTGGTAACCAAACCAGGCAAAGCGCATATATTGGCTGACCATTTATCTCAAATTGTTAATGAGGATCCAATCTCTGGTGTGCCCGATGATGCTCCTGATGGGCATCTATTTCAGGTTGATGCTAAAGTACCTTGGTATGCCGACTTGGTGAATTTCTTGTGCACCACTAAATATCCGCCAGGAGCAAGCAAGAGAGAGAAGCAAAAACTATTGGCACTGGCAAAACACCATAGCATCATTGGTGGGCAGCTCTATTGATATTTTGTACATGAAAGCATTTATCGGAGGTGTCTCGAGGAAGAAGAAGCAACCCTAGTGTTGAGAGCATTACATGATGAACCCTGCGGTGGGCATTTTGCTGGTGAGCTGACGGCAAGAAAGATCTTATTGGCTGGGTATTGGTGGCCAACGTTGTTTAAAGACTCTCACACCTACTGTAAGAAATGCGACAAATGCCAAAGAATGGGAAAACCAACATTAGCACATGCTGCTCCTCTTACGCCAGTGTTGGCTCTTAAGCCTTTTGAAAAATGGGGAATTGATTTTGTGGGGCCTATTGATCCTCCCTCCAGACGTAGATCCAATAGGTATATCCTGGTCTGTACTGACTATGTTACCAAGTGGGTAGAAGCCAAAGCTCTGAAGACTGACCGAGCTATTGATGTAGCTAAATTTTTGTACGAACAAATCATCACCCGATTCGGATGCCCGTTGGAGATAGTAAGTGATAGAGGGACATATTTTGTCAACGAATTGATCGAGGAATTAATGGAATTATATAAGATCAAACATAGAAAAAGCACTCCATATTACCCGAGGGCAAATGGACAAGTGGAGGTCACCAACAAGGTTCTTGAACAGATTCTAACAAAGATAGTAGCTGTGCATAGGAGAGACTGGGATGAGAGACTTTTGGAAGCCTTGTGGGCATATCGAAAATCCTACCGAGTGACAACTAAGAGCACTCCGTTCTCCCTAGTATATGGCGAGGAAGCCATCTTTCCCATCGAAAAAGAAGTTCCGACATTAAGAGTGGCCATCGAGGCCAGGCTGGGAGAGAAAGAGTCATTGAAGGAAAGGTACATACAACTGGTCAAGCTAGAAGAAAAGAGACTTATTGCACAACAAAGTTTGGAAGCTATTCAAAGAAGACGTAAGGAGAGGCACGACAAGAATCTCAAGACCTATGTGATTCAAGAAGGGGATTTGGTGCTAGTTTATGATAGTAAATATTATAAATTCCCGAGGAAGTTACAGACAAGATGGGCAGGACCGTTTAAGGTGGTGGAACTCAACTCCAATGGTTCCATGCAAATTCAAGATTTAGGAGAAGAATGTGCTCCCGTGAAGGTTAACACGCTTCGAGTTAAACCATATTTCAAGTAGCATTAGGACGGGAGAAGCCAGACGAGATCCAAGCAGAAGGACGTAGTAGACTCCTTGTACATAGATGTATAGTTATATATATATATATATATATATATATATATATATATATATATATATATATATATATATATATATATATATATATATATATATATATATATATATATATATATATATATATATATATGCGCATATAGACTGTTAGGAGCTAAGTAACAAAATGGCAGATCAAATAACTCAACTCTATTTGTACGAGCTAAAGATATATTTCTCAGACCAAACATTCGCCCGCATGGACATAGAGGTCGACGACTTTGAGACGGAATATGATGTGGAGGAAGCGCACTGGCTAGTATGCTTCATAAACCAGGGTTTGGATGTTATGTTTTATATTGAATGTTTTGAGGAATACCTGACCCGACATGTAGGATGGGCAGGGGATCGATATTACTATTTCGACCCCTCGAGGGAAATGCCTAATGAAGAGAACGATATCACGTGGGCTTGGGCAGATGTGTTAACAATAGGAAGTGATGACGGAGCCCCTGAAGTTGAGCCTGACTCGCCTTAGGAAAGTCGTTGGGATGCGAGTACGATGTGAGGCTACATGAGACATCCAGGAGACCCACATTCTAGATCATCTAAGGATAGGTATACGAGGGACCAAGGCATAGCCGGCTGTAGTTACCAAGTGAAAATGTCAACTCGATGAATACATATGTAGTGTCTATAATTGAGAGAATGGAATGAAGAGGGGGTTGATCTGTCAAAGGCTAGAGTGTATATGTTTGCATGCATGTGTGGGAAAATCCCTTTCTTCCTCTCCCTTATTCTCAAGACTGGGGCGAATTAATTAACTATGGAAAAAAAAAAACAAGAAAAAAAAAATATTGTGATTGTACCAACGCGCTATGGTGGGCTAGTAGGTGGGTCGATTTATCCTAGCCGGGTGGTTAGGACCACGAGCCGCAGCTAGTTTCGCCATAGGCTTGGGATGTATATGTTTATGTCTTAGCTACGCGCCATAACGGGTTGGTAGGTAGGTGGAGCCATCGTGGCTGGGTAGTCACGACCACGAGCCGTATCCAGCTTCGTTATGGGCTAGCTGATATATGTTATGTGTTATCATTGTGTGTTTGTGTGTTGTGCGCTGCATTGCATTGGTAGATGGGTGGAATCAACCTGATCGGGTGGTCAGGTCCACGAATCGCATCCAATGACAACGTAGGCCAACGTGTGAATATAAATAAAATCTACCTATGAAGTTATTCCCCACTCCTGAGGGGGAGAGAGAGAGAGGAGAGGGCGATGATCGCCCGGAAGGGAACATTATTTGCTTGTGTGATTGGTATGTGATGGCTTGTGACAGATCAACTCACTTTGAATGAACATTCTTGAAGGCACGGAGACTCTATATGTACTTATGGATGGGGCTTTAGCGAGGTAATGCAACGGTCTTGCTTTATAACTTGTGTGCTCTATCCGAGGGTTTTCTAGTGTGTGGGACACTCCAGGGTTTTTATGTAGATCTTGACTTGTACTCGAGTCTCGATGGCTTTTGTGGGACGACGATGGGGATTCTTCAAGAGTGTCTAGTCATGGAATAATTGTACATAGCGAATAGTAGGTGCAAAAAAAAAAAAGGGTATGCATTTTGGATATGTTGCATCTCCTGTTGAATTCGTTTCAGTTGTTGTTGTTCATTTCAGTATTTCCATTTCTGTTTTTTTCGCAATGACAGTTGAATGTGTAAAACATGAAAGGTATGCATGTGTTATCTCGGTTGAGACCATTTTCATAATGGAATGCACGAGAAATTTGATGCATGTTAGAATTGGAGTTGCATATATGTGCATGTTCTTGGATCATTTGGAAGTGACTGATTTGTATGTATTCATGAGTGATTTTTTTTTAGCACAAATAGCTTCAATGAGTGCAGGTCCAGTGGGAATGATGGCTCAATGAAGAGGTATGTAAATAAGTTGTACGCTGACATTCTCAGGGTTGTTTGGATTATATTGCAGCAAAAGTGGCTCGTCGAGGACGACTTCGCAAATAAGAAGAGGGGAGCATGTTAGCTCACAAAATGGTTGGTTTTAATGCACTAATGTGGTTCTAGTTGGCAGGAAAATATGTTTGATTTCAGATACTTGAAGAGTGATTCGATGATTGATGAGAATTATATGGGGACTACATGATGCCTTTTTGGTTGAAGAGGAATGCTAGAAGGGGAACTTCCATTCTAAAGATAGTGCACATCCTAGATCCCTCTTTGGATCTGGTCCAGCTCATCCCTTGGAGACAGATGCGCCTAGATCTATTGATTGTGGACCTCCTTTAGGAGTTCAACCTCCACCTGTGTTGCTGGAGCAGGAAGCTGCTTCCCATCATCTTTGTTGTTGAGAATAACCTTTGGGCCATCGGTATGTTCCATATTCGGGCAACTTCTGTGCATGAGATATGGAAGAAGGGTCCTGCTTTTGGGATGCCAGGGATTCATGTTGATGGTATGGATGTCTTGAAGGTTAGATAGATAGCCTTAGAAGCTGTTGCTCGTGCCAGGCGAGGTGATGGCCCCACTCTTATAGAATGTGAAACTTATCGGTTCAGAGGCCACTCACTTGCTGATCCAGAGGAGCTTCGTCAACCAGCTGAAAAAGGCACATTATGCTGCGAGAGATCCAATTATAGCATTGAAAAAAAATACCTGCTAGAGAGGGTCTTGTGGATGAAACTGACCTACGAAGCATTAACAAGAAAACCGATGAGATTGTGGAGGATGTTGTGGAATTCGCTGATGCTAGCCCATTGCCTCCACGGAGCCAATTACTAGAAAATGTATTTGCAGATCCCAAGGGAGTCATGCAAGCCCCGACTCATTTTTGGTGGTTCTGAGGCACAACAAAAAAAAAAAAAAAGCAAAGGGGTGTGACAGGCCGTTTTTTCTTCAGATCTGACACCACTAAAGAACTTCGAAAAATGGGGCCATTAATCCCTGAGGCCAATGAATTCGTAGCCGCCCTTGTCAATGAGGGATATGTGGAGGATGTAGCACAAGAAAAAAAGGGGGAAAGGCATCAGAGAGGTGTGCATGTACATCAGAAAAGGGGCGACCCTTTGTCAGAAGTAACAGAAAAGTATAACAGCTTTTGGCTGTTAATTTTGGAGGGAGGACGCTTAAAGATGGCACATACGGGGGAGGGGGTTCTTCCTCTCTTCGTGGTTGGAAGAGGTCTGCAGGGGAGATAGGTTGAAGGGCTACGCTCTACACGCAGAGTGTTACTCTCCTTCGAGAAGGAAAAACATGCGGGTGCGTCCGAAGAGGTGCTGGGAGTTGGAAGCATTACTCACAGTCATTTTACTCCAATGGGCTCATCGAGAATTCTCGCACATCTTCTTCAGTTTGTGCTAGCTCTATGCAGTATGGAAAAAGGGAAGTTAATTTGATGAGTCTGCTTATCTAGACTTTGATAGCGCAACTTAATTGGAAAGGATCACTACAGTTCTAAAGTTTTCAAGGCTTATGGTTTCATCTTTGGCTGCACATTCAAATGCCATACCTTGGTTTGGTGACAAAATAGCTTCGTATCTTTGATCTACAGTTCGTGCTGCTGGGCGCTACTTGCAATCGGTGGAGCATCATTGGCATTGGAGGAATAAGTATCTGGCAGGGGGTGTTCTTGTTGGCGCTACAGTTCTTTACTTTGTTTTGGAACATTCAGACTACACATTATTATCGATTATTTCAAAACTTCTCCTCGTTGCCTTAGCTGTACTATTTATTTGGTCAAATGCTGCAGAATTCTTGAACAGGTCTCCACCCCCTTTTTTGTGATCTTTATATATCTGATAAGGTAGCTCACAGTCTTGCCCTCGCTCTGAGAAAACCAATCAACAACGCATTAGCTGCTGCACGTGACTTGGCACTTGGAAAGGATTTCAGACTGTTTTGGAAGTTGTGTACGATACCTATGAGGATCAAATTGAGCTTTATCTGAAGCAGGGATATACAGTGGCTCAAAATCACTACAAGAAAGCGGACGAAACTGTATTCAGCAAAACACACGGTATGTTTCCGAAGTTAAAGAAGTCAGATTGAAAGTTCCTATTCTTAGTGCAAGATGATGCTCCCAATAGGATGTACATATGATAGTCAATCGTATTGTCGAAATATTTGCAGTGGTAAAAGTCCATGTCTGCCTATTCGTGTACAAGCATGTAATACAGGCCAAGAATATCTGAGTCGTTTGTATCCTGTATAATGCTACAGCTCGAGTTGTATGAACGTGTAACTGTATGTCTGAATTGTATGCGAGAAAGAGGGCTTGATAACAATAGAAAAAGGGGTATGCACGGGAGTGCGTGTCCAAACATGTGTGTTTGAAGTGCATACCTGGATGAATAGTGTATGTTGATGCACGTGTGAGACCGCTTCTGTGATTGAGGTGAGAGAAGGAAGAAAGTGGGAAAAGGAAAGGAGGGGAGCGTGGAAGGTGGGAGAAAGTGTGGAAAGAGTAGAGAAGAGAGTGGAGGAGAGAGAAGAAGAGGGAGTGAAAGGAAATTAGTGAGAAGGTGGGTGGGTGTGAGTGTGTGTGTATGAGTGAATAAGGGCAAGGGTAAGAGTGAGTGCCCGTAGGGAACAAAGGGCATGAGGACATGAATGAGAGAAAGATCGGGTAGAGGGAATGACTATGAATGTGCCTGTGCATGAGCGAACAAAGGTGAGAGAGAGGTGAAGGTGTATAATTACATGTGTGGGAAGAGTGTGGAAGAGATAGGTGGAAAATGAGCGGACGTAGATGGACAAGAACATGGGGTCCTAAATTATAAATAAATTCGGGGATTCCAAGCAACACAAGTAACTAATTCCAAGATGTTCGAGCAGGATAAGAGTTTGTGTAATCATCTTTCTCGTGGACTAAGAGACGAAACAAGGACCCTACTGGCCCCTTATCCTTGTCGGCGGCAGCTCTTCGTTTTGGACAATCTTCATCAAAGTGGCCCTCTCCACTACAGTACCTACATAGTGGGGTATAATCAACTGGTTTCTTTTCGTTTGGACATCTAGATTGTGTATGGCCAAAGCCATGGCACCTCCAACACTGGATTGGACCATCTCTTCTCTGATCACGTGCAGCCCCTCTTGGGTAGTCTCCTCCCTGACCCTAAGCACCATATCCATAAGTCGGTCTGTTTTCCCAACGAGATGTAGGTGGGACACTTTGAGCGGGCAATCCCGTGTAGGGTCTTTCTCTTGTATCTCCCGATTTCATGGTCCTCTCTTGTCCTTCCACAAAAAGTACAATGCATTCTAGGTGGTGATCTATCTGTGAATACCCTCGAGACTGTAGGGCATTCTGAAGCCAAATGGCCGTAACCATGGCACTTTCCACACCATGTATTCGATCTAAACACTTGGTTGGGGTTTGTAGTTACCTCTGGTTTTACTGTGTATGTTTCGTAGGTCATTGTGGCAGCTTTTATAGCTTGTGTGACCAACTCCAATATTCGTTCTTCAGTTAGCACAGGCTTTACCTCGCCTGGCGTGCTAGTGGCAGCTACAAAAGCTGGGGTCGTCAATGCGGGACTTCCTTGGCCAGGATCTTTCATCGGTATGTTTCCTTGGCCTCCCATTGGCTCGTATAAGAGCTCCATCTTCCTCTGTTGACATAATTGTACTTCCTCCCAAAGCCTTGCTTGTTCCTTAGCATCTATTAAAGTTGCAGGTCTTGTCAGGCTGATATGCTGCTGCATCGTAGGATCTCTCAATCCCACAATGAATCTTCTTTTCAATGTCTCATCATTCGGGGCATTCGCACCCATTTTTCTTACCAAGGTTTCCATTCTCTGAATGTAGTTATCAATGCTCTCATTGACTCCCTGTCGCAGGTAATCCATCTGTTGGGCCAATCTATCTTGGAAGCCTTGTCGTCGAAACTTTGCCAAGAAGGCTTCCTTTAGCATCTGATAAGTTCCACGCTCTTGTGGTGTCAAATTCCCATACCAATTGGCTGCCTCATCACGAAGAATAGCTGGAAAAATTCTCAACCTTTGACCCTGGTCAACTACCTCATTGGCCTCACAAGTAACCTCAAACAGCTGGATAAAACTATCCGGATCCTCATCCCAAGCACCTGAGAACTTGGTAAAGTCCCCCAAATGAACTGAAATCTGCTGAGCCATTTCAAACAGAGGTGTGATATCAATATCACTTCGATCCCAAAAATTTAGTGCATGCGGCCTCAAGATCCCTCCTTCAAACTTTTGCACTTGATTCGCGACTCTCCTATGGGAGTACACGTTTTTAGCAGATTTTCTCGAGCTAGTAGAGGTTGACTCACTTTGCAATTCCCACCTCTTCCTTTCTCTTTCAAGGGCTCTTCTCTGAGCGCGTTCTTCTCTTTGCGTTTGTGTTGCTCCTGAGGATGAGCTCCCCTCGCTCATGTACTAGATCTGGAGTCTGCAAGCTCGGCCAACATGTGGCGCTAGGCGAACCTATGGCACTCTCTTATAGAGACGTGCCAAGCTTTTCCCGGCAAACACACCAAAATGTTTGCCTCGTAGCCCAAGGAAAAATGCCTACACCAACTTACCTTTTGCTTAATTTCCTTGGAATTTGTCACCCCGGATTGCTTGGAGACCACAATTTGTCCCTCAATTTTGGAAACTTCACGTTCTCACCCACGTACCCTACTCTTATGCATTCACACTCATTGATCCTCAAGCACTAACACACTCCTTCTCCTTCACTCTTTCCTTACTCGCACATGCTCCTCACGCACATCCCACTTCCTTGCATCTTCCTCCTCTTTCTCTCACGTTCCACATCCTCGAAGCCGAATTTTCACTTACTAGGTTGTCAATAAACCCAATAATTTAATTGTACTCTTAATTCCAAACTCCAATCTCAAAAGCAAACCTTAGCTTCACAGCTTATTCCCAGCCCAAGTCAAATTTGGTTCTAACCTCGATGTCAACTAGACCCTGTAGTCTCCTAGGCATCTCTTTAATCCATAGAAGGTCTTGAATCCTAGTCTAAACCCCGATCTGACTTGAACCTCATAGCCCCCTCCTTCTTCTCATCATATATTTCACTCACTCTCTTCCATCTCCCTCTCAGCCTTTTCTCTAATCGCCCCTTATCCTTTCTCCCCTAATCTAGCTTTGTCTCTATTTCTTCATTTTCCCAATTTCTTCTCCTCTTTGTAACACACAAAGCAATTCCTTTGCATACAACCCTATCAGCATGCATTAACTCTTCCATGTATCCAATTGTTCTCATAATATCCTCATATCTACAATACAAAACCCCACATTCTCTTTATCTCTTACACGTAATAACAGCGCTCTCACTTAATTCACCAACTCTTTCCCTCATTACGCAAATTCACTCATTAATTCTCATGCTCTCTTGTCTTCTCTTTTAGCCCCTTTTTTTTTTGTACCGTAATATTTGTGTCTTATCAAAGGAAAACTAGGACCGCACCACCCGCATGGCTGATTCTATGTATAGCTTATGTATCATGTAAATACTGGAACAGTTTCTAGGACATGACACAAAAGAGTTCCTTCTAACAACCACTGAATCACATGTTCGCAGTCAATGAGAAAGGATGCAAAGTAAAAAGTGCAAGGGAAGTGAGTGCATATGGGGTGATATCAACAGACCAAATTCTTGCATAATTCAGTTGCAATGTAGGAGTACACTTCACATGCACATTATGTCACACAGGTGTGAAGACACATGCGCCACACACACATCATCGCATTTTTTCATAGATGCAGAAAGAGCTCTAGTTATCTTTGATGTGTGATAGTTCGTGTTCTCAATTCCTTGTGAGAGATAAATATCATTAATGATAACACCGGTGGTTTATTCCCTTTATATAAAGAGAGTCAATGCGTAGTATTACAACAAGAGTTGACAACTGCAAGAAGGACAGGCCAGAAAAAAAAATTGAGCGGATGAGTAAAGAAGGATCAACCCAATCTTGCATCCATTCTAACAGCGTATACAGAGATCATTCAAACATGCAGGCATTCTTGAGAGTCTTCCATCTCCCAAAAGAGAAATCATCTTTCCACAAACTTCCAGTACATAATTTAGTAGAGAGTAGAAAATTATTGTTCTCCATACATACATACCGTTCCCGTTTGTTCACCGGCTTTCATCGCAGGGGAAATCACCCTCCTTGACGCAGACATTTTCTCTTCCCTCCATTACAAGCAGAATGTATTCCGTGATTGAAGTTCTTCTAGGGCCCGCCTTCAGAAACTGAAGAGTGACGAATCCAGCTCTGGCATTATTTCATAGCAACCAAACAGCCTCGAGAGATAAGAAGAACCCCCCTTCTATCTTGAGAACGCAACAACCGGCTTACACCCCCTCCACTTCAGATATGTCCTCCAGCCCCGCAGTGCACAGGATACCCCCCTTCGTCCATCGAAAGAAACTTTCTCTCTGTCTTCGTTGTACGGGTGTCAGAGAGCAAACCGGGAGCCCAGGGGATCTGAAAACGCACGAACAAAAGAGAAAAACTCCCCTCCGTGCAGTAAATCCTTGAGCTATATAGATAGGCGTCCTCCCTGCTCTATGAGAGCTCTCTCCAAATGAACAACGCCTCCAAAAATAAGAAGGAGGCCGACAAAACGAGACCCCCCTTTTTTGCAGCTGGCTAGAGGACAAAAAAAACAAAAAAAGGAGCTGTCACCCTTTCTTCCCCTTTTCCGGATGATCCTCCTCTCTTGCTACTAAAGACTCTTTTGTCAGATCTGCAAAGGAAACGGAGTGAAACAGACTTTTGGCCTATTACATCTACCGAATTAAATTCATAGATATCTAATTGAAGTTGTTAGCTCCCATGCTTGCAATTGCTCTGGTAAAAAAAATCGAGGAGCAATCAAAACACCTTCATCAGATGAGTGGATCAATCGTTCAAAAACCGCAAGTGTAGCCTTTGTCTACTCAAAAATGGTAGAAGCTCCCCACGGCAAAAGTTTGAGGAAGTCCATGTTGTATTTCTTAGCATCGAGAGCTCCCATGTTGTATTCCTCTCGTCAATTTCTTTGATCAATTCTTCAAGTACCTGCAATCAAACAAATTCCCCTACCAAATACAAACATATTAGTGCATAAAAACCAACCATTTCTTGGGCTAACAAGTGCACCATTGTCTAATTCAACTGTAATTCGACTCTGATTTACCCAAACCTGAAGAAGTCCACTTCTTAGGTTTAGGTTGACAGCATGATCATAGATCTAGTCTTGACCCAAGACAAGAGGTTCAGTGAGATCCTCATCTTGACACACTAGTACGTTAACTGTTAGTAAAATGTCTTGAATGTAGAGGGGAAGTTCCACCTCGCCCATGCAAGGGGTTTCCACGCCTCCCAACCCTATGAGGTATGCTTCCATAGGATTGATATTTAAGTTCAATTCTCGACAGTAAGAAAGTTTAACAACACTAGTGGCTGCACCTGAGTCAATCAAGGCTCTTACGGTCCTTGCACTCGTTCCTTGTCCTAAACCTATCGTTCCTTGTCCTAAACCTAAGGTCACAAAAGGACGTCGGTCAATTATTCTATGAGAGCTACTACCTGAAACTTCACACATAGCCATGTGATATTCTGGGTGCGCATGGTCATCTGTCCTAGGCTGATCTCATACCCTGTCTTCTCAACTTCATTCTTCGGATGCGTTCCAACGCTTCTGCCTGAGCTTCCTCTCGAATTTGTTGTTCTTCTTCCTTGCGTTTCTTGGCAGTGTTGAGTCTATTTAGCATCTCTTCAGTCAGTGGTTCTTGATATAACTTGACTCTCCCATCATAGGTTTCAGTGGCATCTCCTCTTTGCGTATAGGATACTGAGTTCGCTGACAGACATCACACCTCTTCACATAGGTATGTGCATCCATGTGAAGGGTCGGCCATCACAAGCCTGCAAAAAGGATTGCTTTGATCACCCGATTTGGTCCAAAATGTCCTCCTGCCACACCTTGGTGAGCAGTTTCCAAGATCTTAAGATATTCACTCTCATGGACACATAATCTGAGATAACCATCTTTACCCCACTTTTATAGATTATCACCAATAAGTGAGTAGTCTAGGGCTTCTTGTTCTAGACTTCTTTGTCTGGCCAATGTCATATCTCGTGGGAATGTTTTCGTCCTAAGGAAGGCTACTAGTGGTTCACCCCAATCCGGCATGATGGACACTTGATAGAGAGTGGCATGTTCCACGGGTGGTTTAGTGCAGCAGATTGAGCATTCTTTACACATCTTATGTACATCAGCTTCCATAGTAGGCCAATGCACTCCGAGTCTCCTTAGTGTCTGTAAAGTTCTTTGCTTTGAGTAGTGTTGCTCTAATGCACCTACATGTGCTAATTGCAACCATTTTGCGTACTCGTCCTCTTCCACACAACAAGCCAATATCCCTTGATCTGTCTGTTTGTACATGCTTCCTGCCATGATATGGTACTTCTGGGCTTTTACTACCTCTCTATCTTGAGTGTTTATGACTGGGTGATTAGGCCCATATGTCAGTACTGGCACTAATGGCTTAGCCCACTGAGGTACAACTTCCAAATTAAATAAGTAAACATCAGGAAGGTCATCTGATACTCTTTGTGCAGCTTCTCCAGATGTGAGCCTAGAGAGATGGTCTACTCTCAAGTGAGTCTTCCCTTTCCTCACCACAACTTCAAAGTCGTATTCCATTAGTAAGAGAAACCATCTCACTAATCGGCCTGTATTGCATGGTTTGTTTACCAAGTACAATAATGCCTAATGATCAGTAAAAAAATTAAATTTATTTGCAAGCAAATAGTGTCTAAACTTTTTAACCGCATATACCATGCCTAATCCTTCTCGTTCGGTGGTGGTATAGTTCCGTTCAGCTGCATTTAACTGTCTACTAGCATAGGCAATTGGAAGATCCATATTACCTTCACCCGTAGGTTGTGCGAGTACACATCCAATAGCATAATTGGATGCGTCCACGTGAACATGAAATGGCTTATTCCAATCTAGTGTGGTCAAGATTGGTGCTGAACATAATCGCCGTTTAAGCTCATTGGAGGAATTCTCACATTCATCAGTCCACTCAAAGTTAGTTAAAAGTCCATACAGAGGCTTTGCTATGATGGCATACATGTGTATAAACCGTCGGTAATAACCACAATGCCCCATGAAAGCTTGTACTTCCTTGACATTCTTTGGCCTAGGTAGCTCTGCTATGGCTCTTACTTTCTCTTCATCGGTGGATATGCCATTCTTTGACACTGTGTCCTAGAATCTTGCCTTGCCTGACCATGAAAACACACTTTTCTGGGTTCAAGCAGACTTGATATTCCCTACATTTGTCAAAGATTTGCCTGAGTTCTGGTATATGTGTCTGTCTAATGTTGGAATGAGCACAGAGATCATCAACATAGACCTCTAAATTCTTCCTCAAGAACTCTTTAAACACGTGACACATCAATCTTTGGAAAGTTGCAGGAGCATTGGTAAGCCCAAATGGCATTACTCTAAAGGCAAATATGCCCCACTCTGTGGCAAAAGCTGTCTTATGCTGACCTTCTGGAGCTATGGCTACTTGATTGTAGCCCGAAAATCCAACAAGGAAGCTGTATACTTCCTTGCCTGTTACCCTTTCTAATAGATGCTCAGTAATTGGAAGTGGATAGTTATCTCGAATTGTGGCTGCATTAACCTTTTTCAAGTTAATGCACACACATAGCTTTCCATTCTTCTTGGGCACCACTACAATGGGGGATACCCGCTCAGTGTGCTCAATTTCATAGATGAATCCAGCTTCTACCAGTCTATCTATCACCTCTTTGATCTTAGCAGTGTAGTTATCATTATAAGTGTATGGCTTCTGCTTGGATGGTTTGGCATCTGCGGTCATGGGAATGGTGTGTGAGCATATGTCGGGGTCTACACCTTTCAGGTCCTTGTAGCTCCAAGAGAATACATCTCTGTATTCTCTTAGCAAGGCTATCAATTCGCGCTCTTCTTCTTCCGTCAGGTCATGTCCTATGTAAGTGCATCTCTCCTCTCCTTCTTCCAAGGCTACCACTATTTTCTTGGTGGTTTTTTTGTTATCATAGGCCTCTCCTGATTGTGCCTCTCGTTTAGGCATTCTTATCATGACTCTCCTGTCATCTATCTCATACTTTTTAAAATTTTATGGGACCTCAAACAAAGATTCTTCCTCTTCTGGTGTGACATCTCTCTTCTTTCTTTTCTTTCCTTCATCCTTAGGGGTCACTTGTGTGGTTAAAATTACGTCATTGGTGAGCTCTCCATGTCTCTGAGATTGAAATTCTACTTCATAGAAGTATTCTTCATCTGATGCAAAAGGTGGGTCCATAATGATGGACTCCAGATCGGAGTCACTTGCATCTTCAAATGCATCAGGGCTAGGTTCGCACTCTTCTAAAACTGCATCTCCCATGATTGGCTCTATGGAGAAGACTGAAATTTCATAGCCATCCTCATCACAGTGGGGTGTCCATTGTTCTTCATTGATGGCTACATCCATTGTTGCTAAAATTTCTGCCCAACCATGAGGCTCAAATTCTTCATCAGGAAATACTACAGGTGCATAGGCTGGGTCTTGAATGGATCTATGGGTTTCTTTTGCACCTATCTCTCTGGCTTTTTCTCTTCTTCTCCTCTTATACTGCTACTTTACACATCCATAAATGGGTGTCTTCATGCATCCATGAGGATCTTGATCCTATGGAATGCACCGACTCCGTGTCATCCTTGGCTTTATGGATGGGATTCCATTGAATAGGCGGTACATCTCTATGAGAGTAATCCTTGAGATTGACTTTGGTCGTAACACCTAAGTGTTGCAAATACAAGGAATTGGTTCCCCAATCTTGTACCACCTGCAACTGTCGCATAAATGGTCTTCCCAAAATCATTTCATAGGCATGGTTTTTATGCTCAAACTCAACACCGCATGTAGTGAGAGTTATTCCTTCCAGCAAGCCTAAGGGTCTTTCTATGTGACCATCGGCCATCTGCAATTTCATCCTCGTGGGCATGAGTGCTGGCTTGCCCCAATGCTTCTATAGAGAAGTGGTAGCAATAGCAGCTCCTGCACCTGAGTCTAGAATTGCCTTGGTTGTGTACCCTTGATGGGTAATGGGAAGATAGGTGTTTCCTTCTTCACCTTCACTCATATCTCCTATCTTGTCTAGAGGAATTTCTGGTACTGTTCTATGAGAACCTACCTGGGAACGCGGTGTAGCTATCTCTGGCACTTGTTTGGCTACATCTTTCCATAACTCTGGCCTAACTTTGAGTAGCTCTTCTAAAGTGAGGTTGCACTACACTTTAGTGCTTTTCACTACCTCCGTATTCCTAGGTATGACTGAGTCTTCGTTTCTTACCATGACCGTGGGTGCTCTCATACAAGTCGACTTGGCTTCCCATGGGCCTGTGAAGTGGGGTAATTCCTGTAAAGAATTAGACTCGAAGTCTAATCTCTCTTGACTTTGTGCACTCTCCTGCTCCTCATAAATAGAGGGAATATCTTGTGGGAATTGATCATGTGCGTCATCCACAAGTTCAATGGGAGGAGGGACTTCACTTTCTTTAGCCCATTTGTCTTCTTGAATCTCTCGTAGGAATTCTGGTGTGAACCTATTCATAGAAGAAGAGGTGTCTGGTTCAATGGAATTGGGCACATAAGCTTCCTGTGGGGGGATGCTTCTTCTTTTACTTGCCTCATTTCTTCCTTGGTTTTTTTCTTCCTTGGCAGATCTTGCAATTATGCTCTCTAACTTCTCTAATAGTCCATCCAAGTGCAATTGTGTCTTAGCTGAGCCAGAGTAGTTGAAGAGGTGATTGGCTTCAAACATGGTCTGAGCCAATCAACCATTTTCGCGCAAAGCTTGGTCCTTTCTATCTCTAGGTCAGCTCTAGGGTAGCACTTGTCATGATTCGTCACATTTGGCCCTTCTTGGATTCTGGCCTGATATGCCTTAAGCATCATGTCTATGTCTTCAGGAGTGGGGTCAGCTAGCACTGATCCTACTCTAGGGGGTGGGTGGATGGTCTGTTGTGGGTTGAAAGATGGTGGACTAGATGGTGATGGAGATGAAGGTGGTGGTGGTATGTGAGAGTTTGTTTGAGAGGTGAGTTCAACAATTTTGGCTTTTGTTTCTCTTATGCTTTCTTCTAAGTCGCTCATCTTTTTGGACCATTGTCTTTTCATTCTCTCTCGGCTATCCCTCTAGGCTCTCAACCGTTTCTTGGCTATGCTCTCAGTTTCACTAACCTCTGCACTCTTTCCTTGACCTACTCCTGGGTTTGATTGCAAAGCCTGGGCTCTAGTGACCACTTGCAGTGGTGCAGTGGAAGTGACACTTCCTGTTGAGTCTACAACTAACCCAATAACGTTAATTGGAGTTATTTTTGGCATATTACTAGGATTCTTTGGGCAATCTCGTAAGAGATGCTCCTTTCCGCAATCTTGACAAAAGCCATGTATTGTTACTGACTGTGGTTGTGTAGGTGCAGGCATTGGACAATCACGAATGAGGTGATCTCCCTGACATCTATAACATGGTCCTCTAGGGAATGGGGGTCTTACCTGCCTAGGTTGAAGTCTAGAGTTGGGGTTTGCGTACATGACATTTGTGTAATCAGGCTCCCAACTAGGTTCACTTGGTTCTTCACTATAGTAGGACTCACCATGTTCAGGTGACTGCATGTAGTAAGCCTGTGGACTATCTATGTGAGTGGAGTCAAAACTATGATCACTCGGGTCACTTTCTGAAAGCAATGGAGTCACTGGGACTATGGCTTGATTCAAATTTTCCTCAGCGGCTGCATACTTTACAGGAATCACATTAGCTGGGGTTGGAGGTTGTTGAGCTAACACAGGTTGAGGCCTTTGTTGGTTTTGGTAGGGTTATTGATAGGATTGTTGCGGTCTACCATATTGTTGTGGAGGGTACTAGTTCTGGTATCTTCCCTGTTGTGGATAGGGCTGAGGGTAGGGTTGCCTAACTGCTTGCTTATTGTATGGGCAGTCTTGTGCTGTGTGATTTGTGTATCTCCGTGCTATGGTGCAATATTGGCTACTAGGGTTCACTTGGGGTTGAGCCATGATGGGACATACGTTCGCCATATGGTCACCACCGCAAGTATAGCATCTCTTTACTGGGGCAAACCTTGGGATTTGTTTGCTAGTGACTCCTAGTTTTTGAGCTACTTTCTCCGCAAGTTCCTCAATTGATGTGGATTGCGAGGAAGAGAGGCTAGAGGCACTATCAAAATCTTTGTAGATTTTGGAAAGCTCTAACTCCTCCCCTAGGTTATCCTCGATGTCGATGCACATGCGTACACACTCTTCTATCGTCCTAGGGTCCTTCAAGTACACATATGACCTCAATTTGGTTCTTAGCAATCCATCCAAGAATAAAGCCACTTGTTTGGCCGGTGTGGGTAACTCAGGACCAGGGCATCTCTCAAGATATTGCCTAAATCTTCTTCCTTCAAGTCTCACGGTCTCTTGAGGGGTCTGCTTGAAGCTATGTATCAATGAGGAAGTATTATGGTTTATGCCACTTTTAGAGAATTCAATGATGAAAGCCTCTAAGAGTTGGTCTATGCTCCTGAACTGTCTCTCATTCAACGGTTGAAACCACGTAAGGGTTGTGTTCCTAAGGGTTAGACCAAAGGCATTATACTGCGTGAATAAGTCCTCAACCTGTTCAGCTCTCAAGACTTGCCTAAACTCAGCCACATGATCATATGGGTCTCATGTGCCATCGAAGTAGTTCTTCATGGACTTAACCAGCTGTGTAGGTCTCAAGGTTCTGGTGTGTTCCCTAGGCCTTGGCAGAGGGAAATCATCAGCATTCCTTTGGTTCCTTGGGGCTCTAAGTCCCTCAGGTTCCGCTCTATTTGTTTCCGTTCTCGTTCTTTCTCTTCCCACTGGGTTGGCAAAGCTTACCTCAGGTCTATCTCTATGTTTGTCTCTTTGAGCTCCATGAGCTTGGGATGTTCTAGCTCCGGGGTGACCATAGGACACATTAGATCTTGGTTGGGGGAAAATAAATTCACCCTTCCAAGTGTAAGCATGCCTATCATTTTCTATAACCACAAAGATCCTCTCTGAGGTGTGATCTAAGTAGGTCACTCTGCCTGGGCTATCAGGATCTTTGAACTCATATATCATGATTGTTCCTACCTCATTTGGCTGATCAGATCTATACCTCCAAAAGGCTTCATCAGTCTCTCGGTTCAGGAGCAGATCTATGCTCTTATTGTCTTGGGGAATCCACTCTGGTGTGATAATCCTAGTGAGAACAGATTTGCCTCGGGGGGTTCTAGGTTCTACACCCATGATTCCTTACTCTAGGTCACCTAAGTCCGTTTCTGGGATCACATTCCCGAATTCATCTATTCTCTCTGGGTGACTGGTGACTACATATATGGTCCCTTCCTTATCTAGGTATGCTATGTTTTCAAACTTGACAGCTGGGCTCTAGTCCAATGGATTGGTCAGGGTTTTTAATCTGGACCACAGATCTTCCTAGGCCGTCCTCATAGATGCAAGCACCTAATCGGTTGGTCCTAAGGTATTCGAGTTGCGTCTTGTAAGGGCCTTCTACCCTATGTAAATATGGCACTCCTGAACTCCCTGTAGGTCTCTCCATACCGTGGGACATCTCAGACTCGCTAGTCTCAGAGCTAGGGTAGTACGAATGATGGCTCAACTGCTGGGCCCAAGACCTAGCAGTATGATTGACACTAGCCTCTGAAGATCTAAGACTTTGTCTATCTCTCCCTAGGTGTCGTCCTGATCTAAGGTTCATAAGCCCAATTGAATAATCCCAAATTTTCCCAAGTTGCTGAGTTCTTTTGTATTAGTCACTTGTTCTTTTTTTAATTGCCTTTAGGGTGTCACTTCTTGTCCAATTAATCTTCGTCGCAAGGAACACTTAAGTTTCATCGTATTTTGAGTGTGGTCGCTCGATTTAAATTCTTTTCCCTTAGGTTGTTTCGCAATTGTAATCTCCTAACACTTGCACTTGAGTGATTAGAGTTCTTGGACTTGGTCATTCTTAACATATCCCTAATTAATCAAAACCTCTATCCGTACTTAGCCTAGGCTAGGGATTGACAGAGGGTGTTGAGAATTTCCAACCTTGAGTTTCTTTCCTTGGTTGCCCTTGTGTGCCCAGGAAGCGTGTTCCCAAGCTTGCACTTACTCTTGCTTTGAGTACCCTTTGATGCTCTCAAAGAACCTGAAAAAGTCCCAAAGTTAGCTCAAGACTTAAATTCGATTGACAGATAGATCACTTTCATGCATGTAATTCACTAACCAAATTGCCTTTTGCCTTTATGAAAAACAATCCCAAGGGACCCTCAGTTTTTTCCTACCCCGGGATATGATCAACTTCAAATTACCCTATCTAATAATCCTAATATTAATTTTACCATAACCAGTGGAAGTTTTAATTGTACTCCCCACGAGCTTTCCAACAAAACAAAAATCACAACAAACGGATTTCGTATGAGAAAGTTATGTCAATTCAGGGTTTTGGGGCTAAAACAGGATTTAAAACAGGTTAACAGGCAGACAGAACTTCTCGAAATGCTTTGGGTGTCGGCCTCACAATGCTCTACTAGCCCTTAAAAGCTCCCCACAAATTGCCAAAAATTAGACAACTATTTTTGCCCTAAAAAATTGGCCAAATTTGCCCGTCAATCGCGATCGAAAGCTCTGTCAATCTCGATTGATATGTCAGTCGCGATCGACGTGTCGGTCGCGATTGACTGGTCCGTCGTGGCTTTCAGTCACGATTGATGGGTTAATCGCGATTGACACGTGGCCCAAAAATTCAGTCGAGCATGGTCAAAGGGCCGTTGACTCTGTCGATCGCGATTGATGGGTCGATCGCGATTGACAGGTCCGTCGCGAGTGTTCAATCGGTCATGGTCAAACAGTCGTTGATTGGGTCGGTCGCGATTGACAGGTCCGTCGGGGCTGTCAATCGCGATTGACTGGTCGATCGCGGCTGATGGCTCGATCGTGATTGACAAGTGTCACGCGTAGGTTCTGTCAGTCATGGTCAGTCGGTCGTTGACTCTATCGATCATGATTGATGGGTCAATCGCGATTGACAGGTCAGTCGGCAAGTGTCCGTTGTGGTTTGTCGATCACGATTGACAAGTCGATCGCGATTGATAGAAAACTGAGAAATTTTAAAATTTCAAACACATATTCATGCAGCTCTAGGCCTATACATCACATTTATGCACTTAGTTTTGCAAGAAGGTCAATTTTTTTGTCGGTCTCGATTGACAGAGGTCAACGCCTCGGGACCTGCACAGTCAAATTTTTTTACCTACTGGAGCTGGTGCAGCTGCTGGGGATGCTGATTCTTGCAGAAAATCTCAAAAAACACAGAAAATCACAAGCACACAAATGCTCTCTCGCTCTCTCTCACAAGTGAAATGAGGGGAATGGGGTGGATAGGGTGATATGACCAAAAACTGAAATTTTTCGCAATTATGGAGATGGAAGTGGGAGATGGTGATGATGATGGCGGTGATGAAGAAAACAAAAGAAAATAGAAAAAAGTGAAGAAAATACCTATAACGTGTCAACTCTACACCTTACCATCACACGCTCGTCCTCAAAGCTCGTTCCCCGGCAACGACGCCAAAATTTGGTGTAGCTCAGTGATGAGTAGCACCTCCTTTAATGTCAATCTGGGAAGACGTGAGGTTGGTATGATGACCTCGAGCAAGTGAAGGCACAAGTGCGTGAGTGAGAAGCACACAAACATGCACACACATACACACACACGTGCACACACGGTAAGAACAAAGAGGAGGACAATGGGGTTCTTTTAGATTACTTCCAAAATGCTCATACAAGTTCAATTCTATTACAAGCTAACCTCAAAAATGAGCTCTCTAGCTCTATTTATAGTTTTTGACTAGTTTCTGGCCCTGTCCAGATCTAGTGTTCGGCCTAGTTAAAAATTACGTTCTCTGGCCTATTTGGAGGTTCAAACGGAGGCTAAAAAATGTGAAAATTGATAGGTAGGTACTTCTAAAGCTCCTCAAGCTCAAGGACTCCTTGGCTTGCACAAAATAGAGCTACAAAAATATGAAATGATATTTACAATGGTTTTTAGTGATGAGAATCACTATTTTTGTAGGGATTTCTTCTAACAGTGTGACATACATTTCTTGGAGCTCCCTACTTGCTCCTCCTTCTTGTGTGCCCACCTCTTTGATGCATGAAAAATTTAGATGGCCTACTTGCCAGATCTTCTTTGACTACTCTATCTGCTTGTGCCTTCTCTTCGCTCCGACTCCCTTCGTAGGCTTCCTTGTCTTGTGAGTCCTTCAGTTCCTTGACTACTGCCAACACACGTGATAGTTGCTTGAAAGAAGCAACAATACTAGAATCCTCTGTTTTACGTAAAGAATCAATGGCTTTGATTCTAATATGTTGTCCAAAAGCCCATATATTAGTGAACATTCAAGCCTGCAAAATAAATTCAATTAGTAAATAGAAACTAACATACATATATGAAAAAAATAAAATTAATATTTTAATAAAATTACCTTTCATTCACAACCTATCATTAACTCTCTTTGCTCATCTGAGATTTCTTCATTATTTGCGTTGGCGCGTTGCAAACGACTATATAGCCAATCCGTGAAAGAAGATATATCTGTAATCTCATTATTATCGAGATTACGTCTAAATCTTTTGTTTTTTTTGCCTTTTACTTCGGAGATTTTGAAGTTCCTCGTACTCGCTAAGGAATGCTTGCAACATTTGCTATTATATGCTACAAAAGTAGAAACATAATTTTTTTCTTGAAATGTAAATAAGAATGGAACCCCCTTACCTGATAATACCTCATCTGTTATTTTTGAAGAAGATTCGTTGGTCCATACACGTGGAGCTTCTTCATGAACTCTTTCAAGGTACTCACTAACGTAATACATGCACTCTTCAAGCATCCAACCCTTTGCCATGGATCCTTCTGGTTTCGCTCTTTGTTGCACATAACCTTTTAGTATTCCCATAAATCGCTCGACCCAAAACATCCATCAAGTGTTGACAACACGTGCAATCTCTATCTCATCTACAAGATGGACTAATAGATGAACCTGAATATCAAAAAATGAAGTAGGAAGTTCTTTCTCCATCAAACATAGTAGCTCTTTACAACTAATGTTTTCTATTTGTTTCATTGCAACGGAAGGATTATGGCCGATATCCCACGAAACATGAGATCGAGTATGCTACACATTTTGGATATCGGCGTTTGAGCGAGTATATGTAAGATCATCCTGATGCCTTTGTGAGTATTTTTAAATTTTATATAATTATTTTATTTTTATGAATGGTTTAATTGTTTTATTTATTTATGTTTGTTATATGTAATACAGGAGTATTATGGAGAGACAAATATGGATGAGGTGGAGAGACAGACACAGGAGGGACGATCTCGATCGTCACAGGGTGATCATGATGATGAGGATGAGGAAGATCAGGATGATCATGATATTGTTGATGATGATGATTAGGATTTTAGTTGATTATGACATTGGATTATATGTATTTACATTGATATATACATATTTTTTCTTTATCTATATATTTTTCATTTCAGTTATGTTTTGAATTGTGTGTATGGTATTAAGTAATGAAGAGTTTTGTTCCATTGATTGTTATTATTGTTTATATTAAGCATGTGTTTTAATACTTTAATTATATAATTCATTCATATGTGTGTACCTAAGTGTATATGTATGTGGTGTATATGTATGTATGTGCATGTGTATGTGTGTGTATATGTATGTATGTGCATGTGCATGTGTAAGTGTATATGTGTATGTGCATGTGCATGTGTATGTGTGTGTATATGTATGTGCATGTATATGTGTAACTCTATGTGTATATGTGTGTATGTGCATGTATATGTGTATATGTAGGTATGTGCATGTGTGTGTGCATGTGTATATGTGTTTTAATACTTTAATTATATAATTCATTCATATGTGTGTACCTAAGTGTATATGTATGTGTGTGTATATGTATGTATGTGCTTGTGTATGTGCGTGTATATGTATGTATGTGCATGTGCATGTATAAGTGTATATGTGTGTATGAGTATGTGCATGTGCATGTGCATGTGTATGTGTGTGTATATGTATATGCATGTATATGTATAACTCTATGTGTATATGTGTGTATGTGCATGTATATGTGTATCTGTAGGTATGTGCATGTGTGTGTGCATGTGTATATGTGTTTTAATACTTTAATTATATAATCCATTCATATGTGTGTACCTAAGTGTATATGTATGTGTGTGTATAGGTATTTATGTGCATGTGTATGTGTGTGTATATGTATGTATGTGCATGTGCATGTATAAGTGTATATGTGTGTATGAGTATGTGCATGTGCATGTGCATGTGTATGTGTGTGTATATGTATATGCATGTATATGTATAACTCTATGTTTATATGTGTGTGTGTGCATGTATATGTGTATATGTAGGTATGTGCATGTGTGTGTGCATGTGTATATGTGTTTTAATACTTTTATTATATAATTCATTCATATGTGTGTACCTAAGTGTATATGTATGTGTGTGTATATGTATGTATGTGCATGTGTATGTGTGTGTATATGTATGTATGTGCATGTGTATGTGTGTGTATATGTATGTATGTGCATGTGCATGTGTAAGTTGTTGGAGTTTATTGATCTCCAAAGTACAGCTAGAAGTAGGTGAAACCCAACAGGACCTAGTTGACTTTTTCACAAACTTGTATGCACAGACCAATTTTCTTGCAGAGCAAATTTCTCTTTACTCACTTGGAATTTTCCAAAACTGTTTCACACACATAAACTAGACTCTAAGAGCTTTCCAACAAGATATAGAACACCTCAAATGGATAAATACACAATGAGCTATGACCTCTGCAATATGCAGCTTTAATGGAGACCTTGAAACAGAGATGAACCTGAGGACACACATTACTTGCAGAGACTACTGCTCTTAACTCACAACTCCAATGACTTTGAAACTTTCCAGAATACAAGTAGACTTAAAGAGCTTTCTAACAAGCCAAAGAACACATGATTTGGATACATACACAAGGAGATATGACCTCTGCAAGTTTGAGGTTTAATGGAGACCTTCAGCAGGGATAAAAAAACAGAGAACACACACTACTTGCAGAGAGTATTGCTCTCAGCTCACAAATCCAATGATTATGAAAATTTACAGGAAGAAAGTAGACAGTAACAGCTTTCCAATGAGCTATCAAACATGTAATTTGGATATATAATGATGGAGATACAAGCTCTGCAATCTCTGCATACAAAACTACAGCAGTGTAGAGATACACATATGACTCTCTTGGACATCCCACAAGATCACGACTTTTCTCCTCTTTTTATAGCATGGGAAACTAATCTAAAACCTTCCTAATACATCTAAATTTGTGGTAGACACTTGGATGGAGGTATTACATGACTCAAGTGCTCAAATAAGCAAAGTATTGATGGACTTTGAGAACTAGCCACATCGACCTTCCACTAGGACACCACTGAAGCTCCCTTGTGACTCACTAATTTGACTCACCATGTTCTAGAACTCACGTGGTATTTTTGCTACATTTTATCAATAATATGAGCCTTCTTGAAGTATTTGAAGACTTCCCAAAGGTATTTACATAATTTGAAACTTGTACCCTACATAAAACAAATGTTCGCAACATTCTCCCCCTCAAGTTTCAAAGGGTATTCCCTTCATGCCAAGAATATAGTTGAATCTTTGAAGCTTTGGTCCATCCAAGGATTTGGTGAAGATATCTGCAACTTGATCCTTTGTTCCAACAAAAGAAACCTGCACTTCATTGTTCATGGCCTTCTCTCGAACATAATGATAGTGAACCTCTATATGCTTTGTTCTAGCATGAAAAATAGGATTTGAGGTCATATGAATGCTGCTCAAGTTATCCCCATATATCAGTGGTACATCAACCTGCACATTCAAGTCACGAAACAACTTTTTAAACCACATAACCTCAGTAGTAGCCAATGCTAAACCTCTATACTCAGCCTCTGTAGAAGAGAAAGCAACTGTAGGCTGTTTCTTTGAACTCCATGTTAATGTCTTGTTTCCTGCTATTACCACATATCCACTTGTGGATCTTCTGTCATCTTTGCTTCCAGCCCAATCTGCATCACTAAAGACTTTAAGAGTTAGATCAGCATCATGACTATAAAATAATCCTTCGTTCATGGTACCTTTCAAATACCTAAGCACTCTTTTCGCTGCATGCATATGAGGTACTCTAGGTTCATGCATAAACTGTGACAATACTCCCACTGCATAACATATATCAGGTCTAGTTTTTGTTGCATAAATCAAAGATCCTACCATGGATCTATATACATTCATATCATGCAACTCATCACCTTCCTTTGCGCTTAGCTTTACATTACATTCCATTGGAGTAGAAACAAATTTACATTCCTGCATACCAAACCTTTTCAGCATATCACATATATACTTTCTTTGTATCAACCACATACCTTCATCGCTATACACAATTTCAATCCCAAGAAAGTATCTGAGCAAACCAAGATCTGAAATTTTAAATTCCTTTCCCAAATTACCTTTTATCTCATCAATTGCTTTTGCATCATTCCCTGTAATCAACAAGTCATCCACATAAATGCATACATAGACACACATGCCATCTACATGTTTTACATAAAGTGAAGGATCAGCATGACTCGCTGTGTATCCTTGCAGCATAAGATACTTTACCAACCTTGCATTCCATGCCCTTGGTGCCTGCTTAAGACCATACAATGCCTTCTTTAACCTGCATACATGATTAGGACATTTTGCATCCACATAACCATCTGGTTGTGACATATACACTTCTTCATTTAACTCACCATTAAGAAAGGCATTCTTTATATCGAGTTGATATATATTCCACCTTTTACTTACAGCTAAAGCCAACAAAGTTCTCACCGTTGCCATATTTGCTACTGGACTAAATGTTTCCTCATAGTCCACACCTTGAGTTTGATTATATCCTTTTGCTACAAGTCTAGCCTTATATCTAGACACACTACCATCACTATTTCTTTTAATCTTAAAAACCCACTTGCAACCAATTACCTTTTGCTTTGGTGTACTTGGAACTAAATTCCAAGTCTTGTTATCCTGTAGTGCTTCCATTTCTTCTCTCATTGCTTTCTCCCACTTTTCATCTCCTTTGGCCTCATCATAACATGTGGGTTCATTTTCCTGCTCAACTTTTGTCATAAAAGCATAATGAGTATTCATGAAAGATTCATAAGTATACCTTTGAGGTTGCTTACTTACTCTTGTAGTTCTTCTTACCTCCAATGTAGATGCTCTTCCTTTCTTATTAGGAACCTTTGATGATTCTCCATACTCACATACATCACTAATTTCCTCTCCTTCATCATTAACTTCAACAAGTTTGAGTTTACCTTTACTTTTAACACTTGGAGGTGACTCTTGCCTTAATCTTCCATTGAAAGGTGATCCTCTTTCTTCATCTAAACCACTCCTTTCATCATTTAAACTTCCTGATGGTTGAACTATGCATTCATCTCCTTCAACCACACCTTCTTCATTTTCATCCATGACCTGCAAACAATTCTTATCTGCATACCATGAAAGTGATTCATCAAAGTTTACATCTCTTGACACAACAACCTTATTGGTATGAGGATTATAGCATCTATATCCTTTTTGAGTATCTGCATAACCAATAAATATACATTTTTCTGATTTCGCATCAAGTTTAGATCTCACCTCACTAGGTACATGTACATAACATACACAGCCAAATACTTTCAAATGACTTACACTTGGTTTCCTTCCATGCCATACCTCATATGGTGTCAAATGATGAACTCCAGCAGTCGGAACTCTATTCATAATGTAAACACTTGTGCTAACAGCTTCAGCCCAAAAATAATTAGGCAAACACATATCATTAAGCATGCTTCTAGATGCTTCTGCTCTGATTCTGTTTCTTCTTTCTGCGACTCCATTTTGTTGTGGAGTATACCTGCATGTAACTTCTCTTTTGATACCTTCATCATACAAAAAATCAGTAAAAGCTTGAGAGAAATACTCTCCTCCTCCATCGGATCTTAGCTTCTTAATATACCTTCCTGTTTGCTTTTCGACATATGATTTGAACTTCTTGAAACAATCAAAGACCTCACTCTTATGTTTAATAAAATACACAAATGTCATTCTACTATGATCGTCAATGAATGATACATAGTACTTATTACCAACCAAGGATGCCTCTTTAGTAGGTCCCCACACATCTGTGTGTATGAGATCTAGCAAACCATCACTTACATAGCTTGAATGCTTGAAAGGTTGTCTACTCTGCTTACCCATTTGACATGCTTCACAAAGATGCACCATATGTTGCTTAGTAAGATCAGGTAATCCTTCAACAATCCTCTTCTTTGATAGCTCCTTTAACCTATGTACATTCATGTGTCCAATCCTTTTGTGCCATAGATCAAGCTCTGCTATTCGATGCATACCATAAGAGAAATAGTTTGTATGATTTGGGTTTACCTTGAATGTAAACAATCTACCTTGTTTTTGACCTCTAGCAATTAACCTCCTTTGCTTTGGATCCTCAATGAAGCAACCTGCATGATTAATCTCACTTGTAGACCTTTTTCTACCATTTGACCAACCGACATCAAATTCTTAGTGATCGTTGGCACATAAAGTACATCCTTCAAGCAATTTTTCTTGCTCTTATCCTGCATAACAACATCTCCAACCTGCATAATCTTATGTGTTGTATCATATCCTGTTTCAACATGACCTTTACATGACGGATTATGCATATTAGAAAACCATGAAGCATCATGAGACATGTGAATAGAACAACCACTATCTACATACCATACATCGCTATTGCAATTCATCTTAGTTTCTACATTCATCATAAGAAGAGAATCATAATCATCACTTTTACCTTCAACTGCATAATTTCCTTGTTGTTTACCTCTTATTGAATAGCCTCCTCTTCGATTACCACCTTGATTATTTTCATTTTGATAACAATCTTTGGCATAGTGTCCATACCTTCCACATATATAGCAATTGTTCTTATTATCTTCACTCCTTTGTCTTTGGTTGTAGTTGTAGTAGCCTCTCGTACTTCTAGCGCTTGATCTTCCTCTTCCTCTTGTGTTGAAGAAGCCACTTGAAGTCCTTTGATCATCGCTCCTTCTTCCTCGACCTCTATTTGAACCTCTTCCACCTCTGTTTCCACCTCTTGATGATCCTACATAAAGAGCTTGTCCTTGAGATCCTTTTTGATTTGAAGTAGAACCATTTAGATTCATCTCCTCCGTGACCATGAGGGCAATAACTTGATCAAAATTTGGTAATTCTCCTCTGACATAAACTGAAGTAATGAAGGATTTCCATCTCTCATCATCTTTGAGTCCGTTGAGAGTATGTGCAACCAAGTCGTCATCCTCCACATGAGCTTGAATTGATCCTAGTTGATCTGCAATCTCTTTAACTTTCAATATGTAATCATTGATCGATGTCCTTGTATCTTTCTTTATGTTATTCAACTCATTTTTGAGTTGAATCTTCCTTGCTCTTGTACCTGTAGCATACAACCTTTCCAATGCAAGCCAAACATCTCTACTTGTGTCTAGATCTTGTATGTGTCCTACCATTGAATCTTGAATATTTTGTGATCAAATGAATATAACCCTTTTGTCTCTCTCATTCCAAAGTCTAAACTCCCTCAATTGTTGCTGATTTGGGTCCTCTGGTAATGTGGGTTTGATATCTGTGCCGTCAATCAAACCATACAAGCCTCTACCTTGCAAGTATGCTGTGATTCTAAACTTCCATGCTTGATAATTGGTCTTATCAAGCTTCTCTATTTGTGCATGTTGGTCTCCCATAATACAAATGCTAAGCTTCCTCCTTTAAGCCTCCTTTCCAATGTGTTTGATGAGAAGAAATATAATATTTACCTTGTAAATGAGGTATGTGCACCTTTCTTTGCTTGGATGTTGCTTCAGATGCCTCCTTGCAATCTTCTTCTACCTTTGTGTAGTGTTGATGATGAACTGCTTCTTTGATAGCTTCAAATTCTTCGTCAAGGTATGATAACCTTCTCCAAGCCTCCAAGTACTTGCTCTGATACCAATGTTGGAGTTTATTGATCTCCAAAGTATAGCTAGAAGTAGGTGAAACCCAACAGGACCTAGTTGACTTTTTCACAAACTTGTATGCACAGACCAATTTTCTTGCAGAGCAAATTTCTCTTTACTCACTTGGAATTTTCCAAAACTGTTTCACACACATAAACTAGACTCTAAGAGCTTTCCAACAAGATATAGAACACCTCAAATGGATAAATACACAATGAGCTATGACCTCTGCAATATGCAGCTTTAATGGAGACCTTGAAACAGAGATGAACCTGAGGACACACATCACTTGCAGAGACTACTGCTCTTAACTCACAACTCCAATTATTATGAAAATTTACAGGAAGAAAGTAGACAGTAACAGCTTTCCAATGAGCTATCAAACATGTAATTTGGATATATAATGAGGGAGATACAAGCTCTGCAATCTCTGCATACAAAACTACAGCAGTGTAGAGATACACATATGACTCTCTTGGACATCCCACAAGATCACGACTTTTCTCCTCTTTTTATAGCATGGGAAACTAATCTAAAACCTTCCTAATACATCTAAATTCGTGGTAGACACTTGGATGGAGGTATTACATGACTCAAGTGCTCAAATAAGCAAAGTATTGATGGACTTTGAGAACTAGCCACATCGACCTTCCACTAGGACACCACTGAAGCTCCCTTGTGACTCACTAATTTGACTCACCATGTTCTAGAACTCACGTGGTATTTTTGCTACATTTTATCAATAATATGAGCCTTCTTGAAGTATTTGAAGACTTCCCAAAGGTATTTACATAATTTGAAACTTGTACCCTACATAAAACAAATGTTCGCAACATAAGTGTATATGTGTGTATGAGTATGTGCATGTGCATGTGTAAGTGTATATGTGTGTATGAGTATGTGCATGTGCATGTGTATATGTGTGTATATGTATGTGCACGTATATGTGTAACTCTATGTCTATATGTGTGTATGTGCATGTATATGTGTATATGTAGGTATGTGCATGTGTGTGTGCATGTGTATATGTGTGTGTACGTATGTGCATATATATGTGTATATATGTGTATAATGTATGTATATGCATGTGTATATGTATGAAACATGCATGTGTCTGTGGATGCATTTCCATTTGCATCTATGTGCATCCATGTGGATGTGCATATACATGTATTTGTGTATATGTTAATGTGTGTATGTGTGTGTGTGTGTGTGTGTGTGTGTGTGTGTGTGTGTGTGTGTATATATATATATATATATATATATATATATATATATATATATATATATATATATATATATATATATATATATATATATATATATATATATATATATATATATATATATATATATATATATACACACACACACACACACACACATATATATATATATATATATATATATATATATATATATATATATATATATATATGCAATAATGCATGCATGTAAGTCTTTTTATGTGGTTGTAGGAATGTTTGTGCATATGCATGTGTATATGTGTGTATGTCTAAGTGTATGTGCACATGTATCTGTGTGTATATATGTGTGTGTATGTGCATGTGTATATGTGTATATATGTGAAAGTGCATCTTCATCATGTATAAGTGTATAAGTGCATATCAATAAGTGTGAGTATGCTATGTAATGAAAATAACACAACTCAAATGATATACAAAGAACAGAAATTGTACTTACAATAGTTAGCCATACTTTTTGCTTGGTTAGCTTCTTGAATAACCTGCAATAAAGAGAGAAAGAAGAGAGAGAGAGAGAGAGAGAGAGAATTCAAAGAGAGAAAGATGTAGAAAGAGAGAAACAGAGACAAAGGGAGACAATAAGAGAGATCTTAGGCAAAACAACAATTCTGCATATACTTGCTTCAGCTGGTAAGCACAGCACAATTGCGAACGTTGGAGAGCTCTTCAATCTGATGCATGAAAATGCCGATCGAAGAGCCTCCAACATTTTAATTTTTGTCCGCCAACAGACCGTCGTGTAAGCGATGCTACCTGTCGTCGCATAAGCGACACGTTTTTAGCATCGCTTATGCGATGAGAAAATCGTCACCTATGCAACGTAACAAAGCGTCGCTTATGCGACACTATTTAAAACCTCGTGCCACAAGTCGCAAAAGTCGTCATTTGCCGTGTCGTTTAATCGACGGTCAGCGTGTTAATTACGACGCATGTCACAATTTTATAGCGACGAAATTCTGTCGCCTTAACCGTCGCTATATGTCCATATTCCTTGTAGTGAGGGAAAACTGAATTTTCAGCAAATACCACATCTCGACTCACAATAATTGTGTTCGTCAATGGATGATACAAATGATATCCCTTACTTTCAGCACTATAACCAACAAATATACATTTCTTTGCCTTGTCATCAAGTTTGTGATGTTGTTGTGATGGCACAAGAGCATATGCCAAACAAGCAAACACATGCATATGACTAACCATAGGCTTATGACTATTCCAAGCCTCATAAGGAGTGATGACTCTCAATGGTTTTGTAGGGCAGCGATTCAACACATAATTTGCACACATGACCGCTTCCATCCAAAACTTATCAGGAAGATGCTTTCCTTTAACCATACATCGTGCCATTTCAAGTAGAGTTCTATTTTGACGCTCGGCAACACCATTTTGCTGAGGTGTATATGGCACCATACATTGGTGTGAAATACCCCTTTCATGAAGAAAAGCATTATACTCATGTGACATGTATTCACCACCATGATCTGTGCGTAGAGTCAAAAGCTTTTGTGAAGAAAAATTTTTAGCCATAGCCAAAAATTCTTTGAAGCAAGAAAATACCTCATTCTTTGCTTTCATAGGATACACCCATGTATGGCGAGTAGCATTATCAAAGAAGGTAACAAAATATACATGCTTCCCAAAAGATGGAGTCTTGACGGGACCACATACATCACTATGAGCAAGCTGCAATTTTCTTGTAGTGTGTGTATGACTATCTTTTGGAAAAGAAGCACGATGCATTTTTCCAAGAATGCAACCTTCACATGCATGCTTTTCAATGGACTCAAGTGTAGGCAAGCCAATAACCATGTCCTTCTTTTGCAAGTAAAGCAAACTATTGAAGTTTAAGTGACCAAAACGAGCATGCTAAAGCTCCATTTCAGCCATGGAAGAGGTATAAGAAACTAAAGCATTTGAGGAAGCCCTCTTGTATTTATCCATGTGATACAAGCCATTACATAATGTACCGGACATCATGATAACATCGCCATTGCTGAAATCATGAACCATACATTTATCATCAACAAAGTGTACATGAAGTCTAGCATTCGCAATCGACGAAACTTGAATTAAGTTCTTCTTGATACCAGGCACATACAATGCATTTTTGATAAGAATCACACCTCCATTTGCAGCCATAATCTCAATTTCTCCTACTCCAATGATAGGATAAGAGGCATTGTTTGCACACACCACATGTCCTCCTTTGGGTGCATCTTTCAAAGCTACAAAAAATCTTTTGCATGATGTTATGTGCTTTGAAGCACCACTATCAAAGAACCAATCCGAATCAGCCTCACTCACAACCATACATTTAGAATATAAAGAAGCATCATAATGACATGTAACAACACATGCCCAAAAATCTTGAGCTATGTTTGAAGGAAACTTGGAGAAGCTTGTAGAAGGTAGAAAAGTGTGTTTCGAAGCGACGAAGTTTGGTCTAGCCAACCGGCACAAGACCAGCCCTTGAGCTTATGGAGACTCAAATAGACCTTATATACATGCAATAAGTACAAAGAAACGCACTATGTACTTTGGAGCATCAAGGAGAATGAGTCGATACAAAATAGATAGGTTCACGTGTCGACTAGCTCAAAAAACTTACTATCTATGCAAGAGATAATGAACTTTAAATGCCCATAGCAACCAGCCTGATTACAGTTAGAAAAAATCCTTTCATGGGAGTGATACACATAAGTTTGAGTGTATATAATGCACAAAATTATAAGGAATAAGCAAAATATGCTATAGGAATGAATGAGACATTCATCGGTGGTACTTCCTATTTTTCAGGAATATGTAGAGATTGACCCCGAGATAGAAAAAACTCAGATTTCTCCCAATCTACTATAAGACATGCTATGGAAATTTATATGCATAAACTAGACACTAATACCTTTCCAATGAGCCATATTGCACTCAATTTGGAGCTTTGGAGAGAGAGCAGCAGCCTCTGCAAGATTAATGTTGGCGAAGAAGATGATGCAAAGAATTGAAGGAGCAAGACAATGATGGTCACAAGTGTATGTATATTACTTTCATGTATTGTACAAGTGATTTCAAGTCTTTATATAGACTCTAGGAGTGTTCCACGACTTCTACAAGTGGAGTTTGAATTCAAATGAAGGTGGGAATGGTTGTTGGAGGGAATTCACTTTCCTACAATCTAGGAAAAGTGAAGATCTAGTTTGATCTACTTTTAGGTGATTGATTGCTTGATTGAATGCAACTTCAACCACCACAAATTCGTGGGAATTGGGCTCTATCTTTCTACCTTTACATGTGTAAAGCTCAAGGCTTTTACAATGGTAAATGAACCATCAAAAATCTCTCAAAAAATACAATAAATGAACTCTCCAACGGATATTCTTTCGACGCGATAGCCTTTGATGTAGATCAAATCCACCTCAAGCATAGTGTAAGCATAAGAAAAAGAACTCTCCAATGGATATTCTTTCGACGCGATAGCCTTTGATGTAGATCAAATCCACCTCAAGCATAGTGTAAGCTTGATGTTCCAACAACTCCCCCTCAAGGTAAAGTATGTTTGAGTCTTCATTCTCTGATAGGTTGAATACCTGCCATAGCTTATCCCTCAATCAAACCACTCATATTCACTCTACATTACTCAAAATCTTCACTTCGATCAAAGCTGAAATGAATGCTGAAATTTCAGCTCACAAGTCGTCACTCTGATGGCAATTCTAACTGCATGAATGGCTTTAAAATGGGGGTAAAACCCTAGTGCACCTAATGGAAATGTTTCTTGGCAGCTGAAATTCACAGTTCTATGCTCCGAAGTCGATTTGCACTCTTAAAAGTGCACGCACACCGCGACACAAAAAACCAAAACTTGAGAAGGAGTTGAACCTGCTCTGATACCACTCTTGAGTGTGCGTAGAAGTGTGAGAGACACACGAGAAACACAAACAAGGAGCACAAGCGTAGCAAGACACACAGAGAAGATGGATGGCTGGAATAGCTCTCTCTCTATTGCCAATGAACTAAACTGAAGTAAGAGCTGAATAATATCCCTAAGTACAAAGTACCACCACATATGAGAGTATCAAGTATGAGGTAACATGGGGAAAAACCTCTAGCCAGCACTAGAGTAAAAAGTGTCCATGTATAGGGAAAAGCTTCACATCAAAGCTACTCGAAGAACACATAAGTGTAACATGCATATCATTCATAAACACATTAAGTCATTTCCTTCCAAATTCCATGCATGTATTTTATTTATCGCATGGTATATGCTTATTATTTTTCAATGATGTGATATTTGGTTGGCCATCCATGTCAATTGAACTCAGTTGCTTTTCAATCAGGGGCATGTCATCATTTATGGAATTATTGAATTTATTATATGTCATTTATTCTATTTGCTACATAATAGTGACTTTTTATGTAGGCAAACATGTGAAACTAGCTACATTATGCTTGGTAAATAGAGAAGTTTAATGTTTTATTTTGTTTTGATGAGTAGGTCAAGGATCATAAAGGCATGGATGTCTCATAATCACTTGAGATTATATATTCTTTGTAAAAAGAACCCTTGAAGTTCTAATCACTCATGAACATATTATTATTTTTGTAATATAGAAACATGTACAATTTTTTATACATAGGTATAAGAAACATGTCTTATATGTTGGAGTTTGAGGTTTGCGAAATCACGCGAACACCACAAGGAAGAAGAAGAAGCTTGGAACACAACACACAATACTGAATGTATTACCAAGTGAATGTACACAAATAAGTGAACCGCTAGGGTTATAGACGTATATACAATCCGAGGGCAAAAACCTTCTAAAGAGGGAAAGAAGTGCCCCAGTGATCCTAGTGTGTTCATACACATCACTATCGAAATATATCAACAAATCCCCCCCCTAAAAGTGATGTAGTGAACAAGGAGCTAGCACTCATGTATAAGGAAGTGCCAAGCTATGTGGAAAGAGATCAATCCACAAAAGGAAGTAAGCCCAAAGCTTTACAGAAAGCTTCAGACTTTCTTGAGGTAGAGCCTTTGTGAAAAGGTCTACAATGTTCTCTTGTGGGGGCACAATGCCAAAATGATCTCTCCAGTACAGAACCTCTCCCAAACATAATGATAGACCTCACTGTGCTTAGTACAAGCATGGAACACAGGGTTCCTTGCAACTGCCAATGCGCTCTCACTGTTAGTGAAAATGGTGGTGATAGAAGACTGACCAACATCCAAATTAGCCATATGCATCTGAGCCACACACACTCACTAGTCATTGTGAAAGCTACCCTATACTCAGCCTCACAACTAGAAGTGGCCACAATAGGTTGCTTCTAGCTCAACCAAGATATGCATGAGCTACCAAGCATGAAGCAAAGACCATTGGCGACCACACGAGTGTCATAGCAACCAGCCCAATCAAAGTCAAAATCTAGCGGTAGTGATCCCCCCTTGGGATAAAACAATCTGAGTATACGAGTACCACTCAACTATCAAAAAATGCACTTAACCACCTGCCAATGCTTGACAACTGGGAAATGCATAAACCTGCTCATCTGTGAGATAGCAAATTGAATATTAGGCTTAGTTATGCATAAGTAAATCGAGCAATCCAACAACCTGCTGATAGAGAGCAACATCAAATGCCCCTCTAGCATCATGAAGACTCAATTGTACACCTGTTTCCATAGGAGTGACAACAGGTTTGCAATATTCAAGGCCAAAACACTACAATAATGTCAATATATTTTGTCTCACACAAAGTTATTCCATCATCAACTTGCATAAATTGAATGCCCAAATAATGATCCAACTATGCCAAATATGTTGTCTCAAATGAGGCATGCAAATGAGCCCTAAAATCAGCAATATGATTCTCATTAGGAACAATGAGTAGCATGTCATCAACATAGACAACAACGATCAGAAGCACATCATTTGCATGCTTAACATACAAGGTGCTCTCGCTTGGACAGTTCTCAAAACCATGTGCAACTGAGTACACATGTATCTTTTAATACCAAGCAGTGGTTCTTGCTTCAAACGATATAATGCCTTTTTCAACTTGCACACTTTGTTTTCATGCCCTTTCTGCACAAAACCATAGGGTTGGAAAACATACACTTCTTCATGTAACTCACGATTCAAAAATGCAATTTTAATGTCCAATTGATGTACATTCCAACCGTGATGAGTTGCAACTGCACAGATGCTATGAACAATAGTCATTTGACATGTGGGAGCAAAGGCCTGATCAAAATCAATGCATCTTGCTTGAGCATAATATTTCTTAACAAGCCTAGCCTTATACCTATCAATTGTTTCATGACATTTATACTTCAGCTTCTATACCCACTTAATGCCAATGGCCTTCTTGCCAAGAGTCAAGTCAAATAAAGACTAGGTACCATTCTTCATAATAGCATCATATTGTAATTGCATAGGAGCCATCCAATTTTTTGAATTTTGTGCTTCTTCAAATGAAACAGGCTCATTCTCATCAAAAAGACTAGAGGTAGCCATAGCATAGCAATCTAATGCAAAAGAAGCACTCTAAGATCCTGAACAAGTACGATATGATAGAGGTGCATCTATTTTGCTATCTCGCAAAGTTTGCACCAACCATTTAGGCATAGTTTTTGCCTCCTCTATATTAGCCCTCTCATCAACAAGTGCATCATGTAAATCTGTATAAAAAATGGAACCATCTGCATTATCATGTGGAACTTGTAAAGCCTGAGAAATTGCCTCATTTGGACAAGCACTAGGTTCTCCACCTATAAAACGAGGCAACAAGTTTCATACACATCTTTGGAGCTAACTGATGTCTCCTTGGTACATGAAAGTAACGGTTCAATTGCATCTGTTGGCAGTAGCCAAAGGCACAGATGACGAGGAAGCATAGGCGGATTACAACGAAGTAGTGGGGAGCCAGGTGGTTTATTTTTTCCAAAGAAACATGTTTTATAATACTTATTCAAAAGTCTCAATAGTGATTTTCATCACTCTTGTACCATATGTATCATAGAACAACTAGTTTTGTAATTAATAGCTCCATTTTGTGCAAGCCGAGGAGTCCTTGAGCTTGAGGAGCTTAGGTAGAATGAGCATAACAATTTTGGCTATTTTTAGATCTCATTTAAACCTCCAAATAGTACCCAGAACCTATTTTTTAACTATGTTGGACACTAGATGTGAAACCGGTCAAAGCTAGTCAAAATAGAGCTAGAGAGCTCATTTTTTAGGTTAGCTTGTATGAGTAGAGAAGAGCTTAGAGCTATTTTGAGCTTGTAAGAGTGTTCTTGAGTAATAGAATATACTTTCAACCTTCCATTGTGTCTTGTTTGTCCCTTCCTTGTGTGTATGTATGTGTGTGTGCATCTCCATGCTTCTCACCTTCACTCTCAATAGATCTCGCATTCATGATCTTCATATCACTCCTATCTCTTCTGCGGATTGACATTAAGGAGGTGGAGCTTCTTAACATGGTGCTTACCATTGTACTAGAGCAACACAAAATTTGGCACCGTTGCCAAGGATCGAGTTCTAGGACAAATGCATGATGGTAAGAGTATAGCAAGAAGTGGTGTTGGAAGGTAAAAATTTCAGTTTTTGTTGTTGTTTTTAATTAGTTTTTAGCGTTTTTCATCTCCTCTACACTCCTTCTTCACCATTGCATCATCTTCTTCCACTCCAAAAAAAACAAAAAATTCACCATATCCACCTATCCCCCTCATTTGCGCATGCGAGAGAGAGAGACAGAGCTTTTGTGCTTGTTGTCCTGTGTGTGTTTTTGAGTTTTCTTGCAAGTACAGTGCTCCAGAGCAGCATGAAAGCTTCCAAAAGATGAGAAAACCACTTTTTTATCAGATTTGCCGTATGTGTCAGACCATCACGATGGTCTGACAAGTTTGACTTTTTTGGTAAGCGTGTATAGCATGGTGTAGGTGATCCTTGCGCACTCACAAATCCACAGATGCATTTCAGAAATTTGCATTTTGGTGGACCATCGTGACGGGCTCATGCCATCGCGATTGTGCCACATGATCGCGATTGGCTCACGCCATCGTGACGGCTCGGTCGGACAATCACGACGATCTCAGGCCATCGACACGGTTCACTTGAACCATCGCCATGGTTCACTTGAACCATCGCGACAGTCACTAACCATCGCGACGATCCCGTCGACCCATGCCATCGCGATTGGCCCACACCATCACGACGACTCACTTGCCACCTGTCAAATCAGACCATCATGATGATACCAGGTATGCCATTGTGATGCTTCAAGTTCGGACCATCGTGATTGACTCAAGCCATCACACCTCGTGACCATCGCAATGGGCTCATGCCATCATGACGATTGTGTTGATTGTTGACCATCATGGCGGGCTCATGCCATCGCGATTTCTCACTAGATAGACCATCGCGATGCCTTGCACAATCAGACCATCGCGACGCTTCACCTTGGACCATTGCGACGGTTCTAGACCATCGCAATTGTCTCAAACCATCACGATTGTCCACCTAGATTGCCAAAATTAGGGTTTGACTTTTTGGGCTATTTTGAGGCTATTTGGAGTGAATTTTTGGGTGTTTAAGCTTATTGGAGACCCCTTAGCTCATATTTGAAAAAAAAAACTTGTTTGTCAATTTTTACCCTCGAGGGCCTAAACATCATAATTCTGTCATTCAAAATCCAATTTTTGAGCTTTTTAGCTCGTTAGAAAGCTCTTTATGAGTACTATGCGCTATTTTTTTCAAGAAGAACGTGTTGATCTTTAGATAAGATAATTTGAGGTTGACCCATTGGTGGGACTAGAAAAGAAAGGGGGCATTGGAGAAAAATGTCTATACAAATTTTTACACATTGCTCTAGCGTTCTGGGTTCCTTCAAGTATACATAGGAGCATAGTTTAGAGCTCAAGGGGCCATCTAAAAACAAGGACACTTGCTTGGATTGTGAGGGTAATTCTTGCATCGGACATCTTTCAATATTGTCTAAATCTACGTCCTGCAAGTCTAACTATTTCCTGAGGGGCCTGTTTGATGCTATCAATCAACAAAGAAGTATCATGTATGATTCCACTTTTAGAGAATTCTGTGATGAATGACTCTAATAATATTGTGTGAACATGTCTTCTACTTGCTCTACTCGTAGCACTTACTTAAATTCCGCAACATGGTCATCGGGATCTCCTATCCCATGAAAGTAGTTTTTCATTGACTTTATTAATTGAGTGCGTCTTAGTACCCTTGGGTGTTCACGTGGTCTAGGTAGAGGAAAATCATCTCTACCACTTGGTATCCTAGGTTCCCTTTGTCTTTCCAATCTATCAGTGTCCTTGGTTGGTCTATCTCTCCCTATGGGATGAGTGAAACTTACTTCTGGTTTCTCTTTGTTCTTCTCTCTTTGAGTACCATGGGATGAGGATGTCCGAGCACCTTGATGGCTCGCGTTTACATTTGTTCATGATGGAGGGAATACTAACTTGCCTCTCCATGTGTAGACAAGTCTTGCATGGACCGGCATTACAAATACTCGTTTTTGAATTCATAAATCATGATGGAGCCTACCTCACTAGGTTGTTCCATTCGGTACCCCCAAAATGCTTCATTTGTGTCCTTATTCAGGAACAATTCAATGTTTCTATTGTCCTAAGGGATCCATTCCGGGTTTAGTACTCTTGTCAGTACAGATTTCCCTCTGGGTGTCCTAGGTTCATCTCCTAGTGGTTCTTTTCCTTGGGTTCTTGCTTTCGCATCGGGACTTACTATACCAAATTCATTGGTATGATTAGGTTGAGTACTTATGATGTACATTGTTCCTTCTTTGTCTATGTATGCGTCTCTCTTAAATTTCACCACTGAATGGTCCAATCCAATGGGTTGGTCAGGGTTATGCAATTGCACCATTGATCTTCGCAGACCATCCTCATAGATGCGACCACTTAGGTGATTGGTTCGGACATATTCTAATTCGGTTCTATAGGGTCCTTCGAGTCTTTCCAAATATGCTATATTTAACCCTCCTTCTAGTCTTTCTGTGCTAAAAGCCATTTCTGATTCACTGGTATCTGAACCTAACTCGTAAGGGTAACTATTCAATTGTTGAGCCCACGAACATGCAGTAGTTCCTACACTTGCTTCTGATGATTTAAGGCTTTGTCGGTTTGACTTACCTATATGCTTGCCCGATCTAAGGTTCATGAATTTACTTCCTGAATCACTCAATACACACTCTGATCATCAATGTTTCTTTGTCCTTAATTTCTTGTTTCATTTTTACTTCCTTCAGATTCTTGTCTTGTCTCAATGTATACGTCAATAGTCGACTTTTCGTTGTACTTTTGAGTTCTCATCCCGTCCGACTTAAGTTCTTTCCTTTAGGGTTTTTCGTATCACACACTTTTATCTTAGTCTTGGACTTGAAAAATTAAGTCTCTTGGACTTGATGTGTTCCTATCATCGTCCTAATTTAATCCACAATGCTAAATGTTTAGCCTAAGCTATAATTGACTAAGGGGGTTGAATAGTCTTCCAACCTTGAGTCAGCTTCTTTGATTGCTCTGCTGCCCAAGAAGTCACACTTCCCAAGCCTTGTGTTCTTCTCCTACCTTGCTTTGATTTCCCTTGGATAGCTCTTGCTAGACCTATCAAAATCCAACGTTTAGATCAATTCTTAAACTAATGCTCAAGCACTTTGATATATACACCATTAAGGGTCCTTTTTTCCTTTGGCCAAACAACCTAGGAGATGAGTTGGAACTCTCAAAACTCTCTAAGGACTCAGATTTTCCATCTCTAGTATCCTCAAAACTTTCTAGCTCGATAGAAGACCTAGCAAAAAAAGTGGCCTAGAAACTAGGAGTTTCTAGCAAGCAGATGCCTAGGTTAACAACAAACAAACGTTGTTACACCTATGATGGTGATCATATGGCAAATGTGTATCCCAATGTAACACAATCGCAAGCCAACTCTAGTGTCCAATACTATATGATTGAGAGACGATACATGAATCACACTGCCCAAGATTGCCCATATAACAAACAAGTAGTACGACAGAACTACCCGCAAGCATAACCCCCAACCAGGGAGGTATCAAGGTCAATACAATGCTCAACCTCACTACTATAGGCCTCCACAGAACTATCCTTTTCAGGCTCAACAGAGACCTCAACCCGTTGCAAATCATACAAGATTGGGGAACTAATTATGTGTACTTGAAAACATTTAGGAGTGACTACTAAAGTCAATCTTAAAGACTAACCTCAACATTCATGCGTCAGTTGAAAATTATACAAGATTGGAGAACTAATTATGTGTACTTGCACTATTTAAGAGTGACTACTAAAGTCAATCTTAAAGACTATTCCCATCGAGATGTACCCCCAATACAATGGAATACCATCCATAGGACACAGGGAGAAACAGAGTTGGTACACTCATTGGAATCAGACCCCTCATGGTTGCACAAGGACACTCGTCTATGGATGTGTGAAGTAGCCAAACAAGAGGAAGAACGATTAGAAGCCAAGACCTTAGGTTCAGAACAACATCCAGGAGCTCTTCAAGACCCAGCTTATGCACCTGTAGTATTTCCAGACGAGGAATTCGAGCCTCACGGTTGGGTAGAAATCTTAGCTATGATGGACATAGCGATGAATGAAGAATAGTGGAGCGCTCATTGTGATGAGGACGGATATGACATTTCCACTTTTATGATTGAACCTATTGAGGAAGACTTTATCCTAGAAGAATGCATGGAAGTGACCCAAGAACCAGACGAGAGTAGTGATGAGTGTTGAAGCTCAAGGTCAAGGAAAAAGCATGGAAGCACATCAAGGAAGTGGACACACAAGAAAAAGGACCATGTAGGGAGCTCCAAGAAGCACATGTCAAATTTACACAACAAATCCCTATAAAAATAGTGATTTTTATCACTAAAAACCATTGTAAATACCATTTTCCATTTTTGCAACTCTATTTTGTTCAAGCTGAGGAGTCCTCAAGCTTGAGGGGTATTAGAACTATCATCCTACCAATTTTCATAATTTTTAGACTTCGTTTGAGCCCCCAAATAAGCCCTGGAATCTAATTTTTAACTAGGTCGGACACTAGGTCTCGATAGGGCCAAAACCACTAAAAAAACTATAAAAAGGGCTCGAGAGCTCATTTTTGAGGTTAGCTTGTTGTAGGTTTTAGCTTTGTAAGAGAATTCTTTTGCAATTGAAGTCCTTCCATCGTTCCAGTCTTTGCTCTTACTTTGTGCACATGTGTGTGTATGTGTGTGCATGTTTGTGTGCTTTCACTCATGCACTTGTGCCATCACTTGCTCACGATCTCCATACCGGTCCTGACGTCTCCATGGATTGACATTTATGAGGTGTATCTCTTCACGTTGGTACTTGCCATTGTGCTAGAGTGACACCAAATTTGGCGCCTTTGCCAGGGAGAGAGCTTGGAGGATGAGCGTGTGACGGTAAGACGTAGAGTAGCAACGTTGGAAGGTAAAAAAATCACCATTTTCAGTTCAGTTTCTGAGTTTTTCTCCTTCTTCATCATCATCATCATCTCCATCTTCTCCCATCTTCAATTTCTTTGTTTTTTTTTTCATTTTTCAACAGTACATTCACTCGTTTTTTACTCGTGGCTGTGAGAAAGAAGCACAGGGGGAGTTGAGAGCTAAAAATGCTGAAGAAACACTCTTGAAAAACTCTCAAAACATCAGAAATTTGATTCAGAATCACGCAACGTGAGAGGAATAGCATCTGGTATCGCAGTGGTGGTATTGTGATTTTGGAGGGTGACCTTGCATCTACAGGCACATAGGACTGACAAGGAGGACATAAGGTACACATATTTGCAAAAAAAATTGAATTTGGATCTCAAAAACTCTAAGTATCATGTCCGGTTGAGTTTTGGTATCGCGATGTCGGAACTCCCGTGCATCGCGATACTTGTCGAGGTATCATATCGTGCATACCCACTTGAGGTATCACGATACCATTCTGGTATTGTATTGTCAAGTGCTGGTATCACAATCGCAGTCATCCCAGTGATATCATATCGTGTCAGTTCCGGTATTGTATCGTTGACCGAGCGATATCGTATCATCGACCAAGTTGGTATCGTATTGCCTTCAGTTTTGGTATCGTATCGCCTGCCTAGTGGTATCGTATCACAAGGTCAGGTGGTATCGTATCGCGAGGTCAAGTGGTATCATATCATGGGCCCGGTGGTATCGTATCACTTGGAAGGTATCGTATCGTCTACTGAGTGGTATCGTATTGTCCTAACTACAGGAGTATCATATGGTGGCCATTTTCAGTACCGTATCATGTGGATAGCAATATCGTATCGTGGTGGTATCGTATCGTCTAAGGTGGTATCGTCTATAGTGGTATCACGTATCGTGGAAAATATGGTATCGTCGTTTTAACCCCCAGAACCCTGAACTGGCATAACTTTCTCATACGAAATCCGTTTGCTGTGATTTTGAGTTCGTTGGAAAGCTCGTGGGGAGTAACTAATAGGCGGATTATTAGATATAGTATTTTGAAGTTGACCCTCAGGTGGGACTCGGAAACCAAGGAGTTCCAAAGGATTTGAGCAATACAAGAGAACCTTGGGACTAGAAGATAAGGCTTATGAACTTGAGATTTGGCAGACACTTAGGCAAGGATAGACAAAGCATTAGATCATCTCAGGCTAGTGTCAACCATACAGCTAAGTCTTGGGCTCAACAACTTAGTGGTTATCCCTGCACATTAAGTTCTAAAACAAGTGACTCTGAAATGTCTTTTAGCATGGAAAGACCCACACACACCTCAGGCACTGCCTATTTACAAACACCAAAAGGTCCCTATAAGACACAATTGGAATATATCAGGACCAATCGATTAGGTGCTCGCATCTATGAGGATGGTCTAAGATGATCAGTTGTCCAACTCAAAAATCCAGATCAACCCTTTGGATTTGAACATCTAGTGGTCAAGTTCGAGGAGGGGTCATACATTGATAAGGAAGGAACCATGTATGTGGTTACCAGCTTACCAGACAGGATAGATGAATTTGGAAATATCATTCATGAGAACGACATGGGAGACCTAGAACAAGGAGACCTAGGACGAGAACCCAAGACTCCCAGAGGTAAGTCAGTCTTGACTAGGGTAATTACTCGAGAGTGGATTCCCCAAGACAATAAAAGCATAGAATTGTTCTTGAATAGAGAAACAGAGGAAGCCTTTTGGAGATTCAAACCAGATCAACCTAACCCAATAGTCACCATCTATGAGTTCAAGGACCCAGAGATACCAGGAAAAGTTGTATATCTGGATAACACATCTAAGAAAATGTTCTTGGTAACAGAGCAGGATAGACATGCATACACTTGGCAAGGTGAATCAATTTTCCCCCCACCAAGATCTAATGTCTCCCATGGCCTCCAAGGAGCAGGATCATTCAAGGCTCATGAAAACCAGAGGGAAAGAACCAGAGAGAAACCGGAGGTAAGCTTTGCACACACTGTGGGCAGAGACAGATCAGGACATGAGAGTGAAAGACCTGAAAGAGAGAGACATCGAGCTCAGAGGCATCAAAGAGATGAACATGATTTTCCATTGCCTAGACCCCGAGAGCACTCAAGAACCCTTAGACCCTCTCAAGTGGTTAAGGAAATGAAGAACTATTTTGATGGATTCGGAGACCCTTATGATCATGTGGTCGAGTTCAAACAAGTGTGAAGAGATGAACAGGTCGAGGACTTGTTCACACAGTTCAAAGCATTTGATTTGACTCTCAAGGATACTGCCTTAGCTTGGTTTCAACCTCTAAACAGTCGCAACTATCGAGAGATAGGTCAACTCCTAGAAGAATTCATTGTAGAATTTTCCAAGAGTGGCATCAGGCATAACATATCATCCTTGATCCATAGCTTCAAGCAGACACCTCAAGAAACAGTGCAACTTTCAAGAAGAAGGTTCAGACAGTACTTGGAAAGATGCCTTATGCCAGAATTACCCACAACAGCCAAACAAGTGGCCTTGTTTTTAGATGGCTTATTGAGCACAAAGTTACGGTCATATGTGTACTTGAAAGAGCCTAGATCCATAGAAGAGTGTGTGCGGATATGTATTGACATAGAAGACAATGTGGGTGAGGAGTTAGGACTATCTAAACTCTATAAGGATTCAGATAGTTCTACTAGTCTTACCTCAAGAACCTCAACTGAGATAGATGAGATAGCTGAGCAAGTTGCCAAAAATCTAGGAGTCCAAAATAGACAAATGCCAAGGGTCACCTCATTGAAGCAATGTTACAGTTGTGGAGGAGATCACATGGCTAATGTCTGCCCAATGATGACTCAACCCCAATGAAACTCTAATGCTCTATATTGCACCATTGAGAGGAAATACACAAATCATATGGCTCAAGAGCGTCCATACAATAGGCAGGCTATCAAACAAAATATTCAACAACCTTACCAGCAGGGCAGGTATCAGAATCAATACCAACAGCCATATTATAGGCCGCAATAGCTATATCAGGCACCATATAGGCCACAACCAGTCCTAGGAAACCAACCACAAGCTCCTACCAATGTGATCCCAGTTAAGTACGCAATGGCAGAGGAGAACCTTGATAGAGCATTGGTGCCACTAACCCCGTTGGACTCAGAAAATGACTCTGATGCTCATAGTTCAGACTACTCCCATGAAGGTAGTCCACATGGTTATTACACAGAGTCTCCTAAGCATACTGAGGCTTATTCCTATCAATACGAGGCACCACTTATGGAACAAGATTGGGAGCCAGAATACTCCAATGTCATGTATACAAATCCTAACCCTAGGCCCCAATCGAGACAAGTAAGACCACAAGCCCCCAGAGGTCCATGTTTTAGATGTCAGGGCGACCATTTCATTCGTGAATGCCCCCATTCACCGACTCCGGGACAAGAACAAAACATCACAATACAAGGCTTTTGTCTTGAGTGCGGCAAAGAACATCTCCTGAGAGAATGTCCCAAGAATCCCTCTAGTGCGCCCAAGGTTACACCCATCAATGTGGTAGGCTTAGTGGCAGATTCAAGTTCAAGTAGCAGTAATGTGGCTCCTATGCAGGCAGTTACTAGGGCACAAGCATTAAAACATGATAAACCAGCTGAGCAATCAGAGCCAAGTGAATCAAGAGAGCAGAGTAAGAGGAAAACAAGAACATGGAAAGATACCAGGGAGAGAACCAATCGTAAGTGGAATAAAAAGCTATCTGAACTAGAAGAAAGCATGAAAGACACCAAATAAAAAATAGAAGACATTGCATCTCAAAGCCCCTCACATGCCGAAACTCCATCCACTCCATCTCATCCACCCCGCCACTCATTGTAAATAAACCATAATCAGGGTCTGTTCTTGCAAAGCCAACCCCAGAAGGCTTGGACATGATGTTCAAGGCCTACCAGGCTCGACTTCAAGAAGGGCCAATAGCTGCAAACCTAGAGAAGAGTTACCTAAAGCAGATTTAGAGATTGAACGGACAAAGATGTGCATGAAAATGGTAGAAGTAGCTCAAGATATGCTTGAGACTAGTGTTCAATCAAACAAACTCTGTCAAATCGGATTTGCACTTGCAGGGCTTACTAGAAAGATTAGAGCAGATGGTAAACAAGCCGCAGGTTTCTTTACCTCCACAGGCTCAACCAATTGCTGAAAGAGGAAGCTCACCACCAATCAAAGCTTATGTTCCTAATTCCATGGATGATGGAACACCTCTTTCAATTCAGCAGTACTCTCAAGAGTTCTTGCGAGAAATACAAGAGGAGAAATGGGCCAAGGAGAAGGGTGATTCCCCTCCTATTCCTGAAATTGATTACCTTCGTGATCAATTTCCCCAAGAAATCCCTCTATCTATGGAGATCAAGCAGAGCAACAAGAAGATGAAAGATTAGATTTTGAATCTAACTCTTTACAAGAGTTGCCACAATTCACAGGCCCATGGGAATCAGAATCTCTTCAGATCAAAGCTCCCACAATATTGGTAAGAAATGAAGACTTAGTGGTTCCTAGAAACACTAACATCGTGAAGAACACTAAGGTTCAGTGTCATCTCACTGTAGAAGAGCTGCGCAAAGCAAAACCTGAGCTATGGAATCATGTAAAGGATCAATTCCAGAACTTGATTCCAAAATGCCAAAAGCAGGCTCTAAGCAAAAAGTACTAGAGATACCTCTAGACAAAATAGGAGACATGAGCGAAGGTGAAGAAGGTAATACTTATCTTCCGATCACCTACCAGGGTTACACAACCAAAGCAATCGTAGATTCAAGTGCTGGTGTTGCTATTGTGACCATCTCCTTGTGGAAGTGATGGGGCAAACCCACATTAAGACCAACTAGAATGAAGCTTCAAATGGCAGATGGTCATTTTGAAAGACCTCTAGGATTGCTTGAAGGGATAACTCTAACCACTTGTGGTGTAGAGTTTGAACATACATTTGCTATATGTGACTTTGAGAAAAACAATGTCTACGAGATGATCCTAGGAAGACCCTTCCTACGACAATTGCAAATAGTACAAGATTGGGGAACCAACTCCTTGTATTTACAGCACTTAGAGGTCACCACCAAGGTCAACTTGAAGGATTACACCTTCAGAGATGTACCACCCCTACAGTGGAATCCTATCCACAAAGAAAAAGAAGATTCTATCTCTGTGCATTTTAGAAGTTCACCTGATCCATCATGTCTACATGAAGACACTCACTTGTGGATGTGCAAGGTCGTAGAGGAAGGGGAAAAGCGCCTAAAAGCCAGAGAAGAAGGAACTTCTCAAGGAGAATGACCAGTTAAAGACCTAGCCTACACACCGATGATCTTTCCAGATGAGGAATTTGAGCCTCATGGTTGGGCAGAAATCTTAGCTACCATGGACATTGCAGTCAATGAAGAACAATGGACACCTCATTGTGATGAGGAGGGTTATGATATTTCAGTGTTCATGTGTCAGACCTTGTTGGAAGAATGTGACCCTAGTGATGTCATAGAAGAAGAAGAAAACGATGATGATTTGGAGTCCATTGTAATGGATAGTTGCTTTAATTCAGAAAAGCACTACCTACAAGATGTAGGCATATTTAACCAACAAGAAGAAGAACCTCTCACAAGCATTAAAACGGTCAATTCAAAGGATGGAAGTGAAGGTGGTAAAAAGAAAAAGAAAAGAAAAGTAGTGAAACAAGAAGAAGAGGAATCATTGTTCGAAGTACTAGAAAATTTCAAGAAATACAAAGTGGAAGACCAAAAAATTTTGGTACGAATGCCTAAGAGAGAGGCCATTATAGGAGAAGCATATGACAATAAAGAAAAGACCAAAAAAATTGTAGTGGCCATTGAAGAGAACGAAGAGCGATGTATGTATATAGGAGATGACCTAAGTACAAAAGAAGAAGTGGAGCTTGTAGCTCTATTAAGGGAATATAGGGACGTGTTTGCATGGCACTATAGAGACTTGAAGGGAGTAGATCCAAAAATTTGCTCTCATACTATCCCCATGACCGCTGATGCCAAGCCCACCAAACAAAAGCCCTACACATATAATGACACTTATGCAGCTAAAATAAAAAAAGAAACAGACAGGCTGATTGATTGTTTTTTTGTGAGATGATCCAAGAATAACAAGATCAATTTCTTTTCTAAAGGTCTCTCGAAACAACTCACCTGTTTATATGTTGCTTACTAGTTTGGATCTCATTGATTCATAGCTCACTTTCTTGAAACTGTAGATCAAAGAGGAGGAATCATGCTTCATTCCACATTTGGAAAACTCACCTATGAGTTCATCCATAAGCATGTCTAGATTTCCAAAAGTGGTTGAAACCACTCAAGCATAGTGCTAGAGAAGATCAATCCAAAATCCTCATAGTACATGAAAAAATAAGTAATATTCTCAACTACATGATCATAGGAATCAATAGACCTATCATACCAATTTGTAATATAAACTATTAATTTGTATACCTTATGTTGAGTAAATGATTCCTGAAGACTACCACATCTTAGGTGGTATGTTAGGTCTTCTCGTATTTTGTTCTACCATACAATATCTCCTATTATTTTAATCTCAAACAAATAAAAAAGGATTAGAATATAAAAAAAAACTTTAAATTTATAAACATGCATATATAGACACACATACATACACTTACACATACATAGTTACACTTATACACACATACATACTTACACATACATACACATACCCACACATATACATACACACACATACATACTAAATACATACCCACACACATACATATACACACACATACATGCATACACATACACATATACATACACTTACACATACATACATACACTTACATATACATACATACACACACACATACATGCATACACATACACATATACATACACACACATACATACTAAATACATACCCACACACATACATACACACACATACATGCATACACATACACTTATACATAATCTTACACATACATACATACACTTACATATACATAAATACACACACATACACATGCATACACTTACACATACATACACACCCACACATGCACATACATACACACACACATACATGCATACACATACACATATACATACACACACATACACATATACATACACACACATACACATATACATACATACACACACATACATACTAAATACATACTGACACACATCCATATACACACACATACATGCATACACATACACACATACATACACTTACAAATACATACATACACTTACATATACATACATACACACACATACATGCATACACATACACATATGCATACACTTACATATACATGCATACCCACACATACACATACATACACATACACATACATGCATACACTTACACATACATACATACATACCCACTTATGCACATACATACACTTACACATGCATATATACTACACACACACATACACACACACACACACACATATGTATGCATGTGTATTTGTGTGTATATACATATGTGTGTGTTAATTTGGTTTCTTGTCGGATTGGTTATAACTTCCGTTTCGACTGCACGTGGGTTCTTGGCATGGTCAGAGGTCTATAATACAGAGGCCCTTTATGTATTTTCCCAGTCACTTCATTACTTTCTGACAATTCCAACAAACTTAACTACTAATCTCCCGCGCATAACATCATATAACAATCACCACACCTGAATATGTAGAACTTACTACTGCTCACTTATCATCACCACTATACTTACAATTCATCAATAACGCAATCGAACATTAACACAGTACCACCGTTATTCAATACTGAACAATGACAACATAGATGATACAACAATGTAAAGAACTGTGTCAGAATCAAACTCCAGACACATCGCCCAGACGTAGAGTCTGGCGATGCCCCTATCGCTCACTTCCAATCACTTCTTCTATTATCAGAAAAGAGTTGCAATGTTTGTGTGACATCCTTTCGATGCATGTCTGTTCCTAATTACAATTTCTACTAAATAGAATGATATTCCTTTCCGGCGGCCTAACACTGGAAAGCACAGTGGACTCGAACCTAGCAGGTAAATTTACAAAGACTAAGAATCATCAATGATTCCCTCTATATACATGGTTCGGGCTAGTTTAAACGTGTGAGAAATTTTTTGCTTCAAGGATTCTAACATATCTTGTAAGATTTGAGGTTCTACAAGATGGGCATCTGTCCGCACAGAGCTGGAAGCGATGACTTGCAATAGCAAAAGGTCAGCCTGATTTTGCAAAAAGGCTTCCTGCAAGTAGAAATCATTGGCCAAAGCAGCATCTCTTCGTAACTTTGCTTCTTTGATTTCTGCATCAATCCTAGATAGGCGCTCCTACTATATACCTAATTGTTTTTCTCTGCATTCTAATTCTTGCTATTGGAACTGCATAGTCCTGAAAAAATCATGTCTTTCTTTTTTAATAGCTTCAATATCCTTCTTGAGTTTGATGGTTCGTCCAATTTCATTCTCCAGAGTCTGGCTTTTATGGAAGAGCTCTTCAGTCACCTTCTTAAGCTCGGTCTTATTTACCGTAACAAAATGAGTACGAGTGGTGTCTAACTGGTTTCCTAATGCACGCATAGCATCCTCCTTGTCCGTCATGGCTTGCTTGAGTTGAAGAATTTCAACGTCTCAAGTTGCTATAATGTCATCCTTTTCGGTCACTTGTCCCTCTAAAATCGTAATCTGCTCCTGTAATAAATTTGCATCTGCTTTTGCATCTAATATCTCTTCCTGGAGGGTTGTGATGTCTGCTTCCAGTAAATCAACTTTGGCTTGGTATTCAGTATGAAGGGACTGATGAGCATCATGTAATTGATGAGGGAGTTTCTTGGAGAGGTGTATGAGAAAGTCACCGATTTGGGCTGATTGAGCCAAGGAGTCAGGTACTATAGAGGTTCAAATGGGTCTAGAAGGATTAATAGAGACGGTTGTTGAAGAGGAAGGGGGAAAATAATCGGGAGACAAAAGGATAGGTTGAGAATGGCAAACAACCACCGAAAAATGATGAGGTGAAGGAGGAGGGCTAGGAGGTAATGGCACTTTAGACAGCGAAATGGGAGGTGTCGTAGCTTTCAGTGAAGAAGGATGTACAGGGGGGGTTACCATATCGGGTTGAACATCCGGTTGAACCAGCAACTCCTCGGTCTGTGTTCGCTCCGTTAGGTTCACAGCATCCGCGACTGTGTCGAGTGCTTTATCAATAGAGTGCGTCTGTTGCTGATCAACCGTATCAACAGGATGAACATCTTCGATAACCGTGTTTGTATTAACTTTACCCTTAGGAGAAGGTGGGGCGAAAAGGATGTGCATAGAGGAAGCAGTGTCCTGTAGATTGACGGTTGATGATGGTTGTGCTTGACTCTATGAGGGGCTGAGTGTCCTACGCTTTCCCCAAAAAAACTACAGGAGATCGTCGTTGTCTTCAACCTCCATAACCTGTGCGGATTCTTCATGGAATAGGAGGGTATGCATCGGAGGAGGTTGAACAGGGTGAACTATCGGAAAAAGGAAAGACAAAAGATGGGGAAGTCGAGTCCGAGGGATATCACCTTTCGTGAGCTGCCGGGAGATCGCTTGATATTCCTGGTGAATGCACGGAAAGAAAAATAATGCCCAGTTAACGGCTTCATGGGCAACAACGTTGATCATTGAGTAAAAAGGGCAAGAGATCCTGTATGTGCATTTCTGGAGATTGAGAGCAACCACCAGAAATTGTAGGGCAGAGCACTCTGGTTCAAGTCGGCATAGAATTGCAAATTCATTAGAAGACTAGCACGGGAATAGTTGTTTCATGGTCATCATCGGCAATATGGGAACATCTACACGGCCATAAGGGAGATGGAATCCCTCAACCAGGGTGTTTAGAGTAACTACTATGCGCGGGTTGAGGCAGGTGATCGGCCAACAGGTCTCTGTCTAGGGGATATTGATAATAGCAGCGATTATTTGAGCAAAGAATGGGTGACATTCGATCGAATGCGATGGCAATTCGGTGAACGCCAATAGTCCTTATGCACGCAAAAACTTGCTCAAGTCGGGAGCTAAGCCAACATGGAATGTGCTAATGTTTGCTAGAGCTTCCATGGCGAGTAACAAACAGTGAATGCATAGTACAACAAGGAAGACACAGCAAGTACACAATAGCGAAAAAGAGGACGAAAAACTTGATTAAGTAAAAACACCGAATGGAACGGGGGGTAGAAAATGCAATCATCACCAGTGGTTGGAACATGCATACATAATGATGACATTCGCGCATTAACAAAATCCCAAACGTGTAGTGCGGTGGCTAATCATGGTTATGTAATAAAAATAGGAATTTTACGGTCGGATGGTCAACCGGAATGCGCGTAATGGAAATAGAATTCAAGAGACAAAACCAACATAAACCGGATGAATAATAAAAAATACCATCAAGTAATTAAGATGAATTAGTCGTGTCATAATACGAATGAAGTTTCGACCTATTGATGGGTTTATGAAGAAGAGTACCATTTAAAGTGGATAACTAGAAAGTAGTGGGTCCAACATGACCTGCAATACGATAGGGACCAAACCACCAAATCTTGAACTTGCTCGCTGAACGATTAGACTTAGCATTATAGAAAAGAACTAATTGTCCTTTGGTAAAAACGGGAGTCCAGAGAAATCGATCATGTGTCTTAGCTCGCCTCACTTGCACTTGTTGTAGCATCAGAAAGCTTTCCAGATGTTGTTCATCCAAAGACAGCAACACATCCAACCGAAAAGGAAAGGACTCTTCAGGTAATAGCTTATGATCCAATGCCACCTGTAAACTAGGTACCACCAATTCCATGGGTGCAATTGCCTCCAGACCATATGCCAGTTAGAAAGGCGTATTTTCTATGGAAATTGTATAAGTAGTATGATACGCCCATAAGATCAAAGGAAGGAATTGATCCCAATGCTTTGGACATTCTATCACAAGTTTCTTTAGCATGTTAAGAAGGGTTTTATTGGTACTTTCAGCAAGTCCATTGGCATGAGGATAATACAGAGAGCTAAATTTATGGACAATCTTCAGGGTGCGGGTAAGCGCTTGCATTAAGGAATTAACAAAATGTGTGCCCTGATCAGAAAAAATCTCTAAGGGAACACCGAAGCGAGGAAAAACATCACTCATCAAACATTTGACCACCACCGACGCAGTTGCTGACCATAAAGCCCAGGCTTCAGCCCATTGAGTAGCATAATCAGTACAGGTGAGTATATACTGATGATTAGTAATTGTAGCAGGAGGTGTAATGGGTCCAATGAAATCCAAGCCCCACTTTTGAAAAGGCTCAAGGGGAGAGACAAGCTGCAGTGGGAAGTGATGCCGTTGTAAAGGTTACCTCGATCGTTGGCAAGCATCACACTATTTGACATAAGAAGCAATGTCATGCTGCATAGTGGGACACCATAAGCCACTTTGTAGAACTTTCTGGTAAGTAATATCTACCGAAAAATGACCATCGAAAGGAGCAAAATGGGCCATGTCAATAACCGAAGGAACTTCATGTGGAGGGATACATCGTAAGAGTGCACCAAATGGATCCATGTAATACAACTGTCCTACAATGATCCGAAATCGTCGACTATACATCACCGGTTTACGGCGAGCACAAGTGGAAATATTAATCGGGGAGCTTCCACTAGTGAAAAAAATCATAAGAGTATCATAATACGAAGGTGCCATAGGGAGCTCCTGACAATCATCCTCTACCAAATCAGTCACGTAGATAGCAGGGGTAGTATCATCAATTCCGTCGGGAAGTTCACCAGAATCAAGTCGAGATAAAAAATCAGCAAGAGCATGCGCTGACCTCAGATGATGTACAATCTCATAATCAAATTCTTGCAGCAACAGCACCCACCTAGCTAATCTGACCCCTAAATGTTGCTGGCGGACAAGATAAACCAGAGCTGCATGATCCACATGAAGGGTAAATGGTCGTCCCAGTAAATAGTGCCGGAATTTCTTCACCGAATAAACCAAACCCAAAAATTCGCACTCAGTGATGGAATAATTCCGTTCAGCAGCAGCTAATCATCGACTAGCATAATAAATAAGGCGGAACCACTTATCCTGATGTTGCATGAGCACGCTACCGATTGAGATGTCCGATGCATCCATAAAAACATGGAACAAAAGCTGCTAGTTCGGTGCTTGCAGAATAGGAGTCTGGGTTAAGAGTGTTTTCAACCGACCAAATGCAATTTGGTACTCCTCAGTCCACACAAACTGACGAGGATTGCTAGTAATCAATTGATTCAGGGGAATAGCTACATGTTCAAGGCACCGAAGATGCTGTCCATGCCAGCATATCTTTCCAAGGAATCGCATAACTTCCTTTGGTATCATAGGGGTAGGTGCATTCAACACAGCTTTCACTTTATCAGGGTCCACTTGAATGTCTTGCTGTGAAATGATATGACCAAGCAATTTGCCACAGGAAACTGAAAAGACCGACTTGTTGGGATTTAAGCACAAATGAAACTCCCTACACTTAGAAAAGTAGCAACGTAGGTGATAAAGGTGAGCCGATGCATCACCAGATAACAAAAAATCATCCAGATACACCTGCATAAATGTGGTTAAGTAGGGAGAAAAGATTTACTGCATGCATCGTTGAAAGGTACTGGGAGCATTGCGGAGACCGAACCACATCACTGTACATGCATATACGCCCCAATTTGTAATAAATGCAGTCTTTGGTATATCCATTTCAGCCATGCGTACCTGATTATAGCCATTATAGCCATCCAAAAAGGAATATATTTCTTGTCCAGCAACATCATCAAGCATCGTATCCAAAACAGGGAAGTGGAAAGGGATCAGGCATTATCGCCGCATTTAATTTTTGGCAATCCACACAGATACGCAACTGCTTGTTTTTCTTTGGGACAATGACAATAGGCGAAATCCATTGTGCATGCTCAATGGGGACAATGAAGCCTACTTTCAACAAGCAATCCAATTCAGCTTTCACTTGAGCCGCATAATTGGGATTCATTCAATAACTGGGTTGTTTAATTGGTCATTCATCTGGTTTCAGCATCACACGGTGTTGATAGATGCGAGGGTCCAACCCTTCCATATCGCGATAGTCCCACGTGAAGACATCTTAAAACTCTGTTAGCAACTGTAGTAGATCATTTTGAAAAGTTTCTGGTAGCCCAGACTTGAGCTTGACCGGTCGCAGAGAAGTCTCATCTCCCAAATTACAAGTGATTAGCTGATCTTCCAGTACATAAAACTGTCGGGGCTTGGATATATCCTCACATGACTGGAATAATTGGTGTAAATTCATGGCATTCAAAACTTGATCCGGAACTAGGTCCACTTCTTTGGTAAGCGGAACTATCGTACAAATGGTCGGATTCCAATTATCTACAATCGCTTGTAAGTTGACTGTACCAAGGCTAGCAAATCCTGGTTAGCATTAAGAAAAGCTTCTTCTTCATCATCTGAAAGTCCATCCAGCATATGCATAGGTTCAGCCATGTAAGGTTGAGCATGAAAGTCGCAAGGCTTCATCTCGTCCAAGGATACCATATATTTCCGATGATTGCTTTTGAAAATAATTTCGTGTGCAGACCAATCCTACAACACTTTTGCTTGTTTCAGTCAGGGCCTCCCAAATAGTAAGTTGTAATCCAAAATTGAGTAGGTAATTCCAAAACAACAAAAGTCATTTTGAACACTGCTCCCTGAAGAGTAATGGGTATATCATGCACCAAGCCCACTGGATGTACCCTAGATTGATCTGCCATTCTCACAAAAAATTGAACAGGTTCAATTTGAGTCCATCCTAACCATTTACAAAGTGAAGTTGTAGCAATATTCACACCGGAGCCTCCACCAATTAATACTTGAGTAATTTTGTGGTTTTTATACCATACCGTAATGAAACGAACAACATGGTCCACCGTAGAATCAATTTTTGGACTAATAGTTGTCATAGCAGGTGTACACGAAGATCCTGGACTGATTTGTTGCTGTAATTGTTGTCGTACGCCCGAAACCAAGGCTAAAAGTTGTCCCAATGGCATTGTAATAGATGCCTGCGATAAAATATTCCACACAGAGTCAAGATTCGACTACCTGATACCAAATTCGGTGGACTCTCCGACGACACTTTGACCGGACTTGTATCTGTTGGTGGTAGATTCGGTATTGTCTGTTGGACCACAGGTACCGGATCGGGGAAGACAATTGGTTCTTGACTGGCCCACGTACTAGCTTTGGTAAAAATTCTCTGTTGTTCTCGAATGCCAGGCTCAAAAATCTGAGCAACCGGTTGTAACTTCTTGTTGGACCGTGTTTGAATTGTTGTCGCTTGGGTATCTACTACTGAAATATATACCATATTTGCCATTGGATGTTGTCGTTCTTTTCTTTGTTTATCATACTCGAACGCCTCTTTGCAATATCTACAGATATGTCCAATCTCACCACAAAAATGGCATCTTGGTGGTGGAAGAGATATACCTTCACCTGATTGGCTCGAGTTCCACCGGGTCTGTCCAAAATTGTTTGCTCGCAGTCCCCTGTAGTTTTTGTAACTTTGTTAAGAAGTATTTCTCAAATGCGGTGATACATCGTGGGTAGCATGTTGTCCCTGCTCATGTATTATGGCATTTACGGTTGGTCTGGTCTGTACTTTGGCATTATATGGACACGTTTCGGTAGAATGACTCGTCGTATTACAAATAGCACATTACATTTGGTTTGATGCACATGCGGAAGTAGTGTGTCTTGGGTTCTTACATTTTGTGCAGTACACCTATTTCAATGGATCCTCGCTCATGCTCTTGGATGCCTTTAACCAATCTAGATCTTCAGTGAAACCGCCAACTTTATGCTCCAACTGCAATGCCATGACTATTACCGCATCCAAGGTCATACCACCCACACATCGTATAATCATAACTTGTTTGAGCTGAGGGTTTAATCCATTAATAAACCACTGAGTAATCACATTATTCGGTAGGTTAGCATGTGTCAGTGACAGTTGCCATAGATGAGTACGGAATAAAGTTGCATACTCTTGCACATTCTGGTGTGGTTTCTGTCTATTGTTTTGCAAATAGTCAAAGATCTCCATCGCATTTTTCTTTAACCAAAAACATTGTAAGAAGGCGTCCTTAACATCGTCATATTGACCGAAATGATTAATGTCATATTCGGTTAACCACCGGGCAGCCTCATTAACCAGAGTAGATTGGAACACTATAGCCTTATATGCCAGATCCGCTGGATAGTTGAGTACAACATAATTGCTTTCAAAAGTACACACATGGGCATCAGGACATCACTGGGAAATCCTCCAAATTTCGTATACGTAACTCTAGCAAGTACCAGTCATGGTGGTATGATATGCTGTTGTTGTTGTTGTTGTTGATGGTGGTGGTGGTGTTGCTGTTGTTGTTGCTGGTGATGTTTTTGTTGCTATTGTGAACCACTCATGTTGTTTAAATCAAGAGGAAGTATCACTAGCAAATTATTTGAACAAGTTAAGCCTAATTGTTGTTGTGTCGTCTCGCCACCTTGCAAGTTCTCCGGTAATCTGATATCGTTAAGTCGATCACACATGCCTACACCCAACTGCCATTCCTCGTAGTTGGCTTCTGAGGTAAACTTTTCACCAGAACTTTCATCCAACAATACACTAGTTTCTTCGAAATCGAAACCCAAAGTAGAGCTGTCACTAGAATTTTGCAAGCCGACCCCGGAATTGTCCAAGCTACCATTGAAATTCCACAAATTGCTACCGGAATTTTCCACACTGTCAACGGAACCAGCGATTACTTCCCCAATTGTACTTGCCGCGGATGGGGTTGGTTGCACTTCTAGTATACCCTGTAGACCGTGCACAAGGAAATGCTGAGGTGGCACTCCACTAGCCCATATTTCCCGCTTTTCTTCCGATGATTGTCATCACCACTACCACCAAGAGGCGTTCCCAATGCGCTATGAATTTTCCAGGGATGCTGATCCCTTCTGTACTTCAGGTATGATTCTCCAGAATGTGTTACAGGCATATATCATAGGATTCTTTCTTTAAACCCTAATCTTTTTGCCAACTGGCTACTCCATGCCCCATGGCCGGCGCTAGTTTTAATTTGTTTTCTTGTCGGATTGGTTATAACTTTCGTTCCGACTGCACGTGGGTTCTTGAGATGGTCAGGGGTCTGTAATACAGAGGCCCTTTATGTATTTTCCCAGTCACTTAATTACTTTCTGACAATTCCAACAAACTTAACTACTAATCTCCAGCGCATAACATCATATAACAATCACCACACCCGAATACGCAGAACTTACTACTGCTCACTTATCATCACCACTATACTTACAATTCATCAATAACACAATCAAACATTAACACAGTACCACGGTTATTCAATACCGAACAATGACAACACAGACGATACAACAATGTAAACAACTATGTCAGAATCAAACTCCAGACATATCACCTAGACGTACAGTCCGGCAATGCCCCCGTCGCTTGCTTCCAATCACTTCTTCTATTATCAGAAAAGAGTTACAACGTTTGCGTGACATCCTTTCGATGCGCATCTGTTCCTAATTACAATTTCTACTAAATAGAATGATATTCCTTTATGGCGGCTAACAGTGTGTGTATGTATATGTGTGTGTATGTGTATGTAGGTGTGTATGTGAGTGTATGTATGTGTGTATATGTGTATGTGGGTGTGTATGTGTGTCTATGCATGTATGTATGTATGAATGAATGAATGTATGTATGTATGTATGTATGTATGTATGTATGTATGTATGTATGTATGTATGTATGTATGTATGTATGTATGTATGTATGTATGTATGTATGTCCATTGTATATGCATATGTATGTATGTGTGTGTATCTATATGTTTGTGTCTCTATGTATGTGTCTCTATGTATGTGTCTCTATGTGTGTGTATGTATCTATGTGTGTGTATGTATGTGTGGGTGTATGTATCTATGTGTGTGTATGTGTACGTGTGTATGTGTGTGTATGCATATGTATGTATAGTGTGCCTATGTGTGTGTACGTATACGTGTGTATGTGTGTGTATATGTGTATGTATACATGTGTATGTGTGTGTATGCATATGTATGTATAGTGTGTGTGTGTGTGTGTATGTGTGCTTTTATATGTGTATATGTGTGCATGTTTGCATGTATGCATGTGTTTGTGTATGTGTGTGTGTGTAATGTGGGTGTATGTGTATGTGTGTGTATGTGTGTGTATGCATATGTATGTATAGTGTGTGTATGTGTGTGTATACATGTGTGTATGTGTGCGCATGCATGTGTTTGTATGTGTGTGTATGCATGTGTTTGTATAGTGTATTTGTGTGTGTATATGTGCATATGTGTGTATGTATGTGTGTATGCATATGTGTGTATGTATGTGTGTCACTCTAGCACAATGGTAAGTACCAATGTGAGGAGATCAACCTCATAAATGTCAATCCGTGGAGACGTGAGGACCGGTATGAAGACCGTGAGTAAGTGATGGCACAAGTGCGTGAGTGAAAGCACACAAGCATGCACACACATACACACATGTGCACAAGGTAAGAGCAAAGAGTGGAACAATGGAAAGCTTCGATTACAAAAGAGTTCTCTTACAAAGCTCAAATCTACAACAAGCTAACCTTAAAAATGAGATCTCCAGCCCTTTTTATAGTTTTTTGAGTGGTTTTGGCCCTGCCCAGATCTAGTGTCTGGCCTAGTTAAAAAATAGGTTCCAGGGCTGATTTTCGGGCTCAAACGGAGTCTAAAAATTATGAAAATTGGTAGGATGATAGTTCTAATACTCGTCAAGCTCGAGGACTCCTCGGCTTGAACAAAATGGAGTTGCAAAAATGAAAAATGGTATTTACAATGGTTTTTAGTAATAAAAATCACTACTTTTATAGGGATTTCTCTAAAAATTTGACATGTGCTTCTTGGAGCTCCCTACGTTCTCCTTCTTCTTGTGTGTCCACTTCCTTGATGTGCTTCCATGCTTTGTCCTTAACCTTGAGTGTCAACAATGTGCATGTGTGTATGCATGTGTCTATGTATGTATGCATATGCATGTGTATGCATGTGTGTATGTGTGTGTCTCTATGTGTGTGTATGTATGTGTGCAAGAATCCATATGTGTATGTGTATGTGTGTGTATGCATATGTGTGTGTATATGTGTATGTATACATGTGTATGTGTGTGCATGCATATGTATGTATAGTGTGTGTGTGTATGTGTGTTTTTATATGTGTATATGTGTGTATGTTTGTGTGTATGCATGTCTATGTGTGTGTGTTATGCATATTTGGGTATATATATATATATATATATATATATATATATATATATATATATATATATATATATATATATATATATATATGTGTGTGTGTGTGTGTGTGTGTGTGTGTGTGTGTGTGTATGTGTGTATGTATACATGTGTATGTGTGTATGCATATGTATGTATAGTGCGTGTATGTGTGTGTATACATGTGTGTATGTGTGTGTATGCATGTGTTTGTATAGCATGTTTGTGTGAGCATATGTGCATATGTGTGTATGTATGCGTGTGTATGCATGTGTGTGTATGCATGTGTGTGTATACATGTGTTTGTATGTGTATGTGGGTGTCTCTATGTGTATGTATGTACATGTGGGTCTATGTATACATGTGTGCATGTGTGTGTATGCACATGTGTGCCTCTATGTGTGTATGTATATCTGGGTGTATGTATTTATGTGTGTGTATGTATGTGTGTATGTATATGTGTGTGTATGTATACATGTGTGTATGTGTGTGTATGCAAAGGTGTGTCTCTATGTGTGTGTATGTGTATGTGGGTGTATGTATCTATGTGTGTGTATGTATACATGTGTATGTGTGTGTATGCACATTATATATATTGTGTGTTTGTATACATGTGTATATGTGCATATGTGTGTGTATACGTGTATGTATGTGTATGTATACATGTATATGTGTGTGTATGCATATGTATGTATATTGTGTGTGTATGTGTGTTTTTATATGTGTATATGTGTGTATGGTTGTGTGTATGCATGTGAATGTGTATCTCTCTATGTTTGTGTATGTGTGTGTGTCTCTATGTGTCTGTGTATGTATACGTGTGTATGTGTGTGTATGCATATGTATGTATAGTGTGTGTATGTGTGTATACACGTGTATGTGTGTGTATGCATGTTTTTGTATGTATGTGTATGCATGTGTTTGTATAGTGTGTTTGTGTGTGCATATGTGTATGTATGCATGTGTGTATTTACATGTGTGTGTATGCATGTGTTTGTATAGTGTGTTTGTGTGTGTATATGTGCATATGTATGTATGCATGTGTCTATGTATGTGCATGTGTGTGTATGTCTATAGTGAGAATGAGGATGACCATGAAAATCATTTAGCAACAATCTTTAGTTTGTTACACAAAGACAAACTTTATGCCAATCCTAAGAAGAGTTCTTTTTTCCAAAAAGAACTAGAGTATTTAGGACATATTGTTTCTAGTCAAGGTGTTCATCTAGATCCAAAGAAAATTAAAGTAATTGACAAATGGCTTATACCTCAATATGTGGATGATGTACACTCTTTTCTAGGGTTAGCTAGTTTTTATAGAAAGTTTGTAAAAGGTTTTTCTTATTTAGCACTTCCACTCACATTATAAGAAAAAGTTAACATTTGCATGGGGATCAACACAACAACAATCTTTTGAAAAACTCAAACATGCACTTTCTCATGCACCTATTTTGCAATAGGAGATTTTGCACAACCTTTCCGTGTAGTTACGGATGCTTGGTTTAGGTATAGTTGTTGTATTAATGCAAAATGATCATCCCATTGCATTTGAAAGTAGGAAACTTAAAACCTTTTGAAAAGAATTACAGTACATATGATAAGGAACTCTTAGCTGTTGTGCATGCTTTAGAAATTTGGAAGCATTAGCTTATGGGTTCTAAAGTTCTAATAAAAACAGACCAACAGGTTATTACGCATTTATTAGATCAACCATTGATTTTTGAAAGACACATCAAATGGGCTTCATTCATACAATATTTTCAGCCTATAATTCAATATCAACCTGGCAAAGCTAATGTCATAGTTGATGCCCTTAGTTGCTTCCCATCCCCACAAACTAATATTGTTTCAATCAATAATATTTTTGTTATTCATATTCATTCATTTCATGAGATTATTCCTACTTATGCAGCTAATTTGTATTTTTCACAAACATGGACTACTTTCAATAATTCTACAACATTTAATGAGGATCACTACACTTTTCATAATGGATTCTTGTATTTCCAACACAAGTTATGCATCACACAAGTTTTCAAAGAATTTGTTATGAAAGAGATGCATGAACCATCATATATGGGTCATAGGGGCATACAAAGTTCTATTTCTATGTGTAAAGAATTCTTCTTTCGACCAAATATGGAAAAGGATATTGCACATTATGTTTCCCATTGCATTGTGTGTCAACGTGTGAAACAACATCATGGTAAAGCATTTGGATTATTAACTTCCCATACCTAATGGACCATGGGAACAAATTTCTATGGATTTTATTATTGGTCTTCCAAAAATTTCATCTCATAACGATATGATTTGGACAATTGTTGATAGGTTTAGTAAACAAGCATATTTCATTCCTTGTAAAAAGGATCTTTTTGCACCTCAAGCTACTAAGTTATTTATTAAATGTATTTTTCCACATCATGGTTTTCCAAAATTTATTCTATCATATCAAGATGTTCATTTTTGTAGTCACTTTTGGGTTGCATTATTTCAAAATTTAGGTTCCAAAATAGACTTTAGCTCTGCATTTCATCTTGAAAGTAATGGGCAAAGTGAAGCTACAGATAGTACTATTTTAGATTTATTACGTAGTTATTCTTTAGATACAGTTTGCATATAATAACACAACACATACCACTACTCGACATGCATCATATGAAATTGTTTATGGTAAAAATCTTCCCACTCCCATGTCTATCACTCAAAATGATATACCTATGTTTATTTCAATTTATATGTAAAATTTATACTTACTTCCACTGCAAGTGGACAAGGTGAAGGTAAGAGTCACATAATGCTCGCATTCTTCTCTTGAACTCCAATCCATTCCCTATGTACACTATATTCCCCTCTGGCTCTATATCGCACTCTAGCCCTAAGGTGCCTATGCATGTCCTCATAGGCACTTGTGCTCTGCTACCATGATCTGGAGGTGATATAGGTGTCTTGAAAATAGATAGATAAAAATAAATAAAAATATGTGTTATAATATCATTAAAAAAAATTTGTGAAAAAAAAACATACATATGAGCAGATAGCTGCCTTCCTGCATGTGGAGCCGCAGAAGAGCCCTCCTTTGATCGTTGGGTAAGCATCTGGATCGTAAAATCCAGCTCAACATCAGGCATCTCTGAGTACTCATGCATGATGATCCCTATAGTATCATGCATAACTCTTGCTCTCATTAGACTTTTTATGAGAGTGAGTGTAGCTCAGTGATGAGTAGCACCTCCTTTAATGTCAATCCCGGAAGACGTGAGGATGGTATGAAGACCTCGAGCAAGTGAAGGCACAAGTGCGTGAGTGAGAAGCACACTAACATGCACACACATACACACACGCGCACACACGCGCACACACGGCAAGACAAAGAGTTAGAAGCAATGGAGTTCTTAGATTACTTTCAAAAAGCTCATACAAGTTCAATTCAATTACAAGCTAACCTCAAAAATGAGCTCTCTAGCTCTATTTATAGTTTTTGACTAGGTTTTGGCCTTATCTAGACCTAGTGTCCGGCCTAGTTGAAAATTAGGTTCCAGGGCCTATTTGAGGGCTCAAACGGAGTCTAAAAAATACAAAAATTGATATGTAGGTACTTCTAAAGCTCCTCAAGCTCAAGGACTCCTTGGCTTGCACAAAATGGAGCTACAAAAATATGAAATGGTATTTACAATGATGGTTAGTGATAAAATCACTGTTATAAAGATGTTGATTTGGAAAAATTTGAAGGCCTATCTGCCAGATCTGCGTCGACTGCTTTGTCTACTTAATCCTTCGCCTTGCTCTGACTCTCTCCGCTGGCTTCCTTGTCTCCTCAGTCCTTGGGTGCACATACTGCTCTCAACACCCCCCCTCTCTCGCGTCTGTCGTCTCTGACAGACTCTTGTTGCTGGGAGTGCTGGATGTAATAGTCCACCACATGAGTGGCAAGTTGATGTTCTTGTATGCGTAGTCCTCAGGCCAAATCTGTCATCATGTGATCCCAATCAATTGGTCCTGGAATGTCCGGATGTGGCAGACGTAACTGATCTGCATGGATGGCTTGTTCTACTGCGAATAGATGTAGCAAATGTGTTGGTCTGGGAATGAAAATTTCTGAATGATATTCCCAGAATCCCGTAGAGAACATTTCCTCAAATGTCTGCTTGAAGAATGCGGGTAAGTACTTTATTCGTGCATGCCAGGCAAAGATTATAGTGACTAAGGGAGTCTGGCTCATGTCGTAGACTAAATCCTTGTTACCTTGAGAGAATCTAGGGGCAGAGATGTATGGAGCTTGTACCTTCCGAAAGGTTTTGAAGACAATGGTCATGAGCTCAAATATTTTCATACACATTTTCGCTGCTATGTCGGGTACATTATTTAGACGAGTAGACCAGTGTCGAATTGTTGATATCATGTAGGCTACGGTTGGGGTCCCTCGAGGCGGAGCAAAATATGGATAGTTAACCCAAGCCGAGCATTCTTTATTGTTGCGTACCTTGATTGCAAATGCTTGCCAGGATCTGCGACGTACCACTGGGCAATAACATGGATTATACTTGATATACAGTGGCATGGTTGCCCATGTGCTCATCATCTCAGGGTAATTGGTTAGTAGACGTGCACGCCAATTAGGTTGGAAGATCGAGCCAGCACGGGCATCTGCCGGTAAGTCCTCTGGCTCAAATTGAGTGGCGAATGTGGGCTCCTTCCCTGTATGCCTTTTAACTTCTGCATTATAATCATGTAGCAAGACAAAGTAAGGCATGTATTGCGTCTCTGATGTTGTGATCAAACGTTGGTGGGATAGGTTCTGAAAGTAAGAAGATCAAAGGACAATTTCTTCCAGATTTGTGAGAGATTGAATTTGCACGGCAACACGATCATCATGTGTCTTTCCTACTTTCTCGATCCTTTTAACCCAATCTGGAACTCCTATTTCTAAAGTGTCCTGTCCTTCCTCTGTTACCCGACCGCCGGGTGTGGGCATCGACTCGTACGGCTCTTCATAGCTGTCATCGACGGGGATTTCCACCACTGTTTCAGGTTCTGGTTCTTCAGTTGGCGAGGGTGGCCTTTCATATGGTAAGAGACGTGCTTGGAGTTCGGCCACCTGTTTCCGGAGGGTCTCTAATTCTTCTGTAGAGGGTTGCAAGATTATTGGCTCCTGTTGAGCTGTGGGGGCACTGGCTATCTGCTTCTTTAGATCCGCACATTCAACCTCTAACTTTTCATATGACTCCAAGAAATTTGCATGCTCTTCGAGTAAGATGCGAATGTCTTCTGATGGGACTGCTCTATACTTGGTAGGGCTAATGGTTGCTCCTGCAGTTCCTTCCATAGCCGCTTCAAAGTTGTCTTGGTTTTGTTGTTGAAGCCTCTTGTTCTCTTCTAGTGCTTCTGCCATATGCTTCCTTAATAGTCCAAGATTGCGTCTAAGTGTAGCATTGGATATCATTTGGGACTCGAGCATACCTTCCATTTCCTTCACTGCTTGATCATCCACTGTCGAGGTTTTCGATTCCAATTCTGTGTGAGCCTGTTGTAAGGTGGTATGTTCTGCTAGAAGCGTTTGGTAATCAGCTTCTAAAGTGTTAACTCTAGCCTGTAGGTGCCGAGATTCTGCCTGGAGGGCAGCAGTGCGTTCTTCCAATTGATGATATTCTTGTTGTAGTTGATGTGCACACTGAAGTAATGTATTGAACGTGCTATTTACATTATGAGATGCAAGGGGAAAAGTTTGGAATGCAGGGGAGGTGGGAATGGGAAGGGAGGTAGTGAATGCTGTGTCTACCAATGATGTGTTGAGTGGTGAGGTGGGGGGTAGTGGAGGGGGAGATGGTGGAATTGTGGGGAGAGGTGCGGTGGTTGGTGAAATGTCCATTGGGTCAGACAAGGTGGTGTGTACAGGGGCTACCATGTAGGTTGGTATGGTAGGTGAAGTGAGTGTGGTGTTTGTGTAGATTGATGTCGTTGCGAATATGTGGGGAATGTGCAGCTGATACATTGGAGTGTGGATGAACTGCTCCACAAAGGACGGGTATTGGGGTGGTGAGGTTAGGTTGAATGAGGTGTAGGGGGCAGATGGGAAGTGAGGGTCATGGAATGGAGGTACCCGTATTGGGGGATAGGCTGGGAAACACAGGGTGCCTTCTGTGGGTGAAGGGTTTCCAACCACACTTAGAATTATGGGATGGCCAATTATGGGTTCGGAGGATAGAAGGGTTGAAGTGTACAAGGGATTGGTGACTAAAGAGAAGAGGGTGTCTTGTGAGGTGGGTTCTCGAAATGAGAATGATGTGAATGAGGGTGGGTTATAAGTGAAGGTAGAGGTGATGACTGCCGTTTCTTCCATGGTGGGAGGTGGTGGTGGGGGTGGAGAAGGTGGTGATGGGGGGTGCTGGGGTGAGATGGGTGATGTCTGAACGAAGGTTTCAGCAGAGAGGTCAATGGTGGTGGTGGGGGTGGCTGTGGTTTCAATGGTTACTTCTTGTTCTGTGACGGGCATCCTGATAGTCTTACCTGCTCATGGTAATGTGTCAACTCTGCGCTTGCCATACCTCACGGACTGGCGGACTTCTGTGTGGACAGCCTCCGGAACTCCTAAAGATTTTGACACTAATTTGAGGGTGTCAATGAAATGTTGATCCACCCCATCATCTGATAGCATTTCTTGCATCAAAGCTTGACCTGACACAAGAGAGAGTTGATGCCTTTCCTGTACTGCTTTGATTGTGTCGTATAACCTTTGTAGTTGAGTTGTATATGCAGGTGCACCTACAAGTTCTGGCACTTCTTGTTGCTCATCTTGATGCTCTTGATCATAATCCTCCTCATCTTCCTCCTGTTCTTCATCTTCATCATCCTCTTCATCCACTTCAACTGTGGTGACAGGTACTTGGGAGGTCGTTGCCTGTGTTTGCACATTCTCCACTTGTTGTGCCTCTTCTGCCTCCAGCTCTACATCTTGTAATAATTGTTCAAAATCTTCATTCGTGAGTTCTTCCAAAGGTGCACCACCGGGAAATTCAAGATCGGTTGGTATGGGAGGGAATATCCAGTTAGGACCATCGGTGCTGCGTCTTGGAAGTCGGAGTGTGAATGGTTGGACTCTTCGAGGTGGAGGGGTAAAATTCGGTGTTAGGGTGGCTCCGCGTGGTTGAGCACAAGGGACTTGGACAGTTCCTCTCATCTTCTTAGAAGGGGGTCCAGTGGACGTCCTGCCTTTGAACTGCTCCACTCGATTCCACATCAGAGCTCGTTGAATAGGGATGTCGTAAGCCAAACATCTATAAATGATTCGAGTCAGAGCACAACATCCATATAAAACATGCTTCCGCGGCCATCGTTTGTGAGCTAGGTGTATCTGAGCAATTATCCAGTGGGGTAAGTTGATGGTGAGGCTCTGTGTCTCTGCCAGATACAAACTAAACCATATTTTTTTGGGCGGCATGGTGAATCTATCTTGGGCAGGAAAAGCAAAGTGTTGCATGCACATGCGAAGGTGTATTGCAATATTAGGCGTCATGGACACCATGTCCTTGAGTTTGGTGAGGCTTCGATTCTTCATGTAATCAGGCACTAGGGTCTCCTTCTCTGTAGGAATATGCATTCCGCGCATATCTAGGGCCTCTCTCACCAAGTTGTTGGATAACCTAAACCTCTTGAGCTCATTTCATTTTGTTAGAGATGGGATCACAAATGAGCTTGCACCTTTTGGGTTCTTGTTTGGAGTCAAGGTGTTGATGAGATAGTAGCATGGCATGAAGTCAGGCTTTGGGAGCTGTGCACTGAAATATGCATCCAATCCTGCCTTCTCCCATACCGAACATAGACCTTCTGCATTTTGTAACTTCTCAAATTCTCTTGTAAAGAAATGGTATTTACCTTGCTTCCCATTGAAGTCCAACTCTGATTCCCATAGGTATGATCCCTCTCCCAAGGGTCCTGCAACTTCACTAAACCAGTGGGAAGTTTTTCCTACGGGCATGGTATGGCCACTGGGAGGGTCCGCTATAGGTATGATTTTGATGGCTTGCAATTCTTCTGGTCTTTCATTTGTCTCAGGCAAAACGGGTAAACTGTCTAAGTCCACCACTTGCTGGCTCATTTCTGTTTGAGAGCTAGTTCCTGCCGCCTCAGCCATGTTGAAAAATTCACAGTCGGTTCTGTGAGAATATATGAATAAATGTTAACATTGCAATGGACACAAAAATGACATTGTGTCCTTGTTACAACATTAACATGAGCTTTTAGTGATAAGTCAGTCAGTCAGTGAGTGCGCGGTGCTTGTGTGTGTAGTTAGGAATTGGGTAGACCTAGGAGCTAAGTGGAATGATGTAGTGTGAGAGTGATGTAGTTAGTAGGTGGGCATGGATGTACACCTGGGGTCCGGGGGTTTATTACAAGTTTTAGGCTGCCAAATGCAGTGGATGGGTTTTGATCTTGATTTTGTGGATCTGGAGAGTTTGATAGGAGTATCTGCTTGAAAATGAGGCTTTTTAGGGACCCATTTACAAGTGATTTTACTTGTGCTCATGGAAGAATATGTGTTCGTGCATGATGTGTAAGAATGGGCATCGGATGTTCGCGTGAGTGAAACGTGTTGTATCGGGTGTGGCCTTGGTGTAGCTATTTGAGCCTGCAAGCAAGCCTTAGGCACCCAGATTTGTCGTGATTGTGGGCTGGCCTTCATCGACTTCTTGGGTATCCAAATAGACTTTACTTTCGCAGAAGAATTTATGAAAGACTTCTTATTAGTGTCGTGTTGTTGACTACTAATAAGAGGTTTTGGCCGTGTGGTTGGTCTGGTCGCAACAGGGTGTTCGCCTTTCCACATCCATACTTGTTTCAACGGCTGAAACAATCTGTTTTGCTCCTTTTTTTGGCCTCCAGTATAGGTAGTACTCTGCTCCTTCTGTACTTGAACTGCCTTTGGTTGCTGCCTCCTTCTGGCCTTTGGAAAAGAAGAGAGTGTCGTCTTCTCCTTGACTCCGTTGTTGAGACAAGCCTCTTTCTGCATCATACAGTTTTGGACAAGAATAGCATTGTCAACTTCATGTGTGCCCCTGGAAGGACCAGGAGTTTGTGCTTTACCTAGTCCCTTGAGTGCCTCATTTTCCAATTCAACTGTAATTCGGCTATGATTTACCCATACCTGAAGAAGTCCACTTCTTAGGTTTAGGTTGACTGCATGATCATAGATCCAGTCCTGGCCCAAGACAAGAGGCTCAGTGAGGTCCTCATCTTGACACACTAGTACTTTGACTGTCATTGCTTCGTCTTGAATATAGAGGGGAAGTTCCACCTCGCCCATGCAAGGGGTTTCCCCACCTCCCAATCCTATGAGATATGCTTCTATAGGATTAACAGTTAATTTCAACTCTTGACAGTAAGACAATTTAACAGCACTAGTGGCTGCACCTGAGTCAATCAAGGCTCTTACAGTCCTTGCACCCTTTCCTTGTCCTATCTCTAAGGTTATAAAAGGACGTCGATCAATTATCCTATGAGAGCTGATACCTGAAACTTCACACATAGCCACATGATATCCTTGATCTGCATATGCATCTGTCCTAGGTTGCTCTCTACCTTGTCTTCTCATCTTCATTCTCCGGATGCGTTCCAATGCTTCTGCTTGAGCTTCTTCGCGAATTCGTTTTTCTTCTTCTTTGCGTTTCTTAGCAGTGTTGAGTCGACTTAGCATCTCTTCTGTCAGAGGTTCCTGATATAACTTGACTCTGCATCCGCTAATGTAGCTCGGGAGAACATCACCCTCTAAAGTGGCTAGTTGTACTGCTCCACTTGTGGAGATCCTATTAATGATCATGGGTCCATAGCCTCTCTTCTCCAGTTTTCTCGCATGTTGCTTCAATGTGTAGACTAAAACTAAGTCTCCAACCTTCAAGCCTTTATCCTTCACGTGGGCATCAAAGTATGCCTTCTGTCGTTTCTTAGCTGCATATATCCCTGCAGCCGCCCTCAGTCTTGTTTCCCCTAATCGTTCAAGGTCAAAAAGTCTAGAGGAGAGTTCATGACCCGTCCATTCATGCTCTTGTGCTACTTTCAATGTAGGTATTAAGAAGTCCAATGGTAGCACTGCGTTTTGGCCAAATACCATCTGAAAGGGGGTGGCTTGGAGTACCGTTTTATAGGCGACTCGGTATGCCCAAACAGCATGGTGTAGCTGTTTGTCCCAATCAGAGCGTTTATTATTCACTAATTTCGTCAATACATTGCATAGAATCTTGTTTGTGCTTTCGGCTTGCCCATTAGCTTGTGGGTGGTAGGGGGCAGACTTCTTATGAACTACCAAGAATTCTTGGAGCAGATTTTCAATCACTTCATTCAAGAAGTGAGTGCCTCTATCACTTACTAGCTCTATAGGTAGCCCGTATCTTGTGAATACATTCTCAAACAAGAATTTAGCGGTTGTCTGAGCATCGTTCTTTGTCGTAGCTTTTACCTCTACCCATTTGGTTAGATAATCCGTGGCAACAATGATATACTCAGCATGGGAACCCTTAGCTGGGGGATTAATAGGACCTACAAAGTCTATTCCCCACTTAGAGAATGCACGTCCACCCATCATAGGTTTCAGTGGCATCTCATCTTTGCGTATAGGATACTGAGTTCGCTGACAGACATCACACCTCTTCACATAGGTATGTGAATCCATGTGAAGGGTCGGCCACCACAAGCCTGCAAATAGGATCGCTTTAACCACTCGGTCTGGTCCAAAGTGTCCTCCTGCTACACCTTGGTGAGCAGTTTCCAAGATCTTGAGATATTCACTCTCATGGACACATAGTCTGAGGTAACCATCTTTACCACGTTTGTACAATAGATTGTCACCAATGAGTGAGTAATCCAGGGCTTCTTGCTCTAAACTCCTTTTCCTAGCCAGAGTCATGTCTGGAGGGAATGTTTTCGTTCTCAGGAAGGATACTAGTGGTTCACTCCAATCTGGCACTATGGACACCTGATAAAGAGTGGCATGTTCCACAGGTGGTTTAGTGCAGCAGATTGGGCATTCCTTGCACAACTTCTAGACATCAGCTTCCATAGTCGGCCAATGCACTCCGAGTTTCTTTAGTGTCTGTAGGGTTCGTTGCTTTGAGTAGTGTTGCTCTAATGCACCTACATGTGCTAATTGCAACCATTTAGCGTACTCATCCTCTTCCACACAACACGCCAAAATCCCTTGATCTGTGTGCTTGTACGTATTTCCTGCCATGATGTGATACTTTTGGGCTTTTACTACCTCTCTATCATGTGTGTTTATTACTGGATGGTTAGGCTCGTATGTCAATACTGGCACCAATGGCTTAGCCCACTACGGCACCACTTCCAAATTAAACAAGTAAGCATGAGGAAGGTCATCTGACACTCCTTGTGGGGCTTCTCCAGATGTGAGCCTAGAGACATGGTTTGCTCTCAAGTGTGTCCTCCCTTTCCTTACCACTACCTCAAAGTCGTATTCCATTAGTAAGAGAAACCATCTTACTAATCTACCTGTGTTGCAAGGTTTGTTTACCAAGTACAACAATGCCTGATGACCAGTAAAAAATTTAAACTTATTTGCAAGCAAGTAATGTCTAAACTTTTTAACCGCATATACCATGCCTAAGCCTTCTCTCTCAGTAGTGGTGTAATTTCGTTCAGCTGCATTCAACTGTCTATTGGCATAGGCAATTGGGAGATCCATATTACCTTCACCAGTAGGTTGTGCGAGTACACATCCAATAGCGTAATTGGATGCATCCACATGAACATGAAAGGGTTTATTCCAATCTGGTGTAGTCAAGATTGGGGCTGAACATAATCGTCGTTTAAGCTCATTGAAGGAATTTTCACACTCGTCAGTCCACTCAAAGTTAGTCAAAAGTCCGTACAGAGGCTTTGCTATGATGGCATACATGTGTATAAACCGTCGATAATAACCACAATGCCCCATGAAAGCTTGTACTTCCTTGACATTCTTTGGCCTAGGTAACTCGGCTATGGCTCTCACTTTCTCTTCATCAGTGGATATGCCATTCTTTGACTCTATGTGTCCTAGAATCTTGCCTTGCCTGACCATAAAAACGCACTTTTCGGGGTTCAGGCAGACCTGATATTCTCTACATTTGTCAAAGATTTGTCTGAGTTCAGGAATATGGGTTTGTCTAATGTTAGAATGAGCACAAAGATCATCAACATAGACTTCTAAGTCCTTCCTCAAGAACTCTTTAAATACATGGCACATCAGCCTCTGGAAGGTAGCTGGTGCATTGGTAATCCCAAATGGCATTACTCTAAAGGCAAAAATGCCCCATTCAGTGGCAAAAGCCGTCTTATGCTGATCTTCTGGAGCTATGGCTACTTGATTGTAGGCCGAAAATCCATCAAGGAAGCTGTACACTTCCTTGCCTGCTACTCTTTCTAAGAGATGTTCTGTGATAGGAAGCGGATAGTTATCTCGAATTGTGGCTGCGTTGACCTTCTTCAAGTTAATGCATACACGCAACTTTCCATTTTTCTTGGGCACCACTACGATGGGGGATACCCACTCAGTGTGCTCAATTTCATAGATGAATCCAGCTTCAACCAGTCTATCTATCTCCTCTTTGATCTTGGCAGCATAATTATCATTATATGTGTATGTCTTTTGCTTAGAAGGTTTGGCATCTGTGGTCATGGGGATAGTGTGTGAGCATATGTCTGGATCAACACCCTTCAAATCCTTGTAACTCCAAGAGAATACATCTCTGTATTCTCTCAGCAAGGCTATTAGCTCTTGTTCTTCCTCTTTTGTCAGGTCATGGCCTATGTACGTGCATCTCTCTTCTCCTTCTTCCACGGCTACCACTATTTTCTTGGTGGTTTCTTTGTTATCATAGGCCTCCCTTGATTGCGCCTCTCGTTTAGGCATTCTGATCATGACTCTCCTGTCATCTATCTCATACTTCTTAAAATTTTCCGGGACCTCAAACAAAGATTCTTCCTCTTCTGGTGAGACTTCTCTCTTCTTTCTTTTCTTTCCTTCTTCCTTCAGGGTCACATGTGTGGCTAGCCTTACATCATTTGTAAGCTCTCCATACCTCTGGGGTTGAAATTCTACTTCATAGAAGTATTCTTCATCTGATGCAAAAGGTGGGTCCATAATGATTGACTCTAGATCAGAGTCACTTGCATCCTCAAATGCATCAGGGCTAGGTTCACACTCTTCTAACACTGCCTCTTCCATGATCGGCTCTATGGAGAAGACTGAAATGTCATAGCCATCTTCATCACAGTGAGGTGTCCATTGTTCTTCATTGATGGCTACATCCATTGTTGCTAGGATTTCTGCCCAGCCATGGGTTCAAATTCCTCATCAGGAAAGACTACAGGTGCATAGGCTGGGTCTTGAATTGATCTATGTGTTTCTTTTGCACCTATCTCTCTGGCTTCTTCTCTCTTCTCTTCTTCTACTGCTACTTTGCACATCCATAAGTGGGTGTCTTCATGCATCCATGAGGATCCTGACCTTATGGAATGCACTGATTCTGTATCATCTTTGGCTCTATGGATGGGATTCCATTGGATAGGAGGGACATCTCTATGAGAGTAATCTTTGAGATTCACTTTGGTCGTAACACCTAAGTGTTGCAGGTACAAAGAATTGGTTCCCCAATCCTGTACCACTTGCAACTGTCGCATAAAGGGTCTTCCCAAAATCATCTCGTATGCATGATTTTTGCTAAAATCACATATAGCAAATGTATGCTCGAACTCTACACCACATGTGGTGAGAGTGATTCCTTCTAACAGCCCTAAGGGTCTCTCTATGTGACCATCGGCCATTTGCAATTTCATCCTCGTGGGCCTGAGTGCTGGCTTGCCCCAACGCTTCCATAGGGAAGTGGTAGCAATTGCAACTCTTGCGCCTGAGTCTAGAATGTTCTTGGTGGTGTATCCTTGATGGGTGATAGGAAGATATGTGTTTCCCTCTTCGCCATCACTCATGTCTCCTATCTTGTCCAATGGTATTTCTCGCACTGTTCTCTCGGATCGTACCTGGGAACGCGATTTCGCTATGTCTGGCACTTGCTTGGCTACGTGTTTCCACACTTCTGGCTTAACTTTGAGTAGCTCTTCTAAAGTGAGATTGCACTGCACCTTAGTGTTCTTTACTACCTTTGTATTCCTAGGTATGATTGAATCTTCGTTTCTTATCATGACTGTGGGTGCTCTCAGGCAAGTAGACTTGGTTTCCCATGGGCCTGTGAAATGTGGTAACTCTTGTAAGGAATTAGACTCAAAGTCTAACCTCTCATGAGAGTGGACACTTTCCTGTTCTTCATAAATAGAAGGGATGTCCTGTGGGAACTAATCATGTGCATCATCCACGAGTTCAATGGGAGGAGGGGCTTCACTTTCCTTAGCTCATTTGTCTTCTTGAATCTCTCGTAGGAATTCTGGTGTGAACCGATTCATAGAAGATTATGTGTCTAGCTCCGTAGAGTTAGGCACATAGGCTTCCTGGGCAGGAATGCTTACTCTTTCACTTGCCTTGTCCTTGTGTTGAGAGGCGGGTTCCTTTTCTGATTGTGCAATCAGCTTCTCTATTCTTTCTAACAGTCCATCAAAGTGCAACTGTATCTTCGCAGAACTAGAGATGTTAAATAGGCGACTGGCTTCAAACATGTTCTAAGCCAAATTCACCATTTTGGCACAAATTTTAGTTCGTTCAAGCTCTAATTCTGCTCTAGGGTAGCACTTTTCATGATCAGTTACATTTGACCCTTCTTGGATTCTGGCCTGATATGCTTTAAGCATCATATTAAGGTCCTCGGGAGTGGGATCTGCTAGGACTGATCCTACTCTTGGGGGTGGTGGAATTGTGTGAGGTGGGTTGGAAGGTGGCGGGTCAGATGGAGATGGGAATGGTGGTGGTGGGGTAGTGTGAGAGGGAGTTTGAGATGTGAGTTCAGTTATCCTGGCCTTTGTTTCTCTGAGGCTTTCCTCAAGTTCACTCATCTTTTTTGCCCATTGCCTTTTCATTCTTTCACGACTATCTCTCCAAGCTCTAGTCCTTTTCTTGGTTATGCTCTCAGTTTCACTAGCCTCTAGGCTCTTTTCCTGGCCTACCCCTTGGTTTTGCTGCAATGCTTGAGCTCTAGTGACTACCTGTACGGGTGCAGTGGAAGTGACACTTCCTGTGGAATCTACCACTAACCCAATAACGTTAATAGGAGTGATTTTTGGCATATTATTAGGATTCTTAGGGCAGTCTCGTAAGAGATGCTCCTTTCCACACTCTTGGCAAAAGCCTTGGATCGTCACTGATTGGGTTTGGGTAGGTGCAGGCATGGGGCAATCACGAATGAGGTGATCTCCCTGACATCTGTAGCATGGTCCTCTAGGGAATGGGGGTCTTACTTGTCTAGGTTGAGGTCTAGGGTTGGGGTTTGCATACATGACATTTGTGTAATCTGACTCCCAACTAGGTTCATTTGGCTCCTCACTATAGTAGGACTCACCATGTTCAGGAGATTGCATGTAGTAAGCCAGGGGACTATCAACATGTGTAGAATCGAAGCTATGGTCACTGGGATCACTTTCTGAAAGCACTGGTGTTACAGGGACTATAGCTCTATTCAGGTTTTCTTCTGCAGCAGCATACTTTACCGGAATCACATTAGCTAGAGCATGGGGTTGTTGTGCTAACACAGGCTGAGGCCTTTGTTGGTTTTGGTAGGGTTGGTAGGTTTGTTGAGGCCTCGCATACTGCTGAGGTGGGTACTGGTTCTGGTATCTTCCTTGTTGAGGGTATGGTTGTGGGTACGTCTGCCTAACGGTTTGCTTATTGTAGGGGCAATCTTGCGCGGTGTGATTGGTGTACCTCCGTTCTATGGTGCAGTACTGGCTACTAGGATTTACTTGGGGTTGAGCCATAATGGGACATACATTCGCCATGTGGTCGCCACCACAAGTATAGCATCTTTTCACAGGGGCAAACCTTGGGATATGTTTGCTAGTGACACCTAATTTCTGAGCTACTTTCTCTGCAAGTTCCTCAATTGATGTGGATTGCATGGAAGAGAGGCTAGAGGCACTATCTGAATCTTTGTATATCTTGGAAAGCTCTAACTCCTCCCCTAGGTTATCCTCGATGTCAATGCACATGCGTACACACTCTTCTATGGTCCTAGGGTCCTTCAAGTACACATAAGATCTCAATTTGGTACTTCGCAATCCATCCAAGAATAAAGCCACTTGCTTAGCTGGTGTGGGTAGCTCCGAAACAAGGCATCTTTCTAAGTATTGCCTAAATCTTCTTCCTGCAAGTCTCACGATTTCTTGAGGGGTTTGCTTGAAGCTGTGAATCAGCGAGGAGGTATTATGTCTTATGCCACTCTTAGAGAATTCAATAATGAAAGCCTTTAGGAGTTGGTCTATACTCCTGAATTGTCTCTCATTCAATGGTTGAAACCACGTAAGGGCTGTGTTCCTAAGGGTTAGACCAAAGGCATTGTACTGCGTGAATAGATCCTCCACTTGTTCAGCTCTCAAGACTTGCCTAAACTCAGCCACATGATCGTAGGGATCTCCAGTGCCATCGAAGTAGTTTTTCATGGACTTAACTAGTTGGGTCGGTCTCAGGGTCCTCGTGTGCTCTCTTGGTCTTGGTAGAGGGAATTCATCCGCATTTCTTCGGTTCCCTGGGGCTCTATGTCCCTCAAGTTCCACTCTATTTGTTTCCATTCTCGTTCTTCCTCTTCCCAAGGAGTTGGCAAAGCTTACCTCAAGTCTGTCTCTCTTTATGTCTCTCTCAACTCCATGAGCATGGGACGTTCCAGCTCCCGGGTGGCCAGAGGACACGTTAGATTTTGGTTGGGGGAAAATAAACTCACCCATCCTAGTGTAAGCATGTCTATCATGTTCTGTAACCACAAAGATCCTTTCTGAAGCGTGATCTAGATAGGTCACTCTGCCTGGGCTATCTGGATCTTTAAACTCATAGATCATGATTGTTCCTATCTCAATTGGCCGATCAGATTTATACCTCCAAAAGGCTTCATCAGTCTCTCGGTTCAGAAGCAGATCTATGCTCTTGTTGTCCTGGGGAACCCACTCGGGATTGAGGATTCTAGTAAGAACAGATTTCCCTCGAGGGGTCTTGGGCTCCCCTCCTACGTTCCCTTGTTCTAGGTCATCTATGTCCGTCTCAGGGATCACATTCCCGAATTCATCTGTCCTCTCCGGGTGACTAGTGACCACGTATATGGTTCCCTCTTTATCAAGGTATGCACCATTTTCAAACTTGACAGCAGGGTGCTCTAGCCCAATAGATTGGTCTGGGTTTTTGATTTGGACCACGGATCTTCCTAGGCCCTCCTCATAGATGCTAGCACCTAATCGGTTGGTCCTAAGGTATTCCAGCTGCGTCTTGTACGGGCCTTCTACCCTGTGCAAGTATGGCACTCCTGAACTTCCCGTAGGTCGGTCCATGCCTTGAGACATCTCTGATTCACTAGTCTCAGAGCTAGGGTAGTATGAGTGGTGGCTCAACTGCTGGGCCCAAGACCTAGCAGTGTGGTTGACACTAGCCTCTGAAGACCTAAGACTTTGTCTATCTCTCCCTAGATATCGCCCTGATCTAAGGTTCATAAGCCTAATTGAATAGCCCAAATTTGCCCAAGTACAACCTCGTTGCGGAGTTCTTTTGTATCAGTTACTTGATTCTTTTTTAGTTGTTACCGTGTTTATGCTCTTGTCAGAAATCACGTCGTCAGGAATATTTGAGTTAATTTTCGCACTGTAAGTTGATCGTTCCACGTTAGATTCTTTCCTTTAAGGTTATCGCATCACGAAGAGATTATGTTTAATCTTGAACTTGAGTGCATAGGTAGTCTTCAACTTGATTGATGCCTATTGTTGCCCTGACTTACTCCTAGAACTTCCGGCACTTAGCCTAAGCTACGAATTGATAGAGGGTGTTGAGGATTTTCCAACCTTGAGTTTCTTTCCTTGTGTTGTTGCCCTGGTGTGCCCAGGACGCGTGTTCCCAGGCTTGCACTTACTCTTGCTTAGAATGCCCTCAAGTGCTCTTACTGGACCTGTAAAAGTCCCACGGTTAGCTCAAGACTTAGATTCAAATGACACAATAGACCACTTTCATGCATGTAACTCACAAACCAAATTATCCTTTGCCTTTATGGAAAACAATCCCAAGGATCCCTCAATTTTCCTACCTCGGGGTATGGTCAACTTCAAAATACCCTATCTAATAATCCTGATATTAATTTTCACATAACAAGTGGAAGTTTTGGTTGTACTCCCCACGAGCTTTCCAACAAAACAAGAATCACAACAAACGGATTTCGTATGAGAAAGTTATGTCAGATCAGGCTTCAGGGATTAAAACAGGGTTCAAACAGGATAACAGGCAAACAGGTTTTTCCCCTAATGGTTTACTTATAGCCTCCTTATATGCCCTACAGCCCAATATTTATGCCCAAAACTGGCCAAAATCCTCAATTTAAAAAACCCTAAAAAATTGGCCGAAATGGGCTGTCAATCGCGATGGACTAAGCTGTCAATCGCGATGGACTAAGCTGTCAATCGCGATAGACAGGTGTCAATCGCGATGGACTGGTGTCAGTCGCGATGGACAAGTATAAGTCGCAATGGACAGGTATCAGTCGCGATGGACAGGTATCAATCGCGATGGACAGGCATCAATCGCGATGGACAGTGTCAATCGCGATTGATGCTATCAATCGCGATGGACAGAGAAAATGCAATTTTTTTTGAAATTTTTGTGGATTTGTGAAGTGCAAGGTCTCTAGTCTACTGTGGTGCACTCAGTTTTACCAAAAGATGAAGTTTTCTGTCAATCGCGATTGACAAAAACTTGCGACACAGAGACAATTTTGCACATTTCCGTACCTGCGCAGCGTGCTGGGGATGATGGGATAGCCAATACCTGCAAGAAAACTCAAGAAACATGCAAAAAATAGCACACAATAGTTCGCTCTCTCACTCTCTCTCACAAGTGAAATGAGGGAAATGAAAGGAGGAAGGAGATATAGTCAAAAAACTAAAATTTTTGCGATGATGGAGATGGAGGTGGAAGATGATGATGATGAAGTAAGGACGAGAAACATAAGGAAAAGTAAAGAAATTACCTACAACGCCAACGTCACAACTCTACGTCTTACCATCACACGCTCGTCCTCAAAGCTCGATCCCCGGCAACGGTGCCAAAATTTGGTGTAGCTCAGTGATGAGTAGCACCTCCTTTAATGTCAATCCGAGAAGACGTGAGGATGGTATGAAGACCTCGAGCAAGTGAAGGCACAAGTGCGTGAGTGAGAAGCACACTAACATGCACACACATACACACACACGCGCACACACGGCAAGACAAAGAGTTAGAAGCAATGGAGTTCTTAGATTACTTTCAAAAAGCTCATACAAGTTCAATTCAATTACAAGCTAACCTCAAAAATGAGCTCTCTAGCTCTATTTATAGTTTTTGACTAGGTTTTGGCCCTGTCCAGACCTAGTGTCCGACTTAGTTAAAAATTAGGTTCCAGGGCCTATTTGAGGGCTCAAACGGAGTCTAAAAAATACAAAAATTGATATGTAGGTACTTCTAAAGCTCCTCAAGCTCAGGGACTCCTTGGCTTGCACAAAATGGAGCTACAAAAATATGAAATGGTATTTACAATGATGGTTAGTGATAAAAATCACTGTTATAAAGATGTTGATTTGGAAAAATTTGAAGGCCTATCTGCCAGATCTGCGTCGACTGCTTTGTCTACTTAATCCTTCGCCTTGCTCTGACTCTCTCCGCTGGCTTCCTTGTCTCCTCAGTCCTTGGGTGCCCATACTGCTCTCAACAGTGAGTTTCGCCTTTCTCTCTCTACTAGGATCCATAATACCTGTACATATAAAAAAAAATGGGTTAGAATGCATTTGCATGTGCATTATGTATGCAAATGTATGCATGTGTGTGTGTATGTGTGTGTATGCATGTAAGTATGTATGTATGCATATGCATTATGTATGCATATGCATATGCATTATGTATGCATATGCATATGCATTATGTATGCATATGCATATGCATTATGTATGCATATGCATATGCATTATGTATGCATATGTATGCATGTATGTGTATGTGTGTGTGTATTTGTCTCTATGTGTGTGTATGCATATATGTGCATGTATGTCTCTATGTGTGTGTCTATGCATATATGTGTGTGTATGTGTCCATGTGTGTGTGTTTGTCTATGTGTGTGTGTGTCTATGTGTGTATATACATGTGTATCTGTATATATACATGCGTTATAACTTATGGAATATGTTGAACAATGCATTGTTGGAGTGTTAAATTATTAAGGTATTAATGTGTTTTTGATGTTTCTGATATAGCAGTTGAAGGTTTGTGAGGAGCGTGCAAGGCATGAAAGGGCGGACATCAATAATCCGAATTATAATTTATTTACTTTGTAAATAAACCTGCATAGAAGGTTCTATTGTTAGAAACAATTAGAAAAGTAATGGTTAGAATAAGGGTCGTTGTAGACCGCAGTTTCTGTTATTGAAAGCAATGGCTTTCTGTAAAAGTTAGCAACTTTTAGTTTCACGCTTGCTTCTCGAAGCCGCTCTCATGTAACCACTCTTTTCGACGTAATCAAAAATTCCTATAAATACATGCACTCTGTGGATTGTCAAAAACAGAGTGCATGGGGGCAGATTGCACCCAATACTGCGTTCAGTCTCGTCTCTTGTTGTCTCTATTTTTCTATGTTTTTTCTGCGTTCGTAATCTCTGTATGCGCATGAGATAAGATCCTGACAACAATATGTGTCTATATGCATGTGTATGTATGTGTGTAAATGTGTGTATGTGTGTGTGTAAGTGTCTATGTGTCTATGTGTCTATGTGTGTAAGTGTCTATGCGGCATGTTATACTTTATGGGATATTTGGAATGAAGGTGTAATGCCTTGAGGATTTTAATGTGTTTTGTGTTTTGATTTAGCAGGTGAAGATCCATGAGGGTGTGAACGCGCATGGACTTGGAGATATTTAGAAGAATATTTTTAGAAGATGGTTATTTTTAGTTATTTTTGTAAAAAATAATGGATCGCTTTAGAAAGCGACGTTTTTGTAAAAATAGAAAATTACGAACTTGTAAATAAAGCAAAAACACGCTTTTCGGAGCGCGGCCCTCATGTATCTTCTATTCAGGACGTAATAGGAATTTACTATAAATACGCATGCTTTGGTAGAGTGTCCATCAGAGCATGTGGGGGGAGATTGTACCCAATTTGGTGTCGTCTCTTATCTCTTTTTGTCTTTGAGTATTTTTTTTCTCTACGTTTGTACGTCTGTTATTCTCTGCGTTCGTGCGTCTATGGTACCTGGGGCAACAGTGGTATCAGAGCCAAGACGTTCGCGAAGGTGGTTGCAGCGTTTGATTGCGATTTGTGGCATCCAGTCCGTTCGCGAATCGGCGTCCATCTCAACTGTCTGGTCCAGTTGCGGCGTTTGATTGCGATTTGTGGCATCCAGTCCGTTCGCGAATCGGCATCCATCTCAACCGTCTGGTCCATGTTTTTTGTTCATTAAGTTTTTTTGAAGTTTTTTGGTTTTAGTTACGCCGGTCAAGTTTTTCGAATTTCACACTGTCACACACTGTACCCTCTGTACCCCCTGTGCTCACTGTGCTCTCTGTGCTCTCTGTACCCCCTGTGCTCTCTGTACCCTCTGTACCCTCTGTGCTCACTGTGCTCTCTGTACCCCCTGTGCTCCTTTTCGGTTACTCCTTCGGCTTACTCCAAGGCGTCGACTAAGGCATAGAACTATGGCATAACTTTGGCATCTTTGGCTTCTCTGGCACTCTTGGTTCTCTTGGTTCCGTTGGCTACGCGTGAACCAATTCTAACATATGAGTGGCAATAAGGGCTTAGTTATTTCCCTAGTTAGCCTAGTTAACCCACATAGTTCCTTCTTTAGTATGTAGGGGATTTGAACCCACAACCTCATACTACCAAGAGATAAGTTTTATCCACTAGGCTATTTCCTCTTTTTGATACTCTATTCCTTTTAATAAATATTTAACATAACTTTTATCTCTCTCTCCTTTTATTTATTTGTTTATTTATTTATTTATTTTTATTTTATTTTTCGTTTATTTATTTATCACAATACTTCTATTTATTTATTAATACTATTATTATTATTATTATTATTATTAGTTATTTAAATGTTATTGTTAAACGTCTTTTCCTATGTTTAGACCTAGGTTTTGCATCTTTCCATACGGCCATGGACACTACTCAAAATATTGATGATTTTAGTTCCTCACCCCTCCCTGGGGTATCAATTGAGCAACAAGTCAAACTTTTACGACATGAACTTCAACATGCCCAAAATGAAATAAAAGAACGTGATGTTGCACTCCAACACCTACAAAGCGATGACAATAACCTAGTCCGGGTAGTGAAGGCCATTATTACCGCCCAAGAGCAAGGAACACAATCCAAGATTGGTGCCAAAAATTTCCAATTTTCACGATTTGACGGACGAAAAGATGGCCAATTTGTTCTCTCATGGTTATCCCAGTTTGATGAATTCTACTCTGATGAATCTTATTCTGAACAGGAAAAAGTGAAATTTGTAACCAACTACTTAGTGGGAAAGGCTCAGTTATGGTGGAATGTTTTGTGCCATAGCACAGATCGCCCCACCACATGGCAAGCCTTTCAAGACAAGCTCAAGGAGTCCTTCCTTCCTCCTCAGTTTCACTTACATGCCCCTCGCTCTTGGACGACTTTTGGATGGAACGATGGAGATATTGTTTCTACCTATACTGAACGTTTTTGGCAACGTTTATTACTTATACGTTCACTTGAAATGATTCCTGAAGATACTTTACAGCGGAAATATGAAGATGGTTTGGAGATGGGAATCCAAGCTAAGCTCAACACCTTACGTCCGATGACGCTCTATGAAGCTATTTCTTTTGCACATGATGCTGAGAAAGAATTTCAATCTATCACTAAGTCCATTCGCTTACAACAAACACGTCAACGACCACAACTATCAAACCCACTTTTCCACTCAAGCGTTCCTTTTCTACTTTTTCTTCTCCTCCTTTTCAACGTCCACCTACTTTTCAACGACCACCTATTTTTCAACGACCTCCTCAATCCACTTTTTCCCCAATCCCCACGACAAACCCCTTACACCCTACCAAACCTCCAACCTTTCAAACTACGATGATGGATGCCCAACAAAAGAGGTCCCGTATCATTTGTTGGAATTGTGGTAAGATTGGTCATACCAAAGCTAGATGTAGGTTCCCAACTAACCACATGCAACCTGGTGGAGCTAAAGTACATAACATGGAGGTGGTTCCTGAAGATATTCAATTCAACCTGATTGGACTGAAGACGCATTGGAGCAGGATCTAAGTACCTTGGGTAACACAATTTCTATTCATTCTTTACTTTGCATGCAAGGTACTATTAATGGTAAAGTTGTTAATATTTTACATGATGATGGTAGTTCACATGACTTTATTTCTCACATATTAGTCAAAGATCTCCAATTAACCCCACTTCCTTCTATGTACAAAGTTAAGGCTGCATTCCAAGGAAACAGATATAATGTTACAAGTGAAGTGCATAATGTTCAAATTTGTATAGGCTCATACATGGATAAACGCACATTCTTAATTGCTCCTTTGCAGTCCTATGATGTTATACTTGGTATGCCTTTTCGTCACCATTATAATCCATGCATTGATTATCATACACACACCATGTGTTTTAAGTTTAACCATCAAGATATCTGTTTGTCTGCAATACATGATTTCCAACCATTCCCATTAATTAGTCATACACAAGTAAAACGTGCATTCTGAAAAGGCTACAATTCATGTATTGTTTTTGTCAATAACATAGTCGATTATCTACATCCACTTCCTAATACCCATAAATCATTTATGGATTCTTATAAGGATTGTTTTATGGCTGATTTTCCTTCTAAACTACCACCTTCGAGAGGATCCCTTGATCATAGTATAGACTTAATTCCTGGTAGTTCTCCTCCCCATAAAGCACCTTATAGGCATGGACCTTTGCATCAACAAGAAATAACCAATCAAGTTAAGGATTTACTTCACAAAGGACTTATTAGGCCTAGTTCTTCTCCCTTTAGAGCACCTGTTCTTTTAGTAGAGAAGAAGAACAAGACTTATAGGATGTGCATTGATTATAGAGCACTCAATAAGATCACAATCAAAAATAGATATCCTATCCCTAGGATAGATGATTTATTAGATAAACTTCGTGGAGCACGTGTCTTTAGTAAAATTGATCTTAAATCTGGGTATCATCAAATAAGAATGTCACCAAATGATATTTTTAAGACTTCCTTTTGAACTCAGACCGGTCACTTTGAATTCATGGTAATGCTTTTTGGACTTACCAATGCACCTGCTACATTTGCAAGCATGATGAATAATATTTTTCTTGAATACCAAGCTTTTGTTCTTGTTTTCTTCGATGACATACTTCTATAGTAAGAATGATGATGACCATGAAAAGCATTTAGCAATAGTTTTTAATTTGTTACGCACCAACCAACTTTATGCAAATCCTGAAAAGAGTTACTTTTTCCAAAGAGAATTAGAGTACTTAGGCCATATTGTTTCAAGTCAAGGAGTTCATGTAGATCCAAAGAAGATTAAAGTAATTAAAGAATGGCCTATACCACAATCGGTGAATGATGTTCGCTCTTTTCTTGGATTAGCTAGTTTTTATAGAAAGTTTGTAAAAGGTTTTTCTTATTTAGCCCTCCCACTCACTTTATTATTAAAGAAAAAGTTAAAATTTGCATGGGGATTGCCACAACAACAATCTTTTGAAAAACTTAAACAATCACTTTCTCATGCACCTGTTTTGCAATTACCTAATTTTACACAACCTTTCCATGTAGTTACAGATGCTAGTGGCTCAGGTATAGGTGCTGTATTGATGCAAAATGATCATCCCATTGCATTTGAAAGTAGGAAGCTTAAACCTTCTGAAAAGAAGTACAGTACATATGATAAAGAACTTTTGGCAGTTGTACATGCTTTAAAAATTTGGAAACATTATCTCATGGGTACAGAAGTCATAATCAAAACCGACCAACAAGCTATTAAACATTTACTCAATCAACCATTGATTTCAGATCGACATATCAAATGGGCTTCATACATACAAAATTTTCAGCCTATGATTCAATATCAACCTGGCAAAGCTAATGTTGTAGCTGATGCCCTGAGTCGTTTTCCATCCCCACAAACAAATATTATTTTTATTAATAACATTTCTATGGTTCATATTCATTCATTTCATGACATGATTCCTACATATGCATCTCATTTATATTTCTCACAAACATGGAATGCTTTCAATAATTCTACTACATTTAGTGAAGACCATTACACATTTCATAATGGATTCTTGTATTTTGATCATAAGCTATGTATTACACAAGATTTTAAAGAATTTGTTATGAAAGAGATGCATGAACCACCATATATGGGTCATAGGGGCATACAAAGTACTGTTTCTACATGTAAAGAATTCTTCTTTTGGCCAAATATGGAAAAGGATATTACACAATATGTTTCCCAATGCATTGTTTGTCAACGTGTCAAAAGACATCATGGTAAAGCATTTGGATTATTAATGCCACTTCCCATACCTAATGGGCCATGGGAACAAATTTCTATGGATTTTATTACTGGTCTTCCTACAACTTCATCACATCATGATATGATTTGGACAATTGTTGATAGGTTTAGTAAACAAGCATATTTCATTCCTTGTACGAAAACTCTTTCTGCACCTCAAGCTGCCAAATTATTTATTAAATGTATTTTTCCACATCATGGTTTTCCAAAAGTAATTTTATCCGATTGTGATGTTCGTTTTTGTAATCACTTTTGGGTTGCATTATTTAAAAATTTAGGCTCTAAAATAGATTTTAGTTCTGCATTTCATCCTGAAAGTAATGGGCAAAGTGAAGCTACGAATAGTACTATTTTGGATCTATTACGTTGTTATTCTTTAGATAATCCAACTAATTGGGATGAACTTTCTTTACTCCAATTTGCATATAATAACACAACACATACCACTACTGGACATGCACCAAATGAAATTGTATATGGTAAAAAGCTTCCTACTCCCATGTCTATCATTCAAACTGACATACCTATGGCTGATTCTTTTGCACAAGATCATATTTCTATACTTCATGAGGTTCATGAGCATATTAAAAAGAGTCAAGAACGTTATACCCGTAATATTAATAAGAAATGAGCAGCTAAACAATTTAATGAAAATGATTATGTTTGGTTACGCATAATTAAACGACGTTTGAAAAATATTCTACAACATCCTAAGGTAAAACTTGCACCACGTTATTATGGACCTTTCCGTATTATTCAAAAAATTAATGAGAATGCTTTTAGATTAGATATACCTTCTCATTGGAATATTCATAATTCTTTTCATATCAGTTTATTGAAACCATTTAAAGGAATTTTACCACTCATTCCTATTTTGGATGATCCTCCATTGTTAGAAGAGGACGCTGAAGTTTTAATTCCAGAAAAAATACTTGATCATGATGTTACTACTACACGCACAGGTAATCAATACCATAGATATTTGATTAATATGTGTGTGTGTAAATCTGTGTATATGTGTGTGTGTATGTGTGTATATGTGTGTGAATGTGTGTGTATGTGTGTGTATGTCTGTCTATGTGTGTATGTGTATGCATGTAAGCATGTATCTATGCATATGCATGTGCATTATGTATGCACGTGTGTGTGTATGTGTGTGTATGCATGTAAGTATGTATGTATGAATATGTATATGCATTATGTATGCATATGTATGCATGTATGTGTATGTGTGTGTATGTCTCTTTATGTGTGTGTGTATGCATATATATATGTGTGTATGTGTGTGTCTCTCTCTCTACGTGTGTATGTGTCTATGTGTGTATATGTATGTGTGTGTATGCATGTAAGCATGTATGTATGCATATGCATGTGCATTATGTATGCATATGTATGCATGTGTGTGTATGTATATAAGTATGTATGTATGCATATGCATATGCATTATGTATGCATGTATGTGTATGTGTGTGTATGTCTCTGTACGCGTGTGTGTGTATGAATATGTATGCATGTATGTGTATGTGTGTGTATGTCTCTCACACACACACATATATCTACACACATAAACACATGCATACACACATATACACACACACACATACGCACATAGGCACACACACATATATACACACATACATAGACACATACACACTTACACACACATCCACACACATTTACACACACACATACACATGCATACAGACACATATATATAGATACACATGTATATACACACATAGACACATACACACATAGACACACACACATACACACACATATATGCATACACACACATGTAGAGAGACATACACACACATACACATACATGCATACATATGCATACATACATACTTACATGCATACACACACATGCATACATATGCTTACATAATGCACATGCATATGTATACATACATGCTTACATGCATGCATACACATACACATACACACATAGACACACACACACACACATAGACCCATGCACATACACACACATATATGCATACACACACACACATAGAGAGATATACACACACATACACATACATGCATACATATGCATACATAATCCATATGCATATGCATACATACATACTTACATGCATACAGAGTCATACACACACATATACGCATACCCATACACATAGAGAGACATACACACACATACACATACATGCATACATATGCATACATAATGCATATGCATATGCATACATACATACTTACATGCATACACACACATATATGCATACACACACATATATGCATACACACACATAGAGAGACATACACACACATATATGCATACACACACATAGAGAGACATACACACACATACACATACATGCATACATATGCATACATAATGCATATGCATATGCATACATACATACTTACATGCATACACACACATATGCATACATAATGCACATGCATACACATACACACACATAGACATATACACATACATACACACACATATACACACAGATTTACACACACATACACACACATACACACATAGACACACACACACATACACACATAGACACATACACACATAATGCATATGCATATGCATACATACATACTTGCACACACATACACACACATATGCATACATATGCATACATTATGCACATGCATATGCATACATACATGCATACACATACAGACATAGACACATACACACACATAGACACATACACACACATAAACACATACACAAACATAGACACATGCACACTTACACACACACACACACACACATCCAGACACATTTACACACACACACATACACATGCATACATACACATATATATAGATACACACATATATACACACATACACATACACACATAGACACACACACACATACCCACACATACATATGCGATGGATCGTGTTTTTTTTAATAATAAAAAGTCTCGTCGCTTATGTGACGCTAGCATCACATAAAGCAACGAGACTCGTTTTTTTTTTCATTGGGGGGCGTCGCTACACCCCCCTATTTCTAGTAGTGAGTGTACTGTCTCGTCTATTGCACAACTCTATTTCTGTGTGTTTTCAATTTTGTACTCTCTATGCACGCGTGTCTCTAAAATCCTGCAACAACATCTTGTGTGATATGTATGCATGTATGTGCATGTGTGTGAGTATGTATGCATGTTTGAATTCATGTGTATGTATGCATGCATGTGTGATGTGTATATATGTATGTCGATGTGTGTATGATATATGCATGTGTGTGTCTGATATGTATGCATGCATGTGCATGTGTGTGTGTGATGTGTATGTATGTATGTGCATGTGTATTAGATATATGCATGTGTGTGATGTGTATGTATGTATGTATGTATGTGTGTGTGATGTATGCATGCATATATGCATGTGTGTTTATGTGTGTGTGTGTGTGGTGTGTATGTATGTATATATGTGTCTGTGTGTGATGTGTATGTATGTATATGTGTGTGCGTGATGTGTATGTATATATGTGCATGTGTGTGTATATGCACGTGTGTATGTATGTATGCATGTGTGTGTGTGTACATGTTTGTGCGTGCTTACCTCTTTGCATCTCTCTCTTTGTCCCTCTTTTTATGCGTGGGTGATGCTTCTCAAACTCTCTCAAGACTCGCTTGAACTCGCTCTCGATACAAATGTGCCAAGAGAAATTATATTTTTTTCTGATATATTTGCAAGCATCACTTAATTGACACGTTTGCATGGGGGGTAGTTTGCTAGTGTCACGAAAGCATCGATATCTTGCGATGCTTCGATTTTAACGTTGCATAAGCAATGCTTGATGTCTCGCAATGACCCCTTTTTTTAATGAGCATATAAACAGGGGAAGAAAATGTTAGTGAACATTGAAAAACAATTTTCATGAACAATTTGAGGTGCTTGAGGCACACCTAGAGTGAGCTATACTTAAAAGAGAAGTATGAGGTGAGAGGAGCTTCATATGAGCTGCATGATGGGACGTTGAGCTCCTCATCTCATGTGCATGCTGGCTTTGGATGGAGCTCTTTGTCTTTGTGGAGGATGTCACCTCCCAAAAAGAGTTGGAGACTTTTAACATTAGGATTCCTCGTCCATATACAAGATAAGAGGAAAAAGCCTACTAAAGAGGAAAAAAATTTCATGATAGTCCTAAGTGTGTCACACAAATTAGTACCAAAATATACGAACACCCCATGCATCTTTTTTATTTAGTACAGTAAAAATTTTGTGGACTGATTAGTAGTTCTTCAATGCTGACGAATAGATTTCTTAACAACTCTAGTTAAGTCTTAAGGGCACTACATAGGCTTACAACTCTAGTTAGGTTATGAGTTGAGAAATTATTCATTGTTGAGGTTTTTTTTGACAGAATGCGACGTACATCTCCTAAAAGAAAGTCTGTTAATTTTTTGTAAAGTTGAATGACTTGGTTTGTCTATTTGAGTATAGTTTTCATCCTAAAATTTTGTAAACCATTCTTATTGATAAAGTTTCATGAAGTTTAGGTCAAATCTTAAATAGGTCCCTCTTTCGTGGGTCATACATTTTTGAACAACTTTTGATGAAAATCCATAAGAGCACACACTTGAAGATGGTATCACCAAGTGTGCAAGGGAGAGATCAAACCTAATCGGAATTGCTTTGTATTTGTACATGACTATGCTTCTCTGGGCCTTGCCTTACAAATCTCATATTTGCATGCACCATGCTCCATGCTCATATGTTTGCACAAGATCCATTCATGAAAGTCAAATAATGGTGAAAGCGAGATACAAATACATAGAAAATTTGCTAGACACTCATAGAATGAGGATGCTAGGAATGATTCAAGTCCATTGTCAAGTCCATTGAGATGTGTGTAAAATAGCATAAACATCTCATCCTTGATGTGTGAGAAACATTAGTCCTTCCTCTCCTCATATATTGCAACACATCATCTCCAAAGATAATAATTGATCATGGTTGCTTATGGATAAAATGCAACTTAGAAAGTGAAACAAGTGCTAGATACTAAGAAACCTCCTAGGTATTCTTTGGGCAGCAATCAAAGCAAAGAGAATGTACCTCTCTATACCAAGAAGGTCTTAATATTGTTATAACATATATAGAGTTATAAAATAATCTTAAATTTGAATATACCTCTCTATACCAAGAAGGTCTCTAGCTGTACTTTGGAGAAGAGGTTAAGCTTGTAACATGTATCACTAAGAAGGTCTCTAGCTGTACTTTGGAGAAGAGGTCTCTATACCTCTCTATACCAAGAAGGTCTCTAGCTGTACTTTGGAGAAGAGGTTAAGCTTGTAACATGTACCACTTAGTAAGGCATGGTATGATATATGTAAACTAGAGACCATGTAATCTTTTCCGGGGCTAGAGAAGAAACTCCTTGTTGGTGTACTTGGTTCATTTTCTATCATCAAAAGTTGCATCACTTGAAATCCTTAAAGGGGTTCCTCCTTTTTCTTTTTGACATCCTCCTTAAATCAAACTTTAAAGGTTTTGCTAAAGAGAGGAGTTTTTTCATGCCTCAACTACCTTTCAACAACCCTAAAGACCAAAACAATGGCATCCATAAATCAGCTGTCTACATTGATCGCAGGGTATCATGAAATTCATCCTTGCGTTTGGACTGTGTGGGGAGTAGGGATGCTCTCTCCAAGTTCATGCTCGAGGGTCGAGACTGTTCGAAGCGGGGATAACCAATGGCCTGAAAGTGTGAGAGTCAGGGAAAGTGTCCTGAAGGTTGAAATGGGGCCTCGGGCGAAACCAATTAGCACAGAAGCGGTCAGCTTAGGCCGGCCGCCTGTCGGCGGAGTGGCAAATGAACATGAAGCACTGAGGAGGCACGTGTTAATCATGCGGAGGTTTTCAAGTACCCATATCGAAAAAGCTTTTTGGTCTTCATTTTGTCCTTCTCCTTCCCCGTCATTTACCTTGCCCATCCTCTCAATTTCACCTGCCTCTCAACAAAGTAACAATAGAAGCAGAGAAGAATAGAAGCGGGAACAGTTGGGAGAAGAGAAGAAGAAGTACAAAGTGTTGAAAGTTTTTCCATCATCTGCACAGGGCATAAACAAAACCAAGATCCCCCTCGGAGTGCTCTGCACCCCTCACGTTTCCCTTTCTGTCTTTGACGATTTCGCCAGTATGTATTGAGGCCCTAGACCGATTATATATGGCAATCATCCTTACTTTAACGCTTTCAACAAAGGAAGTGGCAAACCGTTTACTCTGCTGCATATTCTGCAGAGAGATGACTACAACGTGATAGCACAAAGGACTGAAAACGTAGAAGAAAGAACATCGGTTGCCGATCCCATTAACCTTATACCACCTTTCAGGTACTCCCTTTACCTCCCTTTACCTTTACACCTGTCTTCCCTCATTCCTTCTTTTGGTACTTCTTATATTCCGACTCAATTTCAGAAACGAGCTTATCATTCGACCTAAGTTCTTGGAGCGTAGATCTTCATGTCAGGGGCCACGGAAATGAGGGTTATCTAATGCGGTCATCGTGAAAAATTTCCAGTTATTTGTCTATAAGTAAACCTTCCAGTTATATGCGTCATTCGATTTCGAATAGCATTTTCTTGTGGAAATTTGCGAATGTGATGTCCGGGCAGAATAGAGTCTAAAGTACACGGTAATGTGCTCTCTATCTTGGCTACTATGGGCTTATTATTGACTGTTCTCTATTTGGAACTTACATGCGGGTCTTAACGCAGTAGTTTAAAAGGATTTCTGGGGCACTGAAAATACTGTCTATTTAAATGAATTTTTGTGTGCGAGAGACCTTCGTGGGAATCATGTATTCAACATTCTGGCGTGTCTATATGCACCTGTTCACAGTAACGAGCTTACTTGATGAATTTGAGTCTATTATCTTTCGTTCTTACAAATCAGTACGTACATGGAGAGATGCGAAAACAGCAATTTAAAGGATGTGTGTACATGGACGAGCGTTATGGAGCGTGCTAGAGATAGCTAGCTGTTGGAGTACTGCGTAGCTTGTCGAGTGATCAGAGGCCATTGCAATTCATATCCCAAGTAAAATTTTGTTGTTCTGATGTTTCAGGCCAATAGAGTGTCTAGATGTGTTCTCGCGATCTTAGACTTGCCTGTTGTTATTATTTTTGTTTTGAAACTGTGATGTCAATTCCCTCGGAAGTTAACTGATCCCTGCTCGTTTAGTAATAAATTATGTATAATGCTCGTGTGTCCGATCCCTGCTGAGAATGGGAAGAGATCATCCTCTTAAGGAGTGGAACTGTATAACAGAGAATAGATTATGCATAATACTTCTGTCTTTGATCACTGACGAGACAGAGAGGAGACGACTTAGGCATTTCTCTCGGGACAGGAAAGAGATCACTTCAATAGTCTAACTGTACCAGTAAAGAGCTTTTACCCCCTTTTTTACCCCTTTCAAACTATTTCTGTTCATGTTTTTGAAGTCTAACATCTGTACCAGTAAAGAGGTTTTTACCCCCTTTCTTTGAAGCTTTTTCTGTTTATGTTTTTCTCTTTAAGTCTTGTCTATGCTTGAAGTTAATTAGGAATTCCAGCTGCTTTTTTTGTTGAAGTCAAGTTCTGAATGGCGATTAAGTAAGGTAATATTGAATCATACAAAGGTCATATGACTGAGTTTTTTTTGAGATGGAGCACCCTTAATCCGGTACACTTTTCTGGTCTGCTTCCGGTACATTTAAGTCCAACAAATTATTATCCAGCTTGTGAAAGTATGTACATAATGATCATTTTTTAAACTGCTCAAGCTTTTGCCTACTTTGGTGCGTTGAAACTTTTCTTTGTCCCCTTTTTTGTAACTTGTTTATTTATATATTATATTACTATTATTTTGTTAAAAGGGTAAGGATGCTTCAAGAGTCTCCAGAGTTGGCTGTAGCCTCTTCTAGCAGAAATTCAGAAGATGTTGAGGCCATGTCTAATGCAGAAGCTGGAGCCCTAGGCATTGTGCCTACTCTTTTGGAACTTGCCTCTAGTAATGATGTGGAGGGATTCCAGAAGGCTGTGGAACATCATAAAGTGAAGCTCAATATCCCATGTGGTTGGTACTGCAGACAGCATGGCACTGGTCGGATGGTTATGGAGCAACGAACTCCACTCATGGTTGCAGCTCTATATGGCAGTGTGGATGTAGTTGATTACATACTCAAATCTGGTCCTGGTGTATGTGGAGATGTAAATCAGAAGTGTGGCCGTGATGGAAGTTCAGCTTTGCACTGCGCCGCAGCTGGTGGGTCAGAACTAGCACTTGAAGTTGTGAAGCTCCTTCTTGATAATGGGGCAGATTTGAATACTTTTGATGCCCAAGGTAGGCGGCCAGCTGATGTGATTGCCAATTTTCCTGGTCATTCTCATCTGAAGGCAGATTTGGAGAGAATCTTGAAACTTGTGAAGCCAGATCTATCCCTTGACTTGCCTGATGGATTGGACTGTGAAGTTTTTTCTGAAGATGGTGTTTATAATGCAGAAGTTAGTGACAGGATTGTTAGTCCTGCTTCTTTTCCTGTAGCAGCTTTGAAGTTATTATCGTTAGAGTCACCTCTAGTTTCTCCATCATCTTCGTTATCAACCTCTTCATCCGAAGCAGCTGCTTCAAAGTTATCTGGAGAGGTGCATGAAAAGGTGAAGGAATATCCTATGGATCCTTCTGTCCCAGATATAAAGAACAGCATGTACACTTCAGATGAGTTCCGTATGTATTCATTCAAGGTTCGTCCTTGTTCAAGGGCTTATTCACATGATTGGACTGAATGCCCATTTGTTCACCCAGGGGAAAATGCTCGACGTAGGGATCCAAGAAGGTTCCATTACAGTTGTGTGCCTTGTCCTGATTTTCGTAAGGGTGTTTGTAGAAGGGGTGATGCGTGTGAGTATGCCCATGGCGTGTTTGAGTGCTGGCTGCACCCTGCGCAGTATCGAACAAGGCTTTGCAAGGATGGTACAAAGTGCCCAAGACGAGTATGTTTTTTTGCACACACAAATGAAGAGCTTCGTCCTCTCTATGTGTCCACAGGCTCAGCCATTCCATCCCAGAGGAGCACTGGCACTTTGGATATTGCCTCGATGAGCCCACCATTGGCACCTGGATCCCCATCATCTGTTTTAATGATGAGCCCTTTTTCAGCTTCAAATGCTGTACATCAACAGGGGAATCTTGCTACACCTCCAATGTCCCCTTCTTCACCATCAGGTTCTCTTTCTAGTAGCTGGTCTCAATCAAATATGCCTGCTCTTCATCTTCCTGGTGTGGGGTTGCATGCAAGTCGCCTTAGAGCAGCATTGAGTGCCAGAGACATTTCTGTGGAGCCAGATCTAGGGAGAGCTTCTGGATTTGAAGGACATCCAATGACAGAGTTGCAATCGCTTGCAAATCAAGTTCTGAATGCACAGGCCAGATTTAATGCTGTGGTTGCTGCATCTTCAACTGGGAATGCATCCTCACGAGCAAATAAATACAGGAGCTTGGGTCTCACTGTAGCCCCTACAAATCTGGAGGATCTGTTTGCATCAGAAGTGGCATCTTCTCCAAGGTCCATTGTCTCTGAATCTGCACAGTTATCTCCTATAGACTCACCCATGTATCCATTCAAGCAATCTTGTTTACCCTCTCAATGGTCGAATGAGATGCAGTCCGAAATTCAACTGCAGGCACAACAGATGGCCTTGGATGCTCAGTTAACTGGGCCTTCGTATTTGGGGTCTCCTGCTCAAAAGTCATCATTTGGTTTAGGACCTTTGTCCACGTATGGACTGGATGTTGACAAGCATGACTGTGCAGCTTCTTCAACTTTGTCATCAAGATCAGGAGCTTTTTCTCAACGTGAAAGTAGAAGCCAATCTTCTAGGAACTTGAATGTTTGTATGCCACTCTCTGACTGGGGATCTCCAACTGGAAAACCAGAATGGGGTGTACATGGAGATGATCTTTCAAAGTTGAGGAAATCCTCTTCCTTGAGATGTAGGAAAAATGAGTCAGACTTGCTGTGGCAGCAGAATTCCACAAGGGAGAGATCTTCAGTATCTGAGGTCACTTCAGCTTCACATTATGTGGATGAACATGGAAGCTCACAGAGGGAATCTGGTGAACATCAGATCATGCCAGGATCATGGGTCGACAATGTGCATATGGATCACATCATTGCATGATCTCATTTCTCTCCGTCCTCCTCCCCTTCCCCTGTTTTCTTTCTTTTTCACCCTCATCCTTCAGAAAAAAAAAGGAAAATTCTTACATTATTGAGTAGAATTTTTTACCCAAAAGAACTGAAAATCAATTCTGATTTTCATCTAACCTAGATGTTCCAATTTCACAATATGTAGCTGTAATTGGATTTGTTCCACCAACTGGTGGCAATTTTGGATAAAACGCAAGTATTTGGTTTCCCCTTTCCAGGAGAGGCATTGTAAGTGCAAGATGATTTGCCGATGTTTCTGAAAATTCAATAACTGCACATGCATTGGCTTGTAACAACCAAACGAACTGTAAATTTATTGGGTGACATAGTGAAGAGTCTGCTGGTAATGACTCATGTCGCTGAAACATTTTTGTAGTAAAACTCGATCAATACCTATTACCAGGCAAAGAGAACTTGTATTTGGCTTCTCCCATGCTCGAGTATGATTGTATTTAAAGAAAATAATGTCCAACTAAAGTTCATAATAGTCCTCGATATATTTGTACCAGAGTCTTATGGCATTAGCATCAAAGACCTTTTAGTAACCTCAAAGCAGATCATTGTTAAGAAATTCTGTTTCTTAATTTAAATTTGTTTTCAACTGAACAATCTCATTTCTAATCAATGTGTGTGCTGTGTTGATCACATCATGCATAGAGCTTTGCATTTTGTGTTGAGTTACTGTCCCGTCGCCAATCAACAGATAATGATTTTGCTCATACGGGCATACGGGTGCTATTTAAGGAAATTGTCCTATTTTAATGGTCCATTATGTATCTGTATTTTGAGGTCTTGTTTTCTGCTGAATATTGGGGATGTACTGTCTGTTTTTTTTTAACTTCAATGTTGTTAACATGGGTTGGATGCCTTTATTTAATTTCTGTTTGTGGTATACTTAAATGGATGTCAGGGGCCTGCATGCAACATTCATGGTTTGCAACTGATGAGTCTCCATGTTAAGAGGGTTGATACTGCTGTTATTACTTGGGAGGATCTACCCAAATTTAAGTCCTATCCATGTGCAAAGTATTTTTGAACTCTTTGTTATGATTCTCAAACCCTGAATGTGCCTAATGTTTTTAGCATCCAAGTGGATGCTTATGAAATTGGAAGCCCTGTGGTGAGGGTGATCAATTCTTGAATTTGGGGAATGTTGAGTGGTACAAAGAGTGGACGTTTAGTTTTCAGTTTGTAAAGATTTTTGGGATGTAAAAAGACAACCATCTACTACTATGTTTTTCCATATATTTGATGCCAGCCAATTAGCAAACTATAAGCAATATTGCACCATTCATCCATTCCCATCGAAGCCTTTTCCTGTGAAATCCTTAACATTGTAAAGGTTGGAGCTCATATCTGAAGACTAAAGTTTAGTAACGTGATTCTATTTTTTTCAATCGTGGCCAGTGCAATAAACTCTGGCTGCTGTACCAAACAGTCATTTATCACCGTGTACACACACACACACACACACACACACACACACACACACACACACACACACACACACACACACACAAACACACGTTTCTGGATATCATAACGAGTCAATAGGCTCTGGTTTCTGCACCAAATGCTTTTGTCAGTGCATGTATGTCAGTGCTTGTGTAGAACTACTGCAAATTCAGACGTTTTGTGTGTGTAGATGCACACGAACTCACAGTTGACACACAGCTCACACACAGATAGTACCCACGTCCAGTCGAAATCATTTGCCAGTTTTTGTAATATTTGGTCCCAAAGCAGTTTCATGGGCAAAGTAGAATTACTATGCGGTGTTTTCTAAAGGGCTAAACAAAGTGAGGAAAGATGTAGCCTTATCTTTTCAGATCAATCATACATCCTAAATGTGGTTGCCATCCCCCTTCCCAGTCTCTACTTTTAGGGAGATTGATACCAAGCTTTACATACAGGAGAATTATTGCATCCATAGTGGTACTTCAACTATACGTAGCATACTTAGTATCGAACTGTTGAAAGGAGATGCATTAGTTTTACGAGCTGTTACTTCTCATGATTTTGTGACATGTCTTCTGAGAAACCAGTACAACAGATAATCAGAAGCCTTTGCTTGTTTACACTTGATTTTCTATATTCATTGTTTACACTTGATTTTCTATATTCATTGTGGCTGAACGACTTGAATGCACTGATTCTTAAAAAAAAGGAATGGTTGACTTGAAGGAGAAGGATCCAGTTCAATGCAACTAGGAAAATCTGAACACTAGTATGCACATTCTTGTGTCTTCCAAAAAAAAGAATGATGCACTTGATCTCAATGTAACTAGGGGGGATTTCAACACATTTCCGATTGCTTGGGAGACCACTTTATTGAGGACATGCATCACGATTAGGAGGCTTCGATTGGTCCAATGGAAGTACCTCTTCTGTATTTTCAAATCGGAGGCTTTGATTGGTCCAATGAAAGCACCTCTTCTGTATTTTCAAATTAGTACTGAATATAAGCGTCCCACTCATGGGGACAAGTATCAAGTTCCTCAAAGCTGTATCAAGGAGGCTTCGATTGGTCCAATGTAAGTACCTCTTCTGTATTTTTCAAATTGGAGGCTTCGATTGGTCCAATGAAAGCACCTCTTCTGTATTTTCAAATTAGTTCTACTGGATATAAGCGTCCTTGATGAAGCCACAAAAGTAACTCGCGGGGACAAGTATCAAGTTCCTCAAAACTGTAGTTTAAACTGGGCTGTAGATAATGAGGTTCAGTAGTTGGACATCTCGTATATTATGGTAGACATGAAAGTCATGTAAGGCTTGGGCAGTGGTACCTATAAAACATATCATCATTTGATCTTAGGATGTAATTTAATTCCAAGTCTAGAAGATGCATCTTTCTTGGATGTGAAACTAGTGGGTAGTCTGGTTATCGCTTATAGGATTTTGAAACATGGTCAGTGATAAGAACTAGTGATGTTATATTCAATGAAATTAAGATGAATAAAAAACCTATAAAGGAGGATGAAGTGCAAAGAGTGGTGTTTGAGGATGTTATTCCTCTGCCATGCACATGAGTTCTACACAAAGAAATGTTGACAAAAGTATGCAAGAATACTTTGCCAATATACTTGATCATCACTCTGAGATGATCTTGATGTGTCTCATCCGCATGATATAATTATGCCAAGCTTGGGTTTCATTATGTTGACAAGTGTGGTGAGCCCTCTTTCTATAAAGGGGCTATGCAAAGAGATGATCATGTCAAGTGGAGCTTGCCATGAAAATTGAGTTAAACTTCATTCACAAGAATGGTACTTGGGAATTGATTCCTTTGCCAAAGAGTAGGAAAACGTTGCCTTACAAATGGATTTACAAGTTTGAATTCATATTAAATAATGTTTCTCGAAAATATAAAACAAGGCTAGTTGAAAAGGGATTCAGGCAACCAACTAATTTTGAGGAATTTCTTCTCTCCAACTATCACAATGACTTGGATTATTTGCAAAAGAGGACTTAGATCTAGTCCACATGGATATGAAGATCACTTTCTTGCATGGAGATCTTACATATGAGATCTATATGGAACAATAAAAGGCTTATGTAGATATTGCAAAGAGAGTTCAATGTGTAAGTTGAAGAGGAGCTTGTATGGACTTAAGTAGTCACCTAAATGATGTTATAAAAAAATTCATGATTTCACAAAGCTTCCAAGGTTATTCAAGAAGAAATGAGGATCATTATTCTATACTAAGGGATGTTCAATGGTAACTTGATATGCTTGATACTTTATGTTGATGATATGTTGATTTTGAAAAATTCATCATATGAACTATGACTTTTAAAGCAAAAGTTGAGTCAAACCTTTCATATGAAAGGTTTGGGAGATGCCAAACATTTCATTGGCATGGAGATTGCTCTTAATAAGAGTATAATATGCATATACTTGTGCAAAGATTGATAATCTATGCTAAACATGTCATTGGCATGAAGATTACTCTTGATAGGAGTAAAATATGCATATACTTGTCTTAGAGTGAGTATATATCAAAAGTATTTCACATGCTCAATATTGCATGGTATAGAACCGATGAGTATCCTATATATGTAAAGCTAGTTAAGGATAATTCTTCCAAATTTGATGAGCAGTTAATGAGCAAGATTCCTTATCAAATTGTTGTTGGCAAATATCATGTATGCTATGGTAGCTACAAAACTTGATATTAAATTTACAATGAGTGGAGGGTAGATAGTTATCTAATTCTAGCAAGAAGAATTGAGAACGGGTTGAAATGATATTGAGATATCTAAGTAGTATCAAGCATGAGTATCTATGCTTTGGGTAGAGATGATGCATCCACTATTGGTTAATGGAATCTAACTTAGTTTGTAAACAACAAAAGTTTAAGGCACATTTTTCACTTCACGTGAATTATTATTTATTGGAGCCTCATCTTCAAGAACTTATAGTTGTTTCCACTACAAAAGTAGAGCATCTTGCGACCAATGAATTATGTAAGGAAGCATTGTGGCTCTCTATATCGGCTTGTGACATGGGCATACCTCAACATGTATCTCGTTTACTACATGATAGTTAGAGTGCTATTGCATTGACTAAGAACCCATCTTATCATGTGAATAACAAACACATTGTCATGCAATATCTTTCTGAGTGCATTTTACTTGAGAAGGTTAAACTTAAGAAAATGTACATGTTTTGACCAATTCGATACCACAAGATAGCTTTATACATTGTTATCATTTAATGGGTGTCACTTGATTAAATTGTTTTTGCTAGCTTTAGACATTGTTATCATTTAATGGGTGTCACTTGATTAAATTGTTTTTGCTGAGTCCTTATACACTATTAGTCGGGAGTTATATGCTATATAGATACTTGAATACACTTTTCATTCCCACTTGGTTCACATTTGCTATATTAGCCTTTAGTGAGAGATTGTTATTGTTCACATGTATGTGAAAAGCCAAATGGGCAAAAAAAGATCTTGTACACATATGGTTTAATAATACATAGTGGTTTAGTTAGTCACATATTGTACTGTGGTCACCATTTGTAAAACTTGTATGTCTATGTACTCCACTCCAAGCCTCTAGTTTTTGCATTGTCTACAAGTTTGAACATACATGTATAGAGAGTTTATGTTGTTGTCTAAAATGATAAGTCCTCACTACAAGGATCTTGGAAGTTACCCTTGACTTGTTACATTAATTAAATTAAAAGGATGGAGATTGCACGATATGGATATGAAAAACTCCTTTTTTTTTCCCAAGAGCAACAAAAATAAGAGATGTATCAATAAAAAGTGTTACAAGATGTATAAGGGGCAAGTCTCATTCTTACATGGTGAATTGCAAGAAGTGCATATGGGGCTAACAACTAGGTTCATGAAGACTTAAAACATACAATTTTTGTGTGCAAGCTAAAAAAACACTTTTTAATGGATGAATGAAGGTCCTAGTGCATGGCATGTAAGAACTAATAATTAATTGAGTTCTATCATAATTTTTTGTGCATTATGCAATCACTCATTATATGAAAAGAAGAGTTATAAGGGGATTTTGATTTAGCAATAATGTTGTTGAAGTGATAATTTGTAAAAAAAAAAATCTTTACATGCAAAAAAATAATATGGAAAACTTTTTTTTTGGTGTTACTTTTTGGGCATTGAATTTATACATACAAAAAAGGAATATGGTTGTCCTGAAAAGGATATGCAAATTTTATGTTGTAAAAATATGATATGAGTTATTGTAAGCCTACCTCCACACCATTTTAGATAAAAGACCTGTCATTGCAAATGAAACATTGATAAATTCTTCTATAAACAAGAAGATTAAGGGAATTTTGATATATCTCATAACAATTAGGCCACATTTAAGTTATATTATAGGGATTGAGAGTCAATTTATATGGATCCCTAGGAAGCTACACTTGGATGCATTGAGAATGATTACAATATGTGAATGCTACTTCAGAATATGCATTATTTTTAGTGAGGCTAGTGTGAAATCCAAGTACATGGATACACAAATTCAAATTGGGTTTGTAATATATCACATGAAAGATCTACTAGTGGTGTTATTTTTCACTCGGAAGTGTTTCTATCACTTGGGGCAATAACACGCAATGTCATGTTGCTTTCTTGAGTGCAAAAGTTTAGTATAGAGGTAATGGAATAGAAGCATGAGAAGTTGCACAATTAAAAGATGCTACTTATAGAATTAGGGATAGGCATTCAAAATCCTTGTACCATTTACTGTCATAACCTTAACAACATAAAATTAGCATGAAATCCTATGTTCCATGACAAGCAAATACATGTAGAGTTACACCATCATTTCATCTAAAATAATATATTGATAGGTGATATTCACATTATTTATGTAATGATAGATGGAGAAGTTAATGGTAGAAAGATGCTTGATAATTTTTTTTCTTGTTTACAAAGAACAAATTAGAGAAATAACAACAAAAAGATGCTTGAAGATGTATATTATCTTTTTATAAAAAGTGTTCATCAAAACATGGAAAGTTCATCATATAGCACACTACATGATAATTGAACTTTTTCGAAAAAAATCAAAGCCGAAGTTAATGGTAGAAAGATGCTTGATAATTTTTTTTCTTGTTTACAAAGAACAAATTAGAGAAATAACAACAAAAAGATGCTTGAAGATGTATATTATCTTTTTATAAAAAGTGTTCATCAAAACATGGAAAGTTCATCATATAGCACACTACATGATAATTGAACTTTTTCGAAAAAAATCAAAGCCATTATACATTGAGATGTTTGATTTTCAGTTTCAAACTATAGCACATCCTTTATTTCCCCAATCTCTATTTTAGGAAGACATATGGAGTTAAAAAAAAAAAGATAGCTGATCAACAAGAAACCAACAACGATGATAAGAATTATATGCAAGCTCATAGAAGAATGTTGGAAGCCAAGTATGCATCCAAAAACTAACTATTATATGTTTGAACTATAAGACTTGCATAAATTTCAATATTCTTCTCTACAAGTAGATCATGTGATCATTAAAAAATAATCAACCAAAGAACTTCAAAACAATTCAAAAAATCACCCAAAAAGCAACATCAAGCAAAGCTTCAAGAGACCAAAGGAGATCTTTCAAGAACAAAGATTGTTTAACTTAAAAGAGATCCCTATCTTTCCTACCCTACATCAATAAGTGAGCATAGCTTATTAGTGCAAATCACATGCTAAATGAGATATGAGGTTGATATTACTAGGATGGTTGAACCTTGATTGATGAAGCTCTTGATCATACTCAACCAATGTCATTAACAATGACTTTGATAATAAGGATGACAAAAAAAATGGCAAGGTATATCAAGGTCCATGCCTTGGCCATCAAATATGTTGCAAGACTTGGAGTAGTTGCGGAGTTGGAAGGTGTTGCATTGTGCAAGTTGACAATCTCTAAATCCATACACAAAAGTTTTAATGCTAGTGAAAGGGAGATTCTCAACTCTTCACAATGTGTTCTATAATGTGAAAGACAATAGCTGATTGGGTCACTATACGTTATGAAGTAATTACACATTCTTATAGCCCAATCACATAGATAACAATGATACCAACATACTTTGACATTTTTAAAGGTAAATTTAGATACGATCATATTCTTGAAGAATATCGATACAAAATATTCATAAATATGCATATTATTTTGTTAATATCATGAAATCTAAAATTTTGCAATATAACAAGAAAAAAAAATAGAAAATGAATAGTTCCCAACATTTCACATAAGTGGATTTGCATTACTAATCAAATTTGTACACGAAGCTGAAATATGAATATATAGCTTAGTGTATATAAAATATTAAATAAAGCAAAAACATGGCCACATTTATTATCAAGTTGTTTTGGTGCCTTAGTGTTTTCTCATCAAAAGTGTACTTTCTAATTTATTATTGATGAAAATATGTGTGAACATCATTAAACATCTTGTAACATAACCACATAATTTTACAAATGTCAAAATAAACGAGTTGAAGTTTACCAGAGGGAGATAATAAAATAATATCTAGGTCCTCATACCATATTTTCATTGAGATAGGCCCCAAATTGTAGGGAGCTTGAAATATTCATTTGATTTCGTATAAAATTATAGAAAACAAGACTCTGATGGCACTTATAGAAATATAGGAGATAGTAGTAGGAAGAGCTTCTTATAGAGAGCTATAATCTATGATTGCAACTTGTCAAAAATTGAGTGCTTATAAATTCTAACTGAATTTCGATATTTGTTAGAACCCCTGTGCTAGAAAATTCAATGGCCTCTTCTTTGAATTTACTTGTTGCATCTCTCCACTCTCAAGACTTTTGTCATACTTCAACTTTATTTTATTGGACCATTGTTTGTCACTCATGTGCCTTTGATTATGGGTCCAAATTGTTCTCCTATTCAAATTCTTTTCATCATGGATCTAACTATGAATGTGCAATCATGGACAATGGCTCTTGGAATTATGCTATTAATTAGTTTCTTCTTATTGTGGTTCTAAATGAGAAGGTTGATTAATGGATTGTGGTTGTGGCTTGCATTTGAAAAAGGGGAACAAATATATTATTTGCCATGTGAGAAACAATTTATCATTAGACGTGATTGCTCAATGTTCAAATAGATTGTTCAAGTTAAGCCAAGGCCATATCTATATAGTGAGTCTTGTGACTGGTGAATCTATTACAATGTATTCTCCACATGTTTGGATATAAGTTTTTTTTCATGTAACAGTATCAAGCTCTCTACTAGTGTAGTATTCATGAAGTTGGATGCTCACCTCTATATCACCCATGAAGAATACAAAAATCTTTAGAAGCTCTTCTAGCTCTTCATAGTCAAGATCACCTTTAATATGCACCACACACATTTTTAAAATTGCATTCAAAATGGTCAATAATTCCTACCACAAATATTTCCAATTGCAATTTCTCAATCATTACATTTTAGCCAAATTGATTATCCAATGCAACAAACCTTCCATGAATAGAGTGGCATTTAGTATAGTAAAATATAACAACAAAATTATGTGATTAATGATGTATTTGAAGATTAACGATTCTTTATTAATCAAGCATTGATACTTGAGTTGGAAATAGTTTATGGAAAAAAATGATTGGGCCTTGTTGCCGTATTGTGCATGACTGCTCCTTTGTGCATATATGCTCTTCTTATGACTTGTATGCCAACACTCCCCCTCTCTAGTGTCTGTCGCCCCTGACAGACCTCTGCTCTGTTATAGGGTGGTCGATATAGTATTGGAGGACGTTTGTGGCTAGCTCGTGTTCACCTAGGCGTAACCCTCTTGCTAGATCAGCTTGTAGTGCATCCCAATTTATTGCACCTGGGACATCTGGTTGTTCACATGCAAAGAGATGAAGTAGGTGTGTGGGCTTAGGTGCGAAGACCTCCGAGTGATACTCCTAGAAACCTATTCTAAACATGTCTTCGAATGTTTGTTTGTAACAGGCGGGAAGGTATTTGATGCATGCATGCCAAGTGTAAGCCACACGAATGCTGGGGGTGGTGCTCATGTCATACACCAAATCCATAATTTCCATTGGTAAACCCCAATAGACATACCTGTGGTGCTTGTGCATTTCTAAAAGTTTTGAGAACGACCTGCATCATATCCAAAATCTTAAGCATCATTTGACTAGCGACATCTGACATCGGTTTTAGTCGAGGGATCCAATGTCGAATTGTTGCCATCATGTAGGCTATTGAGCGGGGTCCCTATGGTGGCGCTATGTACGGATAATTGATCCACTCCTTACATTGAGCATTATTCTGTACCTTTATGTTGAACGCTTTCCATGATCTGCGTCGTGGAACAGGGCCGTAGGATGGATTGTAGAGTAGATGTAAAGGCACGTTGTTCCATGTGAGAAGCATTTCGGGATATGTCTCTAGAAGTTTCTGCCACCATGTTGGTTAATGGATTTTGCCTTTCTGCACCTCTGGAGGAAGGTCTTCGGGTTGGAACTGGGTAGCAAAGGAAGGGATCTTACCCGTGACTCTCTGTATTTCTACTTTGTAATCGGCCAGAATAACATAGTAAGGCCTGTATTGGAGTTCTGATGAGAGGATGAGGCGTCTAGATGACCAGTTCTTGAAGTAATTGGATTATAACACAGTTTCTTCTATGACTCTCATGGCCTGATTTTGCATTACTGTGCGCTCTTAATGAGAACTCCCCATTTCTTCCACTTGTCGTAGCCATGGGGTCGTGGTGCTTCGAAAGTATCCTGACCTTCTTCCGTTTGTCATCCCCCTCGGAAGAGTTGCGGATCATACTCCTCTTTAAACATTTGTTCCACCGGAATGGAGACTGTCTCTTCATCTGTGGGCCCCTCAGGTGGGGATGGTGGTATTTCGTATTGTAGTAGTCGTGCCTGCAATTCTGTGACTTGTTTTTGGAGAACTTGCAGGGCCTCCGAGTCCGTGATAAGTGAAGTGGTTGAGTCAGTAGCTTTGGGACCCGCTTTCATTTCTTTTTGTCTTGTCTGCTTCAGTTGACCCAGTTCTTCTGATAACTGGTCATGTGCATCGAGTAAAGTGGCATAGTCTTCAAGAATGATTTTGATGCACTCTAGGCTCACAACTTGAAACTTGGAGGGACTAATGGGTGCCCCGGGTGTGCTTTCGATGGCTACCTGTAAGTTTTCCTGGTTTTGTTGTTGGAGACGTCTATTTTCCTCATGTGCTGCTGCAAGGTGTCGTTTGAGCAGTGCCATATTGCGTTGGAGTTTAGAAGTTCGTTCCAATTGTATTTACAAATGGCTTTCCAACCCTTGGATTGCTTCTTGGTCTACATTCTGAAATTGTGTCTCCAACATGCCGTGAGCCTCTTGTAAGGTTTGAAATTGAGTTTGGAGACTGGCTTTGTCCTCTTCCAGTGTATCAAGGTGTTGTTGTAATGCTTTGTTCTTGTAACCTTTGGTTATGTGCTTGCAGCTGATTGTATTCTGTCCTTAACTGTGATATACATGCAATCATGGTGTCAAATGCATTGCCTATGGATGAGGGTGTGGTTTGCACAATGGAAGATGCAAGGGGAGGGAGTTGGGGAATGAGAAGTGTGAATGTTGTGTCTACAGGAGATGTGTGTGCAGGTGAGATTGGTGGAGGGGGGATGGGGGAAGGTGGGAGTGTGGGGGGAGACAGAGGTGTTGTTGGTGGTGAAATGTCCATACCCTCAGGGGTGGATGGGAGTGTAGTGTCTACCATGTATATCAGAATGGTAGGTGATGTGTGTGTGATCGTGGTGAATAAGTGTGTTGTGGATGTTGGGAATGGGCTCAATGAGAGGGGTTGGGTGGTGGTTTGAAACACTCTACAAAAGTAGTCGTGGATTGGTTGAAGGATCGGTGGTATGGGGGGGTGGGAAGTGAGAACCAGGAGGTGGAAAGGGCGTGAAGGGAGATGGGGTGACAAGGAATCCGAGGAATGTGGATCTAGTGTCAGGATGGCCGATGATAGAGGTTGTGGAAGGTGGTTTTCCTATGGCTGTCTCCATGAGCGATTCAGTTGATTCGGTTGTGCTGGTTGTGGCTTGATAGATAGGGTTTTCAAAGGTGGAGAACGAGGTTGAACTAGAGGTGGGAGTACAGAAGATGAAGGTTTGCTCGGTGGGTTGGGCAGTCGAGGTGGGTCTCCAACTTCAGTTCGAGGTTGGATTGATGTGTGGAAGTCTTGAGTCTCTTAAACATTTGTAGTTGTGACCAAGTTAAAGCACGTTCAATGGGTACATCGTATGCTAAGCACTTGTAGATAATGTGCATGATTGCACAACAACCATTCACCACTAGCTTCCTAGATGACCTCTTATTTGCTTCATATAGCTGCTCCATAATCCATACAAGAAGCTTAATAGGTATTGCACCTGCCTCCGCCAAGTAAAGAGCGAACCATATTCGTTTGTGGGGTTGTGTGAATCGATCTTGACCAGGAAATGCAAAAAGTTGCATGCACATACGAAGACCAAGCCTAAAGAAGTCCACTTCTTAGGTTGAGATTGACTGCATGATCATAGATCCAGTCTTGGCCCAAGACAAGAGGTTCGGTAAGATCCTCGTCTTCACATACTAGCACTTTGACTGCCATTAGAACCTCTTGAATGTAGAGGGGAAGTTCCACCTCTCCCATGCAAGGGGTTTCCACACCTCCCAATCGTATGAGATATGCTTCGATAGGATTGACCTTCAATTGCAATTCTCAGCAGTAAGAAAGTCGAACTGCACTAGTGGCTGCTCCTGAGTCAATTAAAGCTCTCACAGTCCTTGCACTCTCTCCCTGTCCTACCTCTAGGGTCACGAAAGGTCGTCGATTGACTATCCTATGGGAACATTCACCTGAAGCCTCACACATGGCCATGTGATAACCTAGAGCTTTTTGAATGTCAGGCATAGGCTGATCTCTACCTTGTCTTCTCAATTTCATGCGTCGGATGCATTTTAAAGCTTCTGCCTGTGCTTCTTCTCGAATTCGTTTTTCTTCTTCCTTGCGTTTCTTAGCAGTGCTGAGTCGATTTAGCATCTCTTCCGTCAGGGGTTCTTGATATAAATTGACTCTGCATCCACTTATGTAACTTGGTAGAATATCGCCTTTTAGAGTGGCTAGTTGAACTGCTCCACTTGTGGAGATCCTATTGATAATCATTGGTCCATCGCCTCTCTTCTCTAATTTTCGTGCATGTTGCTTCAAGGTGTAGACTAGGACTAGGTCTCCTGCTTTCAAGCCCTTATCCTCCACGTGTGCATCAAAATATGCTTTTTTTCTCTTTTTGGCTGCATAAGTTCCTGTTGCAGCTCTCAATCGTGTTTCACCTAATCATTCAAGATCAAAGATTCTAGAGGAGAGCTCATGGCCTATCCAGTCATGCTCTTGTGCTACTTTTAATGTAGGTATCAAGAAGTCTAATGGTAGCACAACATTTTGGCCAAATACCATCTGGAAGGGTATGGCTTGGAGTACGGTTATATAGGAAACTCTGTATGCCCAAACAACATGGTGTAGCTGTTTGTATCAGAGCGTTTATTATTCACCAATTTCGTTAGTACATTGCATAAAATCTTATTGGTGCTCTCAACCTGTCCATTAGCTTGTGGATGATAGGGGGAGACTTCTTATGTATCACCAAGAATTCCTGGAGAAGGTTTTCTATGACTTCATTCAAGAAGTGCGTACCTCTATCACTTACTAGCTCTATTGGCAGCTCGTATCTGGTGAACACATTCTTGAATAAGAGCTTAGCTGTTGTCTGGGCATCGTTCTTCGTGGTAGCTTTTACTTCTACCCATTTGGTTAGATAGTCCATGGCCACAATAATGTATTCAACATGGGAACCCTTAGCTGGGGGATTAATAGGACCGACAAAGTCGATTCCCCACTTAGAGAATGCATGTCCACCCATCATAGGTTTCAATGGCATCTCATCTTTATGTATAGGGTACTGAGTTCGCTGACATACATCACACCTCTTCACATAGGTATGTGCATCCATGTGAAGTGTGGGCCACCAAAGACTTGCAAAAAGTACTGCCTTGATCACTCTATCTGGTCCAAAGTGTCCTCCTGCTACACCTTGGTGGGCAGTTTCCAAGATCTTCAGATATTCGCTCTCAAGGACACATAATCTAAGATACCCATCTTTTCCTTGTCTGTATAGATTATCTCCAATGAAAGTATAATCTACAACTTCTTGTTCTAAGTTCCTTTGTCTAGCCAATGTCATATCTTGGGGGAAGGTTCTCGTCCTCAAAAAGGCTACTAATGGTTCACTCCAATCTGGCACTAAAGACACCCGATAAAGAGTGGCATGTTCCACTGGTGGTTTAGTACAACAGGCTGGGCATTCCTTGCACATCCTATGGACATCTGCTTCCATAGTTGGCCAGTGCACTCCGAGTCTCCTCAGTTTCTGTAAAGTTCTTTGCCTTGAGTAGTGTTGCTCTAATACACCCACATGTGCTAAATGCAACCACTTCGCGCACTCATCCTCTTCCACACAACAAGCTAATATTCCTTGATCTGTATGTTTGTACATACTCCTTGCCATGATATGGTACTTCTGGGCTTTTATTACCTCCCTATCTTGAGTGTTTACTACAAGATGTTTAGGCCCATATGTCAGTACTGGCACAAGGTCTTGGCCCAATGTGGTACAACTTCCAAATTAAACAAGTAAGCATCAAGAAGGTCATCTGATACTCTTTGTGGGGCCTCTCCGGATGTGAGCCTCGAGAGATGATCTGGTCTCAAGTGAGTCTTTCCCTTCCTCACCACTACCTCAAAGTCATATTCCATTAGTAAGAGGAACCATCTTACTAATCTCCCTGTATTGCATGGCTTATTTAAAAAGTAAAGTAGAGCTTGATGATCAGTAAAAAAAATTAAACTTATTTGCAAGAAAATAGTGTCTTAACTTTTTAACTGCATATACCATGCCTAATCCTTCTCTCTCGGTAGTGGTATAATTTCGTTCAGCTGCATTTAAATGTCTACTAGCATAGGCAATTGGAAGATCCATATTACCTTCGCCCGTAGGTTGTGCAAGTGCACACCCAATAGCATAATTGGATGCATCCACATGGACATGGAATGGCTTGTTCCAATCTGGTGTAGTCAAGATTGGTGTTGAACATAATCGCGGTTAAGCTCATTGAAAGATTTCTCACATTCATCGGTCCACTCAAAATTGGTGAAAAGTCTCTACAGAGGCTTTGCAATGATGGCATACATGTGTTTAAAACGGAGGTAATAGCCACAATGCCCCATGAAAGCTTGCACTTCCTTGACATTCTTTGGCCTAGGAAGTTCTGTGATAGCTCTCACTTTCTCTTCATTAGTGGATATGCCGTTCTTTGACACTATGTGTCCTAGAATCGTGCCTTGCCTGACCATGAAAACACACTTTCATGGGTTCAGGTAGACTTGATATTCTCTACATTTGTAAAAGATTTTCCTGATTTCAGGTATATGTGTATGTCTAATGTTGGAATGAGCACAGAGATCATCAACATAGACTTCCAAATTCTTCCTCATGAACTCTTTAAACACATGGCACATCAGTCTCTGGAAGGTTGTAGGCATATTGGTTAGACCAAATGGCATTACTCGAAAAGCAAATATGCCCCACTCTATGGCAAAAGCCGTCTTATGTTGATCTTCTGGTGCAATGGCTACTTGATTGTAACTAGAGAACCCATCTAGGAAGCTGTACACTTCTTTGCCTGCTACCCTTTCTAACAGATGCTCAGTGATAGGAAGCGGATAACTATCTCTGATAATGGCTGCATTAACCTTCTTCAAGTTAATGCATACGCGTAATTTGCCATTCTTTTTGGGCACACTACAATGGGGGATACCCATTCAGTGTGCTCAATTCCATAGATAAATTCAGCTTCAACCAAGCCATCTATGTCTTCTTTGATCTTGGCAGTATAGTTGTCATTGTATGTGTATGGCTTCTGTTTAGAGGGTCTGGCATCTGAGGTCATGGGGATCATATGTGAGCATATGTCAGGGTCTACACCTTTCAGGTCCTTGTAACTCCATGCAAACACATCTCTATATTCTCATAGTAAGGCTATCAACTCCTGCTCCTCATCTTCGCTTAGGTCGTGTCCTATCTTATGACGGCATCACATTTAGGCATTCTTACCATGACTCTCCTATCTTCAACTTCATACTTCTTGAAATTTTAAGGGAACTCAAACAAAGATTCTTCTTCCTCTTGTGTGACTTCTCTCTTCTTTCTCTTCTTGCCTTAGTTCTTAGTGGTCATTTGTGTGGTTAATCTCACCTCATTCATAATTTCTTCGTGTCTCTGAGGATGAGCTTCTACTTCATTGAAATATTCCTCATCTGATGCAAAAGGAGAGTCGATTATAATTGACTCTAGATCGGAGTGACTTGCGTCCTCGAATGCATCAATGCTAGGTTCACATTCTTCAATAATCGGATCACACATGATTGGCTCTATTGTGAAGACAGAAATGCCATAACCATCCTCATCACAATGGGGTGTCCATTGTTCTTCATTGATGGCTACATCCATGGTTGCTAAAATCTCCGCCCAATCATGAGGTTCAAATTCTTCATCAGGAAATACTACAGGTGCATAAGCTGGGTCTTGAATTGATATATGGGTTTCCTTTGTACCTAGCTCTCTTGGTTTTTCTCTTTTCTCTTCTTCTACTGCTACTTTGCACATCCATAAGTGAGTATCTTCATGCATCCATGAGGTTCTTGATTCTATGGAATGCACTGACTCCGTATCGGTGGCTCTATGGATGGGATTCCATTGAATAGGGGGCACATCATCTATGAGAGTAATCCTTGAGATTGAATTTGGTTGTAACACCTAAATGTTGCAAATACAAAGAATTGGTTCCCCAATCTTGTACCACTTGCAACTGCCACATAAATGGCCTTCCCAAAATCATCTCGTAGGCTTGATTTTTGCTAAAGTCACATATAGCAAAAGTATGTTCAAACTCTACACCACAAGTGATAAGAGTTATCCCTTCTAGTACTCCTAAAGGTCTCTCAATGTGACCATCGGCCATCTGCAATTTCATTCTCGTTGGCCTGAGTGCTGGTTTGCCCCAATGCTTCCATAGGGAAGAGGTAGCAATTGCAACTCCTGCACCTGAGTCCAAAATTGCCTTGGTTGTGTATGTAAGAAAGTAACAACACAGCGGAATAGACCTGTAGACAGAGTTGAAAAAAAAAACGCAGACAAAGATAGACGTAGACGGAGAGATAGAGAACTCAAATTCTCAGATTGCTGAGCGTAATGCAGTTACAATGATGGTGCTGTCCACCCGTGTGCTCCCACTGTGGAGCTTAGATGGCAATCTAGACAGACTCTAGATGAAGGGCTTACTAGTGCGCAATACTATGTAAAGCTCAACCTGGGCCGTGCTTATATAGCTTTTACAAGGCGGTTCGGTATAAATAAACATAGTCGGGAGATACAAAATAGTCGGTAAAATATATGATCCGACAATATCTCCACGACCAGAAGTCCTACCGTCTCGGCCCTACAGGCCGGAGGGATAGGCTATCCCCCCGGACCCCGCAGAAGGGGGCAAGCCCCCCTCTGCACTCCCCCGATTAAGGTTCTATGGGGAAACCGCACGACGCCACAGGGCCTTTATTTTCACCTTAAATGGCAACCCAATGGCCTGGAAGTTTATGCCCTACCTAACCTAACGGCTAGGCTCACAAAGATCATCTTCAACCATCAACGGTCACACATAGACCTCATCTAACTTGGAAGTTAGGGTCCCACAAATGTCTGGGCTCTCATAATGGCCTCTCCTCATAATGGGGGCCTTACAACTTAGAGCACCATGGATCATTTGTGGTCACATGAGGGTGGAGTATTGAGCATATCTAACACCCCCCCTCAATGTCCACCTGATGGTGAACTACCTCCTTGGTCCAATCCCAAGCTTTGGAAAGTGTCGAAGAAGTTGCTCTCTCCCAAGAGCCTTGGTGAAGATGTCTGCCCCATTTTCTTCAGTAGGGCAATAGGTTATCTCCACGACCCCGTCCTCAATCAACTCACGCACATAGTGATACTCGATTTCTATGTGCTTGGTACGTGCATGGAAAACAGGATTTTTGGTGATGGCCATGCAACTTTGGTTGTCACACTTCAACTCTATAGCCTCCTGTCCTTGTATTCCTATGTGCCATAGGATCCTCCTCAACCATACTGCTTCACATGCTGCAACGCATGCAACTTTGTACTCAGCTTCAGTAGAAGATAATGCTACAGTTGGTTGCTTCTTACTGATCCAAGAGAAAATCCCTGATCCTAAAGAAAAGCAATATCCAGAAACTGATTTTCTGGTATCAATATCTCCTGCCCAATCTGAGTCACATTATCCGACTAGAGATGATCCTTCTTCATAAAGAATACCATAATCAGTGGTTCCTTTCACATACCTGAGTATTCGCATGCTTGCCTTCCAATGAGTTTGGCAAGGCTTATTAGAGAACCTGCTTACTACTCCAACAACATTAGAGATGTCTGGTCTGCTATTGCACAAGTAGATGAGACTTCCAACTAATTTCCTGTATCTTCCAATGTCCACTGGAGGTGAAGTATCTTCAATAGATAATTTTGTGTTGACCTCCATAGGTGTAGAAATTTCCTTGCAATCCTCCATGTCAAATGCCTTCAATATCTGCCTTGCATACTTTTGTTGAGAGATGAAAATCTTCCCTGGTTCTTGCCAAACTTCAAGACCTAAGCAATAATGCATTAAGCCCAAGTCTGTCATTTCAAATTCTGAACTCAGGGCATCTTTTGTTTGTTGAAGAAGAGCATCATCATTTCCTGTAATCACAAGGTCATCTACATAGAGTACAAGCACAATTGTCTTCCCTCCTTTATTTAGAACATACAAGTTAGCATCAGAAGCACATCTTTTGAACCCTAGATCCAAGAGATACTTATCTATCCGTTGGTACCATGCTCTAGGGGCTTGTTTTAGCCCATATAATGCCTTCTTCAGCTTACATACCTTGTTCTCTGAGTGGGGAGCCTCAAACCCTGGTAATTGAGACACATATACCTCCTCCTTGAGGTCTCCATTCAAGAACGCTGACTTGACATCCATGTGATAGACTGGCCAACACTTATGTGCAACCACAGCTAGTACTACTCGGATAGTAGTCATTCTTGCAGTCGGGGCAAATGATTCAAAAAAGTCAATGCCTTCAACTTGTGAGTAGCCCTGTGCAACAAGTCTTGCTTTATACTTTTCTAGAGTACCATCAGCCTTGTAATTTAGCTTCCAAACCCACTTGGTGCCAATGACTTTACGCTTAGGGGGCCGATCCACTAGCTCCCAAGTTCCATTCTTCATGATATTGTTGTATTCTGTTTGCATGGCAGCCCTCCAATTCGGATCATGAAGTGCCTCTTCCACATTGGTTGGTTCCTTTGCTTCTTCTTGAATGAGATCAGCCATCAAGGCTGTGTTTACAATATGGGCGCTTGCTCGTCTCTGTTCCTCTATTCTTTGTGATCGCCTTGGTCCATCTGCAACCTATTCTAGTGACTGTGGGATGGGGTTTGCAGAATCATAGAGCTGCCTCACCCAACGTGGCAATGGCTTTTCCACTTGGGTGTCGGCAGGTTGGTGACTTTCAGACTCATCATTTGAAGATGATGCTTCCTTCTCTTGTGTAGAAGGGATAGCTCTTAGGCCAGGTTCATAGTGGATTGCCCCTTCGCCTGATGATAAAGTGGAAGCTCTCTTTTCCTCCTCCACTGCATGTGGCTGCTCCTCCTTAAACACCACATCATGACTCACCATGATCTTCTTAGCCTCAGTGTCATAAAGCTTATAAGCCTTCTTATCTTCATTGTACCCTAGGAAGACACATTTGATGCTCTTTGGTTGAAGCTTGTTTCTCTCTCTATCTAGAACATGTACATAACATTCACTTCCAAATACTTTGAAATGGGAAACAAAAGGCTTTTTACCACTGTAGGCTTCTTGTGGAGTCTTTCCATCAAGTGCCTTGGTGTAGCTTCGATTCAAGATGTAGACAGCAGTGTTGATAGCCTCTGCCCAAATCTGATTAGGCAGACCCTTTCCTTTCAACATGCACCTTGCCATCTCCATGATGGTTCGATTCCGACGTTCTGCAACACCGTTCCGTTGAGGACTATGTGCCACTGTGAGTTGATGCTTGATTCCCTTACTCTTGCAGAAATCTTCAAACTCTGTTGATGTGAACTCACCACCACCGTCTGTCCTGAATTTCTTCATCTTCTTCCTTGTTTCAGTTTCAACAAGATGAAGCCATTCTTTAAACTTACCAAAAGCTTGAGCCTTATCGCAAAGGAAGTACACCCACATCTTCCTGCTATAGTCGTCGACAAGTAACATGAAGTAGGAAGATCTGCCCAAGGCCTGTGTAGGCATTTTTGTGCACAAGTCAGCATGCACCAACTCTAGAGGATAGCTTGCCCTATTCTTGCTTTCTTGTGGAAACGCCTTCCTCTGTTGCTTGCCCATCATGCAAGCTTCACATGGTTCCTTCATTTCTGCAATCGATGGTAGGTGTGCAACCATACCTCTGCAATGCATCTCCTTCAGTACAGGGTATCCAATGTGGCCGAATCTCTCATGCCATAGCTTACTTGTGCCCACGTTTGTAGTGGCTGTAAGAGCACACAACTCATACAGGTTGTTCCTCCTTATAGAGTTAATGAAAGAAACCGTACCTTCGCCCTCTGCAGGACATCTTGCATTATTCCCTACCTTTACTGTGATGGGTTCCTTTAGAGGTTGTAAGGAACTGTAAAGGTCTTTTCTACTCGTCATGTGACGAGATGCACCACTGTCCAACACCCATGAGTCATCTGTTCCTGAATCTTCAGCCGAGGAGCACACCTCCTCTATTGTAACAAATAACTCAAGCTCTGTTTCTGCTGTGTTGGCAGACTCCTTGCCCTTGCCACCTTTTGAAGAGCCACTCTTCTCTTCTGCCTTCTTGATGCGACAATCTTGGATTCTGTGTCCCTTCTTCTTGCAGTGGAAACACTCTCCCTTGAACTTCTTTTTGTCGTTCTTCTTTTTGTCTCCATCTTTTGAAGAGTCTGTTTTGCCTCCTTTGGCATTTGCTGTGAATGAAGCATCTCCTTTGCTACCACCACTCCTTGCCTTGAGCCATAGCTCCTCCTCCATGAGTAAGGCACTGCATTCTTCAAAAGTTAGTGGTTGAGGTCTGATTTGAGTGTTAAGAGCAGTTACCAAACCATCAAACTTAGGTGGACAGATTCGAAGACAACGTCGAGCTAGCTCCTCACTTGACTTTTGAACACCTGCTCCCTCCATTTGATCTCGTAGATTCTTTATGCGAGTGATGAACACCTCTGCAGTCTCCCCATCAACAAACAGTTCTGCTGCAAGCTGATTCTCCAAGTTTTGAATCCGTGTCTGGTTACGAGTTTCATATTGATTTCTCAATATGTTCCATGCTTCACATGCCTTCGTAGTATGCTGAATGAGAGTCAGAACACTATCAGAAGTACTTGTAACAAGAGCACAGAGTGCATCTGCATTTCTACGTTTCCAAGCACGTAGAAGATCAACATCAAGAGGAATCATTCGACCAGGATTATTTGGATCAGGTCTTTCTTGGGGCTCATGATCAGTCCCAAGAACAGTCTCCAAAAGATCATATGAATCAAGAATAGAAGCGATTTTGAACTTCCACAGGGTGTAGTTCGTACCATCAAGTTTACCTTCTGTGAAGGCTGGTGGCCGTATCCGCAACGTTGGGATGACCGGCATCATTGCTGCTCCTGCTTGTGCACCACCTACTCCTGTTGATGAACCACCTTGGCCCCCAGTCGTAGATGATGACGCACGGCTTGACATCTTCTCTCTTTTGTTGTTCAGACCTCTGCAACCTCTGTGTTTCTGCTTCTGCACCAGTTAGAGCCTCCTGAGCTCTGATACCATGTAAGAAAGTAACAGCACAACGGAATAGACATGTAGACAGAGTTGAAAAAAAAAATGCAGACAAAGATAGACGCAGACGGAGAGATAGAGAAATCAAATTCTCAGATTGCTGAGCGTACTGCAATTACAATGATGGTGCTATCCACCCGTGCGCTCCCACTGTGGAGCTTAGATGGCGATCTAGACAGACTCTAGATTAAGGGCTTACTAGTGCACAATACTATGTAAAGCTCAACCTGGGCCGTGCTTATATAGCTTTTACAAGGCGGTTCGGTATAGATAAACATAGTCAGGAGATACAAAATAGTCGGTAAAATATATGATCCGACAATATCTCCACGACCAGAATTCTTACCGTCTCGGCCATACGGGCCGGGGGGATAGGCCCCCCGGACCCGCAGAAGGGGGCAAGCCCCCCTCTGCACTCCCCCCATTAAGGTTCTATGGGGAAACCGTGCGACACCACAGGGCCTTTATTTTCACCTTAAATGGCAACCCAATGGCCTGGAAGTTTATGCCCTACCTAACCTAATGGCTAGGCTCACAAAGATCATCTTCAACTTTCAACGGTCACACATAGACCTCATCTAACTTGGAAGTTAGGGTTCCACAAATGTTCGGGCTCTCATAATGGGGGCCTTACAACTTAGAGCACCATGGATCATTTGTGGTCACATGAGGGTGGAGTATTGAGCATATCTAACAGTGTACCCCTGATGGGTAATGGGAAGATAGGTGTTTCCTTCTTCACCTTCACTCATGTCTCCTATCTTGTCCAAGGGTATTTCCGGCACTTTTCAATGAGATCCTACCTGGGAACGAGGTTTTGCTACGTCTGGCACTTGTTTGGCTACATGTTTCCACAATTCAGGCTTAACCTTGAGTAGCTCTTCAAAAGTGAGGTTGCACTGCACTTTAGTATTCTTCACTACCTCCGTATTCCTAGGTATGATTGATTCTTCATTTCTTATCATGACCGTGGGTGCTCTCATGCAAGTAGACTTAGTTTTCCATGGGCCTGTGAAATGGGGTAGTTCCTGTAAGGAATTAGAATCAAAATATAATCTCTCATGAGATTGGGCACTCTCCTGCTCTCCATAAATGGAAGGAATGTTGTGGGAATTGATCGTGCGCATCATCCACAAGTTCAATTGGAGGAGGATCTTCACTTTCTTTAGCCCATTTCTCTTCTTGAATCTCTCGTAGGAATTTCGATGAATACCGATTCATAGAAGAAGAGGTGTCTGGTTCAGTGGAGTTAGGCACATAAGCTTCCTGGGGAGGAATGCTTATTCTATCACTTGCACTCTCCTTAGACTGGGAGGTGACTCCTTTTCTAGACTTTGGAATTAACCTCTCCAATCTATCTAATAGACCATCAAAATGCAATGGTGTTCTAGTGGAGCTAGAGCAATTCAAGAGACGATTGGCTTCAAACATGGCTTGAGCCAATTCCACCGTCTTGGTGCACAGTTTTGTTCGTTCAAGCTCTAGGTCCGCTCTAGGGTAACACTTTTCATGATCTGTTACATTTGGCCATTCCTCGATTCTGGCCTGATATGCCCTAAACATCATGTCTATGTCCTCAGAAGTGGGATCTGCTAAGACTGATCCTACTCGAGGTGGTGGGTGGGTTATGTGTGGTGGATTAGAAGGTTGGGGGATGGAAGGTGATGGAGATGGAAGTGGAGGTGATGTGTGAGAGTGCTTTTGAGATGTGATTTCTATGATTTTGGCTTTTTTCTCTCGCAAACTTTCCTTGAGTTCACTCATCTTCTTTGTCCATTGCCTTTTCATACGTTCGCGACTTTCTCTCCAAGCTCTTGTCCTCTTCTTATTCTGACTCTTAGTCTCGCTAACCTCCGAATTTATTTCCTATCCTAAGTCTTGGTTTTGCTTAAGTGCCTGAGCTCTCATGATGACTTGCACTAGGGCCGTGGATGTCACGCTTCCTGTGGAGTCTACCACTAACCCAATAACATTGATAGGAGTGATTTTTGGCATATTGGTGGGGTTCTTGGGACACTCTCCTAACAAGTGCTCCTTCCACAATTGGGACAAAAGCTTGAATTGTCAGAGACTGGGGTTGTGTCGGTGTCAGTAGAGGGCAATCACGAATGAGGTGATCTCCCTGACATCGATAGCATGGTCCTCTAGGAAATGGAGGTCTTGTCTGCTTAGGTTGAGGTATAGAGTTGGGGTTTGCATACATGACATTTGCATATTTTGGCTCCCAACTAGATTCACTCGGTTCTTCATAACAATATGACTCATTATGCTCGGGTGACCGCATGTAGTAAGCCTGTGGGCTATCAATATAGGTAGAGTCAAAACTATGATCATTGGGGTCACTTTTTGAAAGCAATGGTCTCACTGGCACTAAAGCTCTATTTGGATTTTCTTTTGCAGCTGCATACTTCACTAGAATCACATTGGCTGGAGGAGGGGGTTGCTGCGTTATGATTGGTTGCGGTCTTTGCTGCCCTTGATAGGGTGGTTGATAGGGTTGCTGGGGCCTACCATATTGCTATTGTGGGTACTGATTATGGTATTTTCCTTGATGTGGGTAAGTCTGAGGATAATTTTGTCTCACAGCTTGTTTGTTATATGGGCAGTCTTGCGCAGTGTGGTTGGTGTATCACCTTTCTATGGTGTAATATTGGCTGTTAGGGTTCACTTGGGGTTGAGCCATGATAGGGCACACATTAGCCATATGGTCTCCTCCATAGGTGTAGCATTGTTTTCCTGGGGCAAATCTAGGAATCTTCTTGCTAGAAACACCTAATTTCTAAGCCACCTTTTCTGCTAGATCCTCAATTGATGTGGATTTTGAGGAAGTGAGGTTAGTAGAACTATTTGAATCTTTATAGATCTTTGAGAGCTCTAATTCCTCTCCTAGATTATCCTCAATGTCTATGCACATGCGTACACATTCTTCTATGGATCTAGGGTCCTTCAAGTACACATATGATCTCAGTTTGGTACTCAACAATCTGTCTGGAAATAAGGCCACTTGTTTGGCTGGAGTGGGTAACTCTAGAGCAGGGCATCTCTCTAGGTATTGCCTAAACCTTCTTCCTACGAGCCTCACTATCTCTTGAGGTGTTTGCTTGAAGCTATATATAAGGAAGGATGTGTTATGCCTAATACCACTCTTGGAAAACTCAGTGATGAATGCTTCAAGAAGTTGGTCTATATTTCTGAACTTTCCTTGGTGAAGTGGTTGAAACCAAGTCAATGCGGTGTTGTTGAGAGTTAGGCCAAAAGCATTGTATTGAGTGAACAAGTCTTCAACTTGCTCAGCTCTCAAAACTTGCCTAAACTCTGCTACATGGTCATACGGGTCTCCTGTGCCATCACAGCAATTCTTCATGGACTTAACCAATTGTGTAGGCCGTAAGGTTCTAGCATGTTCTCTAGGTCTTGGCAAAGGGAATTCATCTTCATTTCTTGGATTCCTTGGGTCCCTATGTCTCTTCTTGTCCATCCTATCAATATCTATCCTCGTTCTCTCTCTTCCTAGTGGGTTAGCAAAACTCACCTCGGGTCTATCTCTACCCCTTTCTCTTTGAGTCCCATGAGCCTGAGATGTTCGAGCTCCTTGGTGGCCATAAGACACAGTGGATCGAGGTTGGGGAAAGACAAATTCACCCTTCCAAGTGTATGCGTGTCTTCCATGCTCTGAGACTACAAAGATCCTCTCTAAAGCATCATCTAAGTAGGTCACTTTGCCTGGGCTTTCCGGATCTTTGAGTTCATAGATGGTAAGTGCTCCCACTTCGTTAGGCTTCTCTGGCTTATACCTCCAAAAAGCCTCATCCGTCTCTCGATTCACGAGAAAATCTATGCTCCTATTGTCCTGGGGAACCCACTCTGGAGTGATTATTCTAGTCAGAACCGACTTGCCTCAAGAGGTTTTTGGCTCCTTTCCTAAGTTCCCTTGCTCTATGTCACCTATTTCGGTCTCTGAGATTATATTGCCAAATTCATCGGTTCTTTCTGGTTGGCTAGTGACCACATACATTGTTCCTTCTTTATCTAAGTAGGAACCATTTTTGAACTTGACTACAGGGTGTGTTGGAGTTAGACGTCTGCGGAAGCACGCGAACAACACAAGGAAGAAGAAGAAGCTTGGAGCACAACACACAATACTGAATGTATTACTAGAGAATGTACAAAGATAAGTAGCCCATTAGGGCAATAGGCGTATATACAAGCTGGGGGAAAAAAACCTCCTAAAGAGGGAAAAAAGTGCCCTGACGGTCCTAGAGTGTTCACACACATCACTACCTAAATATATCAACAAACCCCCCCCCCCCCCCCGGGAGTGATGCGGTGAACAAGTAGCTGGCACTCATGTATAAGGAAGTGCCAAGCTATGTGGAAATCACTCCACAAAAGGAATTAAGCCCAAAGCTTTGCGGAAAGCTTCAAACTTCTCCCTAGGTAGAGCCTTCGTGAAAAGGTCTACAATGTTCTCCTGCATGGGCACATATGCCAAGCTGATCTCCCCAGCAGAGAACCTCTCCCTGACATAATGATAATGCACCTCAATGTGCTCAGTGCGAGCATGGAACACAGGGTTCCTCGCAACTACCAATGCGCTCTGACTGTCCGTGAAGATGGTGGTGGCAGAAGACTGACCAACACCCAAATCAGCCATAAGGCGTCTGAGCCACACACACTCAACAGTCGCTGGACATGTACACATCTCACCCCTAGTGGACTTTAGGTTTAATGATATTGGTGACCCTTTAGTCTATTAGTTAGTTTTACCTTAGATGTTGTGTGGGCACAACAAGGTGAAACCTATATATGTGGTGGCAACCATTTCCTTAGAGATGCACTAAGACAATTAAAACATTCACTTGGAAAATTGAAGGCCATTGTGACGATTGCAGAAAAGAGCATCTTGTTAAATATTGCCCACATAATTCTCATAATAACTACACATATCGCATGAAAAATAGCAGAACTCATTGGAAGTTGCAGTGATTTTTAGGGGTAAGTCACACTTCACAGTTTCACATGTTTACATGCTAAAAAATTGGAGGTTGATAAAGTGAATGAGGATGATACATTTGCCCACTTGAATACCTAGATCAAGAACATTAGGTGATAACAAACAAAAGAAAAATAACTTGAATTGAAGATAATGGAAAGAGAAAATTAGTGAAAAGTGGAAGAAGAAAATGGATAGCTTAGAAAAGGAGTTGCACGACGCAGCCATGGAGGTCTCCAAAGAAACATCCATAGCCCAAGATTCTAATAAGCTATCTAGAAATCAAAAAGCAGGTTATATATTAGCATATCCTCTTTGAGAAAAGCTAGAAATGTCTATCAAAGCATATGAGGCTAAGATAAAGAATGGGCCATGACTTGAAGCTCACAATTGATTTTACTTGGATGACCAACTTGAGAAAGAAAAGCATGGCAAGAAGTTGGTCAAACCATCACAAAGCTTCCTAGAGGAAGATAACCTACTTAGAGAATAATCCCAAAAACCTCATGATTTAGAAGGCCATTATTGCACTAATGTTGGAACATGAACTACAAAGACCTGCTCAATAACTTAGCCAAAAGAGTACTATAATGAAAAAATAGTTTAGGACTCAAGTTGTTTGACGAGGCTATAAAGATAAGTTATCTCACTCTTGAAGTGGAAGATGTGGAAGATGAAGGTTTGGAATACTTATGGAACCAAATGAGATGCAACGTGGAAAAAAGAATAAAAGAACAATCAAGGTTCCCCCAATGCAAGAGATTCGTGAGAGAATAACTAATGAGTTTGTAGAGTATCTCACTAACAAAATGCATCATTAATTGACTAGTTGACGATGAATATGAAATATTAAAAGAGTTTCCATAATAGACAAGATAATGTAAGAGTCAATCTATAATAAAAAAAGCAACCTATGTAAAATTTTTGGTGACCAAAATTGAACATAGCAATCCAATATAGAGGTTTGAAAGAAAACTAACATAAAATGTACCTTAACTTATGAAGAGTTTATACATGCAAATCCATATAAAAATGGCCAAGTATTCTTTAGTCTCTAAAAGAGATCCTATGACTCACATATATCCCTATTACATTGTAAACTACTCAAAGCTCTAAAGAAATCAAACCAACATCAAGAGTGAGTAATGTAACTCATAAAATTGTTGATATATTTTGGTAGTGATGTGTGGGAACACACTAGGATTGCTAAGGCACCTTTTTCCCTCTTTAGGAGGTTTTTTTCCCTTCTGCTTGTATATACACCTTTAACCCTAATGAGTCACTTATCTTTGTACATTCTCTTGGTAATACATTTAGCATTGTGTATTGTGCTCCAAGCTTCTTCTTCTTCCTTGTGTTGTTTGCGTGCTTCCATAGACCTCAAACTCTAATGATTTGTAGCAGACCAAGCAGTCACTTCATCTAGGGCATCGTCAACACCTCTACGATCATAGTCTTAGAATCACACGTAAACTGGTGACTATACTTAGGGCGATTAGGACCTCAAAACAGCTTTGCTATGTGGTGTCAAAATCACGATCTGAGCTCATTTTGACCTCCGAATGCACTATCATAGTGCTTGTGTAGGAAATTTCAGCTTTTTGTGCCAAAGATATATACAGGTTTTGATTCCCCAATATAAGATCCTAAAATTCTACTACAGGTTTAGTAGAACTCCACAAGGTAGTTCTATTCAACTTGTTGAGATACAATCATTTTTTTGCATCAAGGTATTTTACTCAGTGGCAATGGTTGAAAGTAGTGATGTATTCAGTATGCTGGCTATTGAGGAGAAGTTGGATGGTACCAATTACCCATTATGCACTTATATGATGTGTCATGTATTGGTTGCAAAAGGATCGTGGAATATTGTTTAAGGTGTTGAAAAATGTCCTATTACACCTACAAATATAGTTACTAAAGGTGATGCAGATGGCATTGAAGATGGTGATATTCTTTAGGTTCCTATTCGTGCTGCAATTCCTATTGCACCTACTATAGAGAAACTTTGGGATTGCAGAGATGATAAGACACATGCATTGATAGCCTTGTCTATCAAACGTGCCATTATTCCTCACATTCGCTCTTGCAAAACAACAAAGGATGCTTGGGATACACTTACTACTTTATACCAAGCAAGGAGTGAGACTTGTGCTGCTTACCTCCGAAAACAATTGGAGAGAGCATACAAATGAAAGAGATTCCATGGACTATTTTTTGACAAAGATCAAAGATTTCAAGGAGCAATTGATTTCTGCTGACAAAGTCTTGCTTGATAGTTCACTTGTGTAGATTGTTCTGGATGGTCTTCCACATTCATATCAGAGTTTTGCTTCTACTCTTTGGTTGATGATGCAAGGCAATCCAAATGCCTTAACATTTGAGGAGTTAATCTCCGTTCTATTGTAGGAAGATTAATCTAGGTAGAAGAGGTCCATTATGTGTGTTTCAAATCAAGCTTTCATGGCTAGTCAGAAGGGCAAAGGTAAATGGAGCTCATCTACTAGTAAGCAAAAATATGCTAATTTTGCACAATCAAAGAGGGATGACAGAGTGAAGAAGAAAGCAAAAAAGCAAAAATTGTTGTACAAATATTGTAAAGGAAATGATCATGTCATAGAGAGTTTTCCAAAATTGGTTGCAAAACAGGCTAGAACGGTTGTTGTAGAGGCCTCTACACCCAAAATAGAGTTTGCCAATCTTGTGCAGAATGAAGAATGGGCATTTACTACTCTTTGCAGTTATGATCCATCTTCTTATGAACAATGTATATCTGCACTAGAATAAGATGTTTGGTACTTTGATAGTGGCACAACCAAACATATTATCTCGCAATGTAGTTTCTTCACTTCACTTGAGCCTACTCCTACAGAGAATACTGTCACATGCACCAACAACTCCTCTTATCCTATCATAGAAGCAGATGCTTTATTTGTGCCCGGGATCAAGAAAAATCTTTTATGTGTTTCAACATTAGCCAAGATCGACTTATTTGTGAAATTTATTGATGATAGGTGTATAGTTCATGATCTATCAAATGGTGATGTCACTATTGGTTTTGGCATTTTATCTCATGGGCTATATAAGCTCATAGACTATGAAAACTCCGTGAATGATTCAACATGTGCAGTGCATGATTCTCAGGCTATGTGAGATGCAAAGCTTTGACATGCACACTTTGGTCATCTGAATTTTGCTAGTTTGCTATGCCTCTAGAAATATGAAATGGTGTCCTCTCTGCCCAAACTTGAGGCACCTGGTAAACATGTTTGGGAAGGCTGTATTTTGGGCAAAATGCAATGTTCCTTCTTCCTAAAAGATGGTTCAGTATGAGCTACTCAGAAATTGCAACTTGTTCACAATGATGTTTGTGGCCCTATGCAAACACATTCTTTTGGGAACTATCTTTACTTCGAGACTTTCATTGATGATTTTTTGAGTCATGCATGCGTATATCCATTGAAAGCAAAGTCCGAAGTGGTTATGTGCTTCAAACAGTTTCTGGTTTTGGATGAAAACCTGTCAACATGTAAAATGGGCACCCTCCATTCTGATTGAGGGGAGGAATATATGTCTTCTGATTTCAATGCATTTCTGGCTGAATGTGGGATAAAACATGAGTGTACAGTGCCATATACACCTCAACAAAATGGAGTTGTTGAAAGGAAGAACATGTCACTCATGGAGATGTCAAGATTTAGACTTTACCATAGAGTTTCTAGCTTTAGGCTGTTATGTGTGGAGCATATATACTTAACATGTATCCCACTAAAGCACTCCAGTCTATCATTGGCATGGTCGCAAGCCATTTGTTGCTCATCTGTGTGTCTTTGGGTGTCTCGCATATGCATTAGTTCCTGAACAACAATGTAGGAAATTGGATGGTAAAGTAGTGAAGTGTATTTTTGTTGGGTATAGTTTTGAAAGCAAAGGCTATCGTCTGTATCAGCCACAAACTAAATGCATTTTGGTTAGCCATGATGTTGTTTTTGTGGAAAATGCTATTCACCCGTTACTTTCATGTACTAAGGAGACATCAGCTAGCTCCAAAGATGTGTATGACACTTTGCTAGCTCTTTTTACAGGTGGATAGTTTAGTGTTGGTCCAAATGAGGCAATTTCTCAACCTTTATAGGTTTCACATGATGAAGCAGATCATTCCATTTCTCATGTAGATTTACATGATGCACTTGTTGATGAGAGATCTGATATAGAGGAGGCAAAAACTATGCCTAAATGGCTGGTGCAGCCTTTACGAGATAGCAAATTATATGCACCTCTGTCATAACATACTTGTTCAGCCTCTCGTAGTGCCTCTTTGACATCATATTGCTATGTTATGGCTGCCTCTAGTCTTTGTGATGAGAATGAGCTTGTTTTGTATGATGAAGCACAAAATTCAAAAAATTGGATGGCTACTATGCAATCAGAATATGATGCTATTATGAAAAATGGTACCTAGTCTTTATGTGACTTGCCTTCTGGCACGAAGGCCATTGGCACTAAGTGGGTATACAAGTTGAAGCGTAATCTTCATGGAACAATTGACAAGTATAAGGCTAGGCTTGTTGCAAAGGGTTATATGCTCAATAAAGATCCATTGATGTTGATGAGAGCTTTGCTCCTACATGCCGAATGACTCCTGGTCGTAGCATCTGTGCACTCGCAGTTCATCATGGTTGGAATGTACATCAATTGGACATTAAAACTGCATTTTTAAATGGTGACTTGCATGAAGAAGTGTATGTTTTTTAGCCTTGTGGTTTTGTGCAAAAAGGGCATGAAGACAAAGCGTGTAGGTTGAAAAAGGCATTACAACCAGGTGATTGGTATGAAAAGATACATGCATAACTGATTGCCCATGGTTTTGAGAACAATCCAATTGAGTGCACCTTATATGTTAAGCATGCAAATGATGTCATTGTTGTCTAGGTTGATGACATGATGCTCAATGGTCCTCATGAGAAGCATATTGGTGATTTTAAGATTGATTTGCATGCCTCATTTGAGATGTTAGATTTGGGGCATTTGCATCATTATTTGGGCATTCAATTTATGCATGTTGATGGTGGAACAACTTTGTGTCAAATAAAATTTATTGACACATTATTGCAATTTTTTGGTCTTGAAGAATGGAAACCTATTGCCACTCTTATGGAGACAACTTTACGGTTGATTATTCATGATGCTAGAGATGCATTTGATGTTGTTCTCTATCAACAAGTTGTTGGATGCTTGATTTACTTATGCATTAATAGACCATATATTTATGTCTCATAGATGAGCATGTTTATGCATTGCCCAAGTGTCAAGCATTGGCAGATGGTTAAGTACATCTTTAGCTACTTGAGTGGTACCTGGATACTTGGATCCCAAGGGGGATCACTACAACTAGATTTACATGCATTTTCTTACTCTAACTCGGCCAGAGCTATGACAATTGTGTGTCCACAACTGGTCTTTGCTTCATGCTTAATAGCTCATGCATATCTTGGTTGAGCAAGTAGAAGCCTACTATGGCCACTTCTAGTTGTGAGGATGAGTATAGGGAAGCTTTCACATTGACTATTGAGTGTGTGTGTGTGTGGCTCAAATGCCTTATGGCTGATTTGGGTGTTGGTTAGTCTTCTACCACCACCATCTTCACTGATAGTTAGAGCGCATTGGCAGTTGCGAGGAACCCTGTGTTCCATGCTCGCACTAAGCACATGGAGGTGCACTATCATTATGTTAGGGAGAGGTTCTCTGCTAGAAAGATCAATTTGGTAGATGTGCCTACACAAAAGAACATTGTAGAGCTTTTCACAAAGGCTCTGCCTAGGGAGAAGTTTGAAGCTTTCCAAAAAGCTTTGGGCTTACTTCCTTTTGTGGATTGATTGCACATAGCTTGGCACTTCCTTATACATGAGTGCTAGCTCCTTGTTCAATGCATCACTCCCAAGTGGAATTTGTTGATGTATTTCAATAGTGATGTGTGTGTCATCATAGTAGGACTGCCGGGGCACTTTTTTCCCTCTTTAGGAGGTTTTTTCCTCCGAATTGTGTATATGCCTATAACCCTAATGGATCACTTATCTTTGTACATTCTCTTGGTAATATATTTAGTATTGTGTGTTGTGCTCCAATATTCTTCTTCTTCCTAGTGCAAACTCCAACAAAAATGTCACTCCATCAAGACAACTGGTGGTATGAATCCATACCATGCAAGTGGACAAGAAATGCAGAGTCAAGAATGCACATACACAAATACACACATGCATGAGAGAATAGAGACACAAGTATTGCTCCAAGAAAACCTTTGATTAACTGAAGAGCTAGTTAAGGATTCTTACAAATGAGAGCCGATTCTCTTATATAAACAATTTTAAAGTTTGGGCCTTGTTCACACATTCCGTTTTTTTTGCTTCATCCAAGACTCCCCCTTGCTTTCTGTCATCCTACAAAAACCTGACCATGGGCATCGAAAGGTGTGGCCTTTGATGTTTGCTATTTTTTTTTTAATGGAGGTTCATCCAAAGCTTGCTCCCATAAGATTCAACTTTGAAATTACAGTTGTATAGGGTGAATGGGCATAGTACCCATGGGACCCCCTTATCTCACAGAGAAGGGGTTAGAATATTTTGACACGGACTTACAACCGCTCGAAGGCAACATCACAATTGGTTTAGAATCATTACACATGCCCGAAAGCCTAGTTTAGGTGTCCTACCCGTTAGGAGGTTTATACCCTGGCCGTCATCTCAAGAGGTGAGGGATTCAACCACATGACCCAATGTGCGCAGACTTTGATGTTTACTACTGATGTTATTTAAGTACGTGCAAAAATTTTTCGTAGTTTCTTGGAAGCTTTTCTTTTTGTGTCTTTTTACATACTTGGTTGACCCTCAAAAGAAAAATAAAGGTGAGATAAAAAGAAGAATTAAAGATGAGCGGAATGGTGCAAAAAAGAAAAGGGTTTGGGTGGCATGCCCAAGGGTTATTCAACAAAAAGGTTTTCCTAAGCTTATATGGTAGTAGTTCGTATTATGGTCCATTAATGATCGCCATTATTTTGTTGTACTTGTTGGTGTGTATGTGATGGAGATGATCCTTGAACTTTCTAAAAATTCATCTCATATGTACCTTATGGGGAGATTATCTTGGAATAGTAGGGCTAACTCTTCTAGATGTGCCTCCATTACTAATGGCCGGATGGTGGATCAAATAAAAATTACAGAGTAGCACTGTAAAAATGGTAAAATATGGTAAAGTCATCAGGTTAGATGCTCAAGTAAAAATCAAGGGTTTGTTTCATTTGTGGAACCTCATAAGGCATAAATCAATCGGTTGAAGCTTATCAAAAGCAATAAGGCACCCTTTGATCAAGGGTATTGTTGGCACTCAAGGCCAAGCACAATGTGCGGGAATTTTTCAAGAAGTTGACACACAAGAAGAGGGAACATGTAGGGAGATCCAAGAAGTATACATCAAATTTTCAGAAGAAACCTTTATAAAAACAGTTTGATCACTAAAAAACATTGTAAATATCATTTCACATTTTTGCAACTCATTTTGTTCAAGCCAATGAGTCGTCAAACTTGAGGAGTATTAGAAGCATCTATGTACTAGTTTTCATGATTTTTAGACTCCATTTCAGCACTCAAATAAGCCCTAGTACCTAATTTTTAATTAGGCTGGTGTTAGCAAGAGCTAGAGAGTTCATTTTTAGGGGTTAGCAAGTTAGAGAAAGATCTTCTTGAAGAGTGTAATCGAGTTATTGAGAATCAAAGCTTCCATTGTTCCTATCTTTGTTATCTTGCGTTGTGTGCATGTGTGTGTGCATGCATGTATGTGCTTGTCACTCACATTTGCTCTCCACAATTGCTCACGATCTTCATATCCTTCTCACATCTCCGCGGATTGACAAGTAAAGGAGGTGGTGCTTCCACTTGGGCTACACCAAATTTTGGTGCCATTGCTAGGAAGCGCTGCAATGATGATAAGATTTTAGATTTGTGACGTTGGAAGGTAGAAAATAGTCACTTTTTGTTAATTTTTTGATTTTTTTTTTCTCCACCTTCATCATCATCATTATCACCATCCTTGTTCATATTCATCGTCACATAAATTTTTCATTTTTGACTACATATTCCCTATTTTTACCTTATTTATCATTCATGGCTGTGAGAGAGAGAGAGAGTGGGAGAGAAAATGTTTGTGTGTACAAGTTCTTGTGATTTTCATGATCCTCTGCACGAGGCACAGACCTCAGCACTCGATTTTAAAGTTCCCACCAAAACTCTCAAAAAATCGCGATTCTGTTGAGAAAATCACGACATTGTGAAAAATTCAAATTTTCTGAGCATCACGATTTTCTTAAAAAGTGGCTTCACAATGTCCATTTAGTTTCATATTGTTCATTCATTGTATCTAACATCTCAGGTTTTGGATGATTGTTGCAGGTTTAAAAGTGGTATAACAAGTCCATATACATAAGGGATGGAGCACATATTGATATTAGATGAGCATCCTCAATGTAAAATCAATATAATATATAGATTGATGAGTGGTAGATGTTATTGTATTTATGGTTTCTTCTTCATTTGTAGTGTGTTGATGCAAGGCAATATCAGACAAGCAAACCGATGGAAGTTAATACAATACCAATAGTGGATACTGATCAACAGGCTTACGATGTTATTGGAAGGAAAAGAAAAGGAAATATAGAGACACAATAAGGTCAAGGTCGGGTACTAATGTGGAGGGTAATGCTAATCACAGTTCAAGCAACTTGGATGGCATTGTGGATAAGATCATCAAGTATTTTAACAATCAAACTAGAAACTTATATTGTGATGATAAAATCGAGACACTAAATAGGATGTTGTAGGGTCCATGTATTGGGAAACTTTTTAATGCAATGGTCAGAAGCAAAGATCATGTAACATGTGAACTTTTCACCAATCTTCAGAATACACTAAAAAGTACGAGAAAGAATTATGATGACCTTGTGTTGAAGAGATCAACATTGGTGATGATTCTAACTAGTGATGTGTATTCATCAACAAATAAGATAAATATTTCAAGACTTTCTAGGGTATTGGGAGTAAGTAGGAAAGTTTTCTATGATATGATTGGATGGTTAAGTGCAATTGAGTCTAATCATAGCTTTTTGAAGGCAAATGGTAGATCAACACGTACCACATGTATTGTTGAGATATCACGCTCAACATGTGATGATCCAAGATAACACATATCGGTTTTTCATTTCTTTGACATGTATAGTGGTCACACCGATATATGTCAGGGATACTTCATTGAGCTATACTAGATTTATCTACGGAGAGTGATGGCACATTTGTTTCTTGCTAGCTCACTGATTTGCGGACATTAGATTTTTCCTTATGTATTGATCTTTATATATTGCACTTGTTGTATTCTTGTTTTAGGTCATTCTTGTACATTCCTTTTATGTAAGAGAAGAAGAAGAAGATCATTCTTCTTTGCCTCAATCTGTGTGTGTGTGAGCTCTCTTCCTTATCTCCTTCCTCATGACATGTATCACAGAAGACGGCAAGGATCTGATTATCATGTTTTGGACAATAGAGAGCATGGTGTCACCAAATACCAAGGATATAAGCAGGACCCAACTTGGAAGAAATTATTATTTGGAGCACCCTGTTCACCTTCTTGATGTATCTCAGGTAATCCTATATTCAGTCATCAGTTTGCAATTTTAGCTAATTAGGCATAGTAAAAAGTTAACTAGTAATATATAACTAAACATAAACTAACTAATATAGAATTTAACTAGTAACAAGCTAGTTAGTAATAACTACCATGGTAACAAGCTAATATTTAATAGTAAAAGTTATGCATACCTAGTTAACAAGTAAGAAGATAACAAGTCATAGTCAAAGCTATGCATACCTAACTAGCTAGTAAAAAGCGAATTGGTAATAGTTGATTCACAACAAGCTATTTGATAATAGCTAATTAATAAAAAATGCATAAGATCAAGCTAGTTAGTAATAACTACTTAGTAGATAACTGCTAACAAACTATCTAATAATAGCCAATTACAAAACAACTAATGATAGCTAATTACAAAACTATCTAATAATAGCTATTACAAAACAATAATAGCTAACTACTAACAAGCTAATTAGAAATAGCTAATTATTAATGACTAACTGATAACAAGTTAATTAGTAATAGCTAATTCCAAACAACTAACCAAGAACTAGCTTCTTAATAATAGCGTATTACAAACAAGTAACCAAAAAACAAGCTAATTAGTAATAGCTAATTACTAACAACTATCCAACAACCAACTAATTAGTAATAGTTAATTGGTAACAAGATAATTAATAATAACTAATTACTAACAACTAACCAAGAATTAGCTACTTAATAATAGCTAATTAGTAATAAGATAATCAATAATAGCTAATTAGTAATAGTTGATTCATAGTAACCGATTCACAATAGCTAATTAGTATTAGCTAATTAGTAATAGCTGATTGGTAATAGCTAATTGGGAACAAGATAATTAGTAATAACTAATTACTAACAACTAACCAAGAACTACCTACTTCATAATAGCTAATTACTAACAAGTTAATTAGTGATAGCTAATTAGTAATAGCTAATTTGTAATAACTAATTCGTAATAGCTAATTAGTAATAGCTAATTAGTAATAGCTAGTTCATAATAGCTAATCCATAATAGCTAATTAATAATAGCTAATTTGCAATAGCTAATTAGTAATAGCTAATTCATAATAGCTAATTAGTAATAGCTAATTAGTAACAATTAATTAGTAATAGCTAATTAGTGATAGCTAATTAGTAATAGCTAATTAGTAATAGCTAATTAATAATATCTAATTCTTAAATGCTAATGCATAATAGCTAATTCATAATAGCTAACTTGTAATAGCTAATTCATAATAGCTAATTAGTAATAGCTAGTTAGTAATATCTAATTTGTAATAGCTCATTAGTAATATCTAAAAAGAAATCGCTAATTTGTAATAGTTAGTTTGTAATAGCTAGTTCATAATAACTAATTCATAATAGCTAATTTGTAATATCTAATTGCTAATAGCTAGTTTGTAATAGCTAATTTGTAATAGCTAATTTGTAATAGCTAATTCATAATAGCTAATTACTATTAGTTAATTCGTAATAGCTAATTCATAATAGCTCATTAGTAATAGTTAATTAGTAAAAAACTAATAATTAGTAATATCTAATCAGTAACAACCTAATTAGTAATAGCTAATTACTAACAAGCTAACTAAGAAACAACTACTTAGTAATAGCTAATTGTTAACAATTTAATTATTAATAGGTAATTGGTAACAAGCTAATTAATAATAACTAATTTCTAATAACTAACTAACGACCAACCACTTAGTAATAGCTAATTGGTAACAAGCTAATTATGAATAGCTAATTACTAACAAGTAACCCATAATCAACTACTTAGTAATAGCCAACTAGTAATAAGATAATTAGTAATAGATTATTACTAACAAGTAACTAAGAACCAACTACTTAGTAATAGCTAACTAGTAACAAGCTAATTAGTAATAACTAATTACAAACAATTAAACAAGAACCAACTACTTATCAATAGCTAATTAGCAACAAGCTAATTATTAATAAGCTAATTAGTAATAGCTTATTACTAAAAACTAACCAAGAACTAGCTACTTAGTAATAGCTAACTGGTAACAAGCTAATTAGTAATTGCTAATTAGTAATAACTAATTACAAACAACTAGCCAAAGATTAGCTACTTAGCAATAATTAATTATTAACAAGTTAAATAGTGCTTTCAGAATTGTACCCAACAAAAATACATTTCACTAATTTATCATCCAATTTCCTATGTTGTTGTTCATGCATTAATGCATATGCCAGACAACCAAAAACACTTAGGTGAGCAATAGATGGCTTGCAACCATGCCAAGCCTCATATGAAGTCGTAGACTTCAATGCTTTAGTGGGAGACATTTAAGTACATATGCTACATACACAATAGCCTCAAGCTAGAAACTATGTGGTAAAGCCTGACTCTTAACCATACGCCTCGCCATCTCCATGAGTGCCCTGTTCTTCCATTCAACAACTGCATTCTATTGAGGTGTATATGGCACTGTACACTGATATTTTATCCCACGTTCAACCAGAAATGCATTAAAGTCAGAAGACATATATTCCCCCCTCGATCAAAATAGAGGATGCCCATTTGACATCCTGATAAATTTTCAGCCAAAAAGAGAAACTATTTGAAGCACATAAATACTTCAGACTTTACTTTCAATGAATATACCCATGAATGCATGGAAAAATCATTGAAGAGAGTCACAAAGTAAAGATAGTTCCCAAAAGAGGGTGTTTGAATAGGACCATAGACATCACTGTGAACAAGCTATAATTTCTGAGTAGCTTGAACTGAACCATCTTTTGGGAAGGAGGAACACTGCATTTTGCCCAAAATATAGCCTTTGCATACATGTTTACTAGGTGCCTCATGTTTGCACAAAGAGGATACTATTTTAGATTTCTGCAGGCATAGCAAACTAGCAAAATTCAGATGCCCAAAGCATGCATGCCAAAGCTTTGCATATGACAAAGTGTGAGAATCATGTACTACACATGCCAAATCATTCATAGGTTTTTCATAGTTTATGACCTTATACAGCCCATGACATAAAATGCCAAAAGCAATAATGACATCATCATTTGACATATCATGAACTATACATCTGTCATCAACAAATTTCACAACCAAGCCAATCTTGGCTAAAGCCGACATTGATAACATATTCTTCTTGATCTCTGTTAACACGTCAAAAGGTCAAGTTTTATGTTCTAACATGTTTCTCTTCTGCAAAATATATGGGTGACTATTGATGCCTAGAGAAACCGAAATCTATTCCATTTATAACTTTATCTCTGCATACGCCGATATATAGAAAACAAAGAAGGAAAGTGATTGAGTGGAAGCGAAACTTTACCCCTCGATAAAGATGGTAATCATTGGACAGAAAGGGCTAGTAAGCTTGTAAACTTATTTAAGTGCACGGAGATTAAGAGAACAAAATCACAATTGAAGGATATATCAAGGAAGTATTTTTCTATATTTGGTTTGGAAGGGTGGAAAATGCATAGTTTTGGAGATTTTCAACAGGATTTGTGGTCTACCGCATGGCGGTGAGAGTGCAACAATAGTTGGTGAACTCCTTTAGAATTTAAAAGTTGCAAATGATATTTGAAATGAAAAAAAAAAAACAAAGGTTGTTAGGTCGTTTCCTTTTGCAGACCTTGCAGGGTGACAAATCTAGTGCAATGAACCATCTTTTCAAAGGTTGGAATTGATGCGAACAAGGTCGATTTGGGAAACTGCCAAAAGAGCGTTGAAGGAAAAGGATGCAGTTTTTTCTTCGCTTGTTTTTTGTGGGTACAGGTGTACAGGAGGCCACGACTGTTTTGTTGTGGAAAAAGAGGATGAGAGCAGAGGGCGAAAGGCCTTAAAATTTTTTTTTTTGTTTTTGCACATACGGCAGGGTTTGTTTTTCTCTGGTTCGCTGCATATACATTTGCGCTCTGTTGTTGGCCAAGGACACATAGCATAAGCGAAAGCTTCTATTTTTTTTAGTCGCTGAGCAACAAAGGAGCTTTCATGAAGCAGCGCAAGGGGGGTCTTCTTTCATATGTGCGCAAAGGTTAAGGAGGAGATTAGGAGGGCTGCTGCGGGTGTGGCATACTTCAAGGGGGAAAGAGTTAGCCGAGAGTTCTCTTCTCTTGCTCGTTGTGGAGGTTCACAGGAGAGGATCGACATAGTTTCTTCTTAGAGAACGAGAAAGAGAATTACCTACTGAATCTGCAAAGAGTCATAGCATAAAACTAAGGGACGCAGGGCCGATTTGATAAGAATATAACTTCAAAATGTAGATCTCTCTTCAAGGGAATATAATCTGTGGTTATCGTTCGGGATGAAGATGGCTACACCAAAAGAAACATGAAGACTGGAGCAAGATGCAGAAGGAGAGAAGCTGAAACCGAGGATCGACAGGACTCACATGTGAAAAAAAAGGGGACCAATGAGGGATAGCATTTCTCAGTCATATCTGGGAAAAAGCTTCCATTATCGGATGTGAATTGGGCGCCTACTATTGTAGCTTGGCTGAAGTTTGGACTGGTAATGTAAAACTATTGTACCTTCAAATTTTTTGGATAGATTCTGGTATTCGTTGGATCAAGTAACCATGCTGCCATGATAACCGTTGAATTCACTCTTGGTCTACACAACAGTTAGCATGTGCCACTCACTAATGTAGGTCAAAGAGTAAGTTTGCAAATAATCAAACACAGTCGCATGTGTGTGTGCATAATTCATGATAGTTATGGACAGACTTTGAACTTAAACCCAGTGGTTAGAGCTTCGATATGCACCAAGTTTTGCAGTTATAAGACTGATATGCCCACATTCCATAGGCCCTTATACCTTCAAACAGAAAACTTTGGATGACCAGCGGCCGGTTTATAGACGACGAGAGGTTTTAGCTTCCTTGATAGATTATCTTTGGCATTCTCTGCACAAGGCAGAGTATTATTTTTTGGGGGGGGGGGTTTGTTGAATGTGTTCATCTGTGTTAGAAAACATTGATGCCGATATTTCGAGTAGGTTTGGGAATGTGTGTGTACCTTAACTTCCATCGAGCTCATAAACCACATCAATTCAAGTGCTGAATTCTCTCTTTTAACATGAGGACCTAGAACATGGCCGTTGTCTACATCTCTGCTTAAAAGTTGCCAACGATCTTTAATTTATTCATACATGCAGAATTTCAGCCTAAGCAAGTCTCGAGCCATATAGCATTCAGCGTAGTATTGAAGGTGAGCATGCAACATCCAATGTATGTCTAAAGTGCACTTGTGGTTTTAAAGGAAGTACCATCCCAGTTGCGTAGAAAAAGGATGTTCCGCAAGGGTGAAATTTTGGTGTGATGGAGAATTGTTCTTTACATGGTCTTGAGTTCTCTTTAAGTGGATAGAAGGCTCCGTAATATGAATGTGGGGATGCTAAGAAAGAGGGATAGGGAGAGTGCGTGTGCGAGAGTTAATCAGTGAGGGAGTGTGTGCATGAATATATAAGTGAGAGGGCGAGGGTCAACTCTGGGAGGAGGTATTGGTGTGCATATGTATTCAAATCTTCTTTCCTCTCTCTTCTACCGCTATATGCGAGTATGATTGTGGGCTTATAGGAATGCCAATAGGCCAAATCCCAGTGACTTAGGTAAATCAATAGTGTCTACCCGCATACTTTCCCTTGGGTTTAGAGCCCTATCATTTTGGTGCGTTTGCCGGGAATTGGCTTAGCACATCTCATAGAGAGTGCTACGAGTTCGCTTGGTGCCCCAATCGTGTGGCACATCCAATTCGATCCCAAATTTGCTCTGATCTTCATTAGAGAAATGGCCCAACAAAGACAAGCCTCTAGTTTTGAGAAAGCGAATATAAGGCAAGGGAATTTTGGACAAAATAGATGGATATGTTCTCGTCCGACCATGAGACATCATGTGAATCGAGGGTGGCGATTTGGCCCGATATCAAATTATGTGAGATGCTGGTGTTGCGAGCAGATTGGGCATATAGCCAAATATTGCCCTCGTGTATGCACCCCATTGGAGTTTGTCCCCACATGTGCGGACTGCGGGAAAAAGAGACTATGCGAGCACGTGTGTGGCTCAAAAGAGGTGACTGGCGTAAAGGTCACAACGAATCAATCTGATAGGTGTTTATCCTCCTTGTATGTGGAAGTTGACAAGGGTGGAGTTACTTCGTCGACGGAGACTGCGAGAGCAAGTGAAAGCAAGGACACTGGATCTCATGATCGAGACTTGGTAGAACTTGTGAACAGCTTGGAATGTCAAGTCAATTGGTTGCATGTGGAGCGAGATAACGAGAGGATCAAAATAGAGAAATTAGAGGAAAATCAAGTGAAAATGGCCGAGGTCCTAGGAACTTGGGAAAAGCAAGTACGAATGTTGAAAAATGAAAACAAGGAGTGGAAAAGAGTAAACAAAAGCTGGAGGCAAGATCTTGTGAAGCCCGAGAGTGAAAACGTGGTCTGGGACTTGAGATCCGGCTTGATGGTAGCCGACTGCTTTGGAGTTGCGATCAAAGAAGAGCTCTCAAGAGACGAGGATGACCTAATGAGGAGAGTCGAAGGAATGGAGCATGAAATCGAGAAGGTACAAAGCATAATCCGTCGATACAGTGATCAAGCGGGTAAGGCATGTGACGAGTTCCACCTGGAGTTAGAAAGAATGAAAAGTGCCCAAGCGGAGAGTGATGAGAAAGTGAGACGGGTAGAGAAAGAGAATGCAAGGCTGAGTAGCAAGCTCGGTAGGTGGATGAATCGCAAAGATGACGAGATGCGAGGACAAGTGGAGGACCCGAGAACGGGGAAAATGGAGGAAGAGCTGAAAGCGGTGTTGGATAGGTTGGATGCGTTCGGAGCAGAGTTAGAAAGGATGAAGAATGAATTATCAAAGAAGGTAGATGATCTGGATGTAGAAAATATGAATAGGATTTGGGAGGAAAGATCGATTAGAGAGGAAGTTGAGAAGTTGACTCTTCGAGTTGAGAAGAGGGAGGATATTCCCCTCAGATCTGAAAAAGGGATGAGAGAGGATAAAGAGATGGAGCAAATATGGAATCGGTTCCGAGGCATCGAATCTGACCTGTTCCAATATCATAGTGATATTGAGTACAACAAGCAAGGATTAAGGGATTTAGCAACGAGGCTTGAGTCGTTGAGGGGCACAACGGGTAATGGTAGTTTCCCAAGTCATTTACCAGGTCAGGTGGAATCTCTGCGAAGCAGAGGTTGGAGATGAAAAAGAGATAGACGAGGCAATGGATGTTGGTGAGGATGGCTTGAGTCTGATTAGGGTTTGCTTTGCGGATTGCGAGTCAGAGATGTGAGGACGGATGGACCAAGTCTGTTGTACGCTTAAGAAATAAAGTGACATTTTTTGAGGTTTCAGGTCGACAAGGTGATTAGTATGTGTGGGTTTTGCGAGGACGGGTTGACCATGGCATTAGTGGCTGGATTTTGGCTTGAGTAGCAGCAGAGAGGAGATGTGTCTTATTGGGATGTCCACAGGGAGTCTATATGTGTGTGTCGTGATTGGGATGGTTGGGAAAAGATCCTTTCTTTTGTCTCCTAATTCTCGAGATGCGGGAATGAAAAGAAAATGAAAAAATATATGTTTTTGTATGTGTGAGTGTGGCTACGCGCCTATGTGGGCCGATAGGTGGGTGGACCCACTTTGGCTGGGTGGTCAAAGCCAAGAACCGACGTCGGTTTCGCATAGGGCTAGCTGTCTGTGTGTCGTGCGCTGCGTTGGGTTGGTAGATGGGTGGAGCAAACTCGATCGGGTGGTCGAGTCCACGAGTCGCATCCAGCCTCGGCGTAGGCCGGCAAGTGTGAGTAAATATATGAAAAAAAAAATGATGAAAAAAGAGAGAAAAAAAAAAGTGGAAAAAATGAATGAGAAGAATTCCTTGCTCGAGGGGGGACATAAGAGAGGTGAGAGAGCATGATGCTCGGATGGGAATATATGTGTTTGTGTGTTGTGGGGATTCGGGTTATGTGTGGGCTCCCGATGAAACATGTCAAATTGAAGCTTAAGCTCGGCTAGGGTTTTGGTTGCGATGTGTCTATGGAAAGCTTGGACTTGAGGAATCCAATCGTGCTAGTTGCATTGTCTGTCTGCAAACCTTCCAGAAGTGTTCAGTTTGGCTCTTAGGTGGTATGACAACTTGAGAAGTCCTGAATCGCGTCGACAATGAGCGATCTTGTCGGAGTGAGCTCGTGTTAGGCTCGAGTGGTCTTTGCCGTGTGTCCATCAATTCAGGAGAGGTGTGGTGGTGGCCTGGTATGGAATCCAGTTGAAAAAAAATATATCAAAGAGTCGATGAAAAGGACAGCGGGTAGGAGAAACCCTAGGCCGAAGGGGCATGGAAAATGGACAAGAGGATTTGAGTGGAAATGGAAAAGAAATTAGGCAAGCGAACGTATAGACGAAAAAAGAGTAGCGGAAAGGAGGAACAGACGAGGGTTTTGCATGAATGTATGTTGTGTGTATGAAAAATCTGCGAGAAAGCGATAGTGAGGTAAAAAAGAATAGCGAGAAGAAAAATTGGATGTGGTTTTTAATTGTGTTTACAAGGGAATGTGGATGGGCTTCTGCTTGTATGCATATGGGTTGTGACAAGCTTGCATGTGCGACGAGGATGTGTGATGTGATTTCTTGATGTGTGTTTGCTCTTTTCATTTTGGCTATAGATGTTATTGTGATTCGATGAAGAAAGGTGCTAATGTTTGATGAAGTTTTAGACAGGTGGACATGGCAATGAAGATGCGAGAAGATGGACAAAGATGGTAAGTGAAATGATTGGATTTTGGTACTAACCGATGATTGTATGAGGTTGATTGCAGGTGCTTCATTGAGGAAGAAGAGAATTAGGCATGCAAAGTAAAGAGTTGTATTTGATTGAGTGATGAGCACATGTTGGATGATTTGAGTGCAGGAACAGATTTGGCTCGTCGAGGACGACTTCGCACATTAGTGAAGGGGAGTATGTTAACGCGTCAAAAGGTCAAGTTTTATGTTCTAACATGTTTCTCTTCTGCAAAATATATGGGTGACTATTGATGCCTAGAGAAACCGAAATCTATTCCATTTATAACTTTATCTCTGCATACGCCGATATATAGAAAACAAAGAAGGAAAGTGATTGAGTGGAAGCGAAACTTTACCCCTCGATAAAGATGGTAATCATTGGACGGAAAGGGCTAGTAAGCTTGTAAACTTATTTAAGTGCACGGAGATTAAGAGAACAAAATCACAATTGAAGGATATATCAAGGAAGTATTTTTCTATATTTGGTTTGGAAGGGTGGAAAATGCATAGTTTTGGAGATTTTCAACAGGATTTGTGGTCTACCGCATGGCGGTGAGAGTGCAACAATAGTTGGTGAACTCCTTTAGAATTTAAAAGTTGCAAATGATATTTGAAATGAAAAAAAAAAACAAAGGTTGTTAGGTCGTTTCCTTTTGCAGACCTTGCAGGGTGACAAATCTAGTGCAATGAACCATCTTTTCAAAGGTTGGAATTGATGCGAACAAGGTCGATTTGGGAAACTGCCAAAAGAGCGTTGAAGGAAAAGGATGCAGTTTTTTCTTCGCTTGTTTTTTGTGGGTACACGTGTACAGGAGGCCACGACTGTTTTGTTGTGGAAAAAGAGGACGAGAGCAGAGGGCGAAAGGCCTTAAATTTTTTTTTTTTTTTTTTGCACATACGGCAGGGTTTGTTTTTCTCTGGTTCGCTGCATATACATTTGCGCTCTGTTGTTGGCCAAGGACACATAGCATAAGCGAAAGCTTCTATTTTTTTTAGTCGCTGAGCGACAAAGGAGCTTTCATGAAGCAGCGCAAGGGGGGTCTTCTTTCATATGTGCGCAAAGGTTAAGGAGGAGATTAGGAGGGCTGCTGCGGGTGTGGCATACTTCAAGGGGGAAAGAGTTAGCCGAGAGTTCTCTTCTCTTGCTCGTTGTGGAGGTTCACAGGAGAGGATCGACATAGTTTCTTCTTAGAGAACGAGAAAGAGAATTACCTACTGAATCTGCAAAGAGTCATAGCATAAAACTAAGGGACGCAGGGCCGATTTGATAAGAATATAACTTCAAAATGTAGATCTCTCTTCAAGGGAATATAATCTGTGGTTATCGTTCGGGATGAAGATGGCTACACCAAAAGCAACATGAAGACTGGAGCAAGATGCAGAAGAAGAGAAGCTGGAACCGAGGATCGACAGGACTCACATGTGAAAAAAAAGGGGACCAATGAGGGATAGCATTTCTCAGTCATATCTGGGAAAAAGCTTCCATTATCGGATGTGAATTGGGCGCCTACTATTGTAGCTTGGCTGAAGTTTGGACTGGTAATGTAAAACTATTGTACCTTCAAATTTTTTGGATAGATTCTGGTATTCGTTGGATCAAGTAACCATGCTGCCATGATAACCGTTGAAATCACTCTTGGTCTACACAACAGTTAGCATGTGCCACTCACTAATGTAGGTCAAAGAGTAAGTTTGCAAATAATCAAACACAGTCGCATGTGTGTGTGCATAATTCATGATAGTTATGGACAGACTTTGAACTTAAACCCAGTGGTTAGAGCTTCGATATGCACCAAGTTTTGCAGTTATAAGACTGATATGCCCATATTCCATAGGCCCTTATACCTTCAAACAGAAAACTTTGGATGACCAGCGGCCGGTTTATAGACGACGAGAGGTTTTAGCTTCCTTGATAGATTATCTTTGGCATTCTCTGCACAAGGCAGAGTATTATTTTTTGGGGGGGGGGGGGGGTTTGTTGAATGTGTTCATCTGTGTTAGAAAACATTGATGCCGATATTTCGAGTAGGTTTGGGAATGTGTGTGTACCTTAACTTCCATCGAGCTCATAAACCACATCAATTCAAGTGCTGAATTCTCTCTTTTAACATGAGGACCTAGAACATGGCCGTTGTCTACATCTCTGCTTAAAAGTTGCCAATGATCTTTAATTTATTCATACATGCAGAATTTCAGCCTAAGCAAGTCTCGAGCCATATAGCATTCAACGTAGTATTGAAGGTGAGCATGCAACATCCAATGTATGTCTAAGGTGCACTTGTGGTTTTAAAGGAAGTACCATCCCAGTTGCGTAGAAAAAGGATGTTCCGCAAGGGTGAAATTTTGGTGTGATGGAGAATTGTTCTTTACATGGTCTTGAGTTCTCTTTAAGTGGATAGAAGGCTCCGTAATATGAATGTGGGGATGCTAAGAAAGAGGGATAGGGAGAGTGCGTGTGCGAGAGTTAATCAGTGAGGGAGTGTGTGCATGAATATATAAGTGAGAGGGCGAGGGTCAACTCTGGGAGGAGGTATTGGTGTGCATATGTATTCAAATCTTCTTTCCTCTCTCTTCTACCGCTATATGCGAGTATGATTGTGGGCTTATAGGAATGCCAATAGGCCAAATCCCAGTGACTTAGGTAAATCAATAGTGTCTACCCGCATACTTTCCCTTGGGTTTAGAGCCCTATCAATCTCTGACACAAATAAAGCATCTGACAATGTAAAAGAACTACCATCAATAGTAGTCAAAATGATCTTACCAAATCTCATAACAGGATAAGAGGAGCTTTTGGTGCATGTGACAGTATTCCCTCTAGGGGCATGCTCAAGTGAAGTAAAGAAACTATGCTGCGAGGTAATATGTTTGGTTGCCCCACTAACAAAGTATTGACAAACATTTGAGTCTACTACAGACATACACTGTTCATGTGAAGATGGGTCCAAACTACAAACAATAGTAAATGCCCATTCTTCATTCTGCACAAGATTAGCAGACTTTGTTTTGGGTGTAGAGGCGTTTGCAACAACCATTCCAACCTCTTTCTTCCTTGCCTCTTTACTAGCTAGTTTTGGAAAGCTCTTTATGACATGATCATTTGCTTTATAGTATTTGTAAAACAATTTTTTCTTTCTGATTTCTTCTCATCTTTGTCATCCTTCTTTGATTGTACAAAATTAGCAAATTTTTTCTTACTAGTAGAAGAGCTCCATTTACCTTTGCCCTTCTGACTAGCTAGGAAAGCTTGATGTGCAACTCGCATAATGGACTGTTCTACCTAGATTGATCTTCCTACAATAGAGCAGAGACTAACTCCTCAAATGTTAAGGCATTTGGATTGTGTTAAACGCTTAAAACGCGAGAGTAACAGTCAGAAACGCGTTTAAACAATTATTTGGGTTCTTGGGAGTGGAAGGGGTCTGTTAGACAGAGGCCCTATACTTAGTTCCCAAACTAACCACTTACACACAGCAATATACTGATGCTGAGAGCTCTATCAAGATTCTGTTGTACTTAGACATTTACAGTTCACGGTTTAGCTCGGTCAACGTGTACCGAACACACTAAGATGCTATATTGCTCTGTCCCTAAACTTACTGAAAATACCAGAGACAAGAGTAATAGTTCAACCTTTACCGAATAGATACCACAATCCGATCAACATCCGAAGACACAGAGAATTCAATTGTTTCAGATACATCGTACTGAAGGTCCAGTACGCAACCCAAGAAATCCTTACTGTAGCTTAACCCTTACCGTATGATGATAGATCTCAATGCTGAAGACAACACGATCCCGCACAGTGTTAGAAATACTACCACAGTTACACAGACTTCACCAAACAACTAGCAGAACATTCCAAGAACGAGTACTAACGCAATACGCGAACTTAACACAACAATCGCAATAAGGATTCGCAGACGATTCACTTCAGGCAACAGACCGAATGATCTACTCGATGTAGATGATACTTACAACCGCAATAGATACCAATAGACAACAGACAAGATGAGACACAGATACACACAGAATACTCAGAAATTAGGCAACAAACACCATAGTAACGCTCAGCTCTAATCACCCAGACAGACAGTCTGGTGATCTTTTTCGAACGACTGAAGCGTCTTTTTTCATTGCTTTATATAAGATTACAAGGTATATGTGTAACAACTTTTCGTACGTGCGCACGGATATAAAAAGATTCTTGATTTTACAACTGCCAATCTGGCGGCCAACTAACACTCTGGCACGCACGGTGGACTCGAACCCGCAGGTTTTTACAGAATTACTATTCTTCTATAATGCCTTCTAAGTACATATTTCTGGCTAATCTAAAGGTGCGGGCGATCTTTTTCTTTAGAGTTTCTAACATTTGTTTGAGGGTATCCGGTTCTACTAAATGTGCATCTACTCTTACAGAACTTAATGCAATGGCTTTGGTGAGTAAAATCTCTGCTTGCATCTGCAGAAAAGCCTCTTGTAAGTAGAAGTCGTTGGACAAAGCCGCATCTCTGGATATCTTCATTTCTGCAACCTGCTTCTCCATACTGATTACTCTTTCTTTTTGATTGTCCAATTGATTTTCCCGTCTCTCTATCTCTTGATTCTGGAACTAGATGGTTCTGGAGTATGCGTCCCTTTCTCTTCGGAGATCTGTTATTAGTTTCTGTAATTGTGCTTCTAATGTCAGTTTTCGCCGTAGAATGTCGTTTACCTCGTCGAATTCTATCTTACATCTCTGGAGTTGTTCGGTTGTTTTCATCGCCAGATCGTACTGTTCTTGGCCTCTTTGAACCACTTCATCGAGCTTCACTCTGGTCTCTTCTAATAAATTGCCTAAGGCTACTTTGGCATCTTCTTTATCCTCTAGATCTTGTTTTAACTGACTGATTTTGGCCTGTGCTTCGCTTAATAACTTGTCCTTTTGGTTGAGATCTGCCAGTGCTGTATCTCTCTGATTGGCAATTGTCTGCTGTTCTGCAAGCTGGGCTTGGAGATGGGTAATTTGGGAGTGCAGCTGATGGTTTTCTGCTTTGACTGCATCTATCTCTTCCTGTAGAGGCGTGATATCTGCTTCTAGGACACCCACCTTGTGTTGTAACTCATTTCGGATGTTATCAGTGACTTCTCTCATCTGGATTGGTAATTGGTGTGATAACTGTATTAACAGTTGGCCCATGTTTGCAGGTTTAGAGATCGTAGGGATTGAAGGAATTGGCAGATGAGGTCGAGGTTGGGATGAGGACGCGGTGAGCAGCTGCTGGGAGTTCGGTGGAGAGTAGTTGGGGGATGAGGAAGAAGAGGCAGTGGGTTCGTTGGGGTGGATGGGTTGGATAAGGATAATGGGGTCGAGTGGTGGCTCCGGTGGGGGAGTGGGAAGGACAGAGTGAGACTGTGTTACCTTATCTATGGTTTGTTGTGCAGTGTCGACGGTATCAACAACTGTAGATTCTACTGCTCTAAGCAGTTCATCGAAAACATCCTTAACGACCTGTTCTTCATCTCTTTGTTTTTCCGGCTCCGATTGTTGCTGTGATGCCTCTTCTGACGAGCTTGTGTCGGCTTCAGTGTGATCCTCCTGTTCTTGTTGCCCTTCTGACGATGACTGCGCGGATGATTCATGCTGCATAGATGTGGCGGTGTCATGGAAGGTTTCTTCGTCTTGCTTTTCTTGTTCCTTGTCATCTTCTTTGTTTCCTTCGGCTGATCCCTGAGCTTCACTTTCAGATGAATTGATTCTAATTCTTTTCCTGCAAAAGAGTTGATTTAGTTCTTCTTCGTCTTCTTCATCATCCTCCAATAATTGCACAGACTCTTCATGGCATAGGACCGGGCCTCTGGGTGGTGGTTGTGCTGCAAGAATGGCCGGAAACAGGAAGGATAGGATATGAGGGAGTCTCGATCTTGGCATTCCTCCCTTGTTTACCTGTTTGATGATTGCCACGCATTCTTTGTGAATGCGGTGGAAGAAGTACGACGCAAAATTCACTGGTTCTCGAGCAGCTAAATCAATAGCGGAGTAGAATGGACGTGATATTCCATAAGTACGTTTCTGTAGGTTCAGGATAGCTACTAAGAACTGAAGGGTGGATCTCTCAGGTTCCGGTCGACATAGGATCGCGTATTCGTTTGACGAATACCTAGGAAATAATTATATCATCGTGGCTACAGGGAAGTTCGGGCCATTTTCCCGACCTTGCAAAGGGAGTCGAAATGACTCAGCAAAAGTTTGGAAGGTGATCAGTGTACGGGATGGTAGGGAGGTGATTGGCCAACTCTGCTCGGTGGCAAGAGTGGCAGCGATGGCGGCTATTATCTGGGCGTAGAAGGGGTGGAAATTCATTGAATGCCACGGCAATTCAGCGAAATTGCTTAACCCTCTAGTGCGCAGAAACTCTCCTACCTCGGTAGGGAGTCCGTCACGGAAAGCGGCATAGTTTGCCAGAGCTTCCATGGTGCACACAGAGAAAGCAATCACAAGTACACAGAACACAGAGTACGCACAATGACGCAAATCACACAAACACAATAGCGATTTTTGGCGAAACAGAAAAAGTTAAGTAGATGCGTTGCCGGGGAGAGAAATCAAAATCACTAATCATCGCGCAGTATTGAGATGATAATTCTTAACTTCGGTGTGCATGCATGAGTAGCTCGAAAGGGCAGGGCGGCTTTTGACATAATTAAGTATCAAAACGCGGATATTTACAGACTTATTTTATTAAGCACGCAAAAAATAAAAGAAAAGAAAAGAAAAGAAAAGGAAAGAAAAGAGAACGCCAAAAGATGCGGCCAACCGCGAAACGTTTCATTGCGGATTAGATGTTTGTTGATACGGCTGCAGCTTTGAACCGTTGATGACTTTCAGAAGAGGAATTCCGGTCAAAGTAGTCAACCGAAAAGTTGTTAGGCCCACTTGTTCAGAAACTCGGTAGGGGCCAAACCATCGTAACTTGAATTTGCCAGCAGAGCGATTCGACTTTGCATCGTAAAAGAGTACAAGTTGTCCTACCGAAAAAATTGGAGTCTTTAGATATCGATCATGTGTTCGAGCTTGTCTTAGCTGTACTTCCTGAATAGTCATGAAACTGTGCCATCGATGCTCGTCTAATTCTCTGAGTGTATCCAACCGAAATGACAGAGATTCTTCAGGTAGTAGTTTCTGAGTGATTGCTACTTGTAAACTTGGCACAACTATCTCCATCGGTGCTATGGCTTCCAATCCATAAGCTAGTTTGAAAGGGGTTAATCCTGTTGCTACCTTGTATGTAGTCCGGTATGCCCATAATACTGCAGGTAATAGTTGATCTCATCTTTCCGGTGCATCCAGAATCAATTTTCGAAGCTTATTCAACAAAGTCTTGTTTGTACTTTCAGCCAAACCATTAGCACGCGGATAATAAGGAGAACTAAACTTATGCGTGACCTGAAACGAATGTGTGAGTACTTTCATTAAATTGTTGACAAAATGAGTGCCTTGATTTGTAACAAGTTCCAGCGGTAAGCCAAAACGTGGAAAGACATCTTTCATTAGACACTTTGCTACTGCAACAGCTGTAGCAGACCGTAAAGCCCAAGCTTCTGCCCATCTGGTTGCATAGTCTGTACAGGTCAGAATATAACGATTATTACTGAGGATTGCTGGAGGTGTAATCGGTCCGATAAAATCTAGACCCCACTTCTGAAAAGGTTCCAATGGCAGGACAGGTTGTAGAGGGAAATAATGGCGTGGTAACGGCTGTCCAGATCTCTGACAATTATCACATTTTTTGACAAAGTGCAATACATCCCTGTACATAGTAGGCCACCAGAGTCCACTCTGCAGAATTTTTCGGTGTGTTAAATCTGCAGCAAAATGTCCGCCGGAAGGAATTGAGTGAGCCAAAGTAATGACTGAGTTAACTTCTTATGGTGGAATACAACGAAGTAAAACTCCAGTGTGATCCATATAGTATAATTCCCCGGCAATCAATCGAAATCGACGGCTGAAAACTGCAATTTTCCTGCGTATTGCCATAGAAGTCTGAGATGGAAGGCATCCATTAGTGAGAAAGGTCAATATCTGATCATAGTATGTAGATGGCATAGGTGGGTCTGTAATTTTTTCATTAGTCGGTTCAGAAACATAAATTGCCAGTGTTGTGTCATCTACACCAACCGGAGCTTCACCGGAATCTAAGCGAGAAAGGAAATCTGCTAAGGCATGTGAACTGCCTGGCCGAGGAATAACTTCGTAGTCAAACTCTTGTAAAAGCAGAACCCATCATGCTAATCGACCACCTAGATGCTGTTGTCGAACTAGATAGACAAGTGCAGCATGATCTACATGGAAAGTAAATTTACGGCCAACAAATAATGCCTGAATTTCTTGACCGAATATACTAGACCTAGACATTCTCTTTCTGTTACGGAGTAATTCTTTTCAGCAGGGGCCAATCTTCGACTTGCATAGTACACTGGTCTGAACCACTTATCGGTTTGTTGCATTAGAACGCTGCCAATTACTATATCTGAAGCATCAACAAATACATGAAAGGGGTGATCCCAGTCGGGAGGCTGTAAGATGGGAACTTGTGTTAATAAACACTTTAAACGATCAAATGCTATCTGACTTTCCTGAGTCCACTCAAATTGTCGAGGTGATTAATCTGTTTAGTGGTATTGCCAAATGAGCAAGCCACCGTAAGTGTCGTCCATGCCATCTTACTTGGCCCATGAAGCGCATTACTTCCTTAGGTGTAGTGGGCATAGGTGCTTCTAACACCGCTGTAATTTTATCTGGATCCACCTGTATACCTTGTGCAGATACAATGTGGCTAAGTAGCCTTCCACATGAAACCACAAACACAGATTTGTTTGGGTTCAAATAGAGTCTGTATTCTCTGCATTTTTCAAAGCAACACCGTAAATGGAACAAGTGTGCTACCATCTTGCCAAATAACGAAAATTCATCAAGATAAACTTGCATAAACGAGGTAAGGTAAGGGGAGAATATTTCTTGCATGCATTGTTGAAAAGTACTAGGTGCATTTCTTAATCCAAACCACATAACAGTACACGCGAAAACACCCCAGTTGGTAATGAAGGCGGTCTTTGGTATATCGTGTTCAACCATTCTAACTTGATTATATCCACTGTATCCATCTAGGAATGAATACATTTCATGTCCTTCTACTCTATCAAGCATGGTATCAAGAAAAGGTAGCGGGAATGGATCGGGCACCGTAGCTGCATTCAGTTTCTGGTAATCCACACATATTCGTAATTGCTTATTCTTTTGAGGGACAATAACAATTGGTGAGATCCATTCAGCATGCTCTACTGGTACAATGAATCCAACCTTCAATAACCTATCCAGCTCTACCTTTACCTGTGGTGCATAGTTCGGGTTCATCCGGTACCTGGGTTGTTTGATTGGCTTTGCTTCTGGCTTCAGCATGACCCTGTGTTGGTAGATGCACGGGTCTAGACCTTTCATATCTTTGTAATCCCATGCAAATACATCAGAAAATTCTCGAAGTAGTTGGATTAAATCTGCTTGAAATAACTCAGGTAAGCTTTCCTTTATCTTAACAGGACGTGGATTTTCTTCATCCCCTAAATTGTAGGTGATCAGCTGATCTTCTGGAACATAGAATTGTCGAGGCTTCTCTGTATCCTCAGCTGGCTTAAAAAGTTGTTGTAGATCAGCGTCATCTATGGTAGCCTTATCTTCTTTCGTATCTTTTTCTGTTACAGACATCACTGTACAAACTGCAGGATTCCAATTATCTACAACAGATTGTAGATCAATAGTTCCTAGGGAGATCAAGTCAATGTTATTTTTCAGAAACTCTTCTTCTTCATCATCTGACAACCCATCTAGCATATGGACTGGTTCTGCAAAATACAGTCTAGCATGCAACTCACAAGGTTGTATAGCATCTAATTTTACAACGTATTTACGATTATTATCTTTGAAAGTGAGTTCCTGTGCAAACCAATCTTGTATCACCTTAGCTTGCTTCAGCCAAGGACGGCCGAAAAGGAGATTATAATCAAGGGTGGATTCCGGTAATTCTAGTACGACAAAGGTGATTTTAAATGTTGTACCTTGCAAAGTTATTGGTACATTTCGCACAAGTCCTACTGGATGAACTCTTGATTGGTTGACCATTCTGACAAAAAACTGAACTGGTTCGATTTCGGTCCACCCTAACTTTTTGCACAGTGCAGCAGTAGCAATGTTGACACCAGATCCTCCATCAATTAGTACTTGTGTGATTTTATGATTTTTATACCATACCGTAATTAAAGGAACCGAATGATCGACCGTAGAATCAGGTTCCGATTGCACTGTTGCTGTTGCTGGAATGCAAGAAGGTACAGGACTGAACTGTTGTTGGAATTGTTGTCGAACTCCCGGTACTAGTGCAAGTAATTGGCCCAGAGGAAGAGTAATGGATGCTTTAGATAAAATTTCCCAGGCCTTTTGTGATTGAATTGTATTTTCCACAGATTCTGAAGATGATGCGCTGGCTGAAGAGGATATATCTGTTGAAGATGATGTGCCTGCTACTGAATTAGAATCTTGTTTTTGTGTTCCTTCCTTGGTTAGCGGAGCCTGGGTCACTGGAATAGGATCTCGAAACACTGGAGGTTCGGCGGTGGTCCATTGACTGGCCTTATCATACATCCTTTGTTGTTCACATATGCCTAGTTCAAATACTTCTGCTGCTGGTTGCAGTTGCTTACCGGATCGGGTCTGAATTACTGCAACGTGCGTTTCTACTGGTGTGATTTGTACCATATTAGTCATTGGGTTTTGACGTTCTTTCTTTCTCTGATCATACTCAGCTGCATCCTTACAAAATCTTCTAATGTGACCAAATTCACCAAAAAAATGGCAGCGAGGTGGTGGCAAATTGGTATTTTCTTGTGTTGGTCCGGCCTGCCAACGGTTTGCATTGTAGTTGTTATTTCTCTGTCCTCTGTAATTCCGATAACCTTGTTGCTGGTTGTTTCTCATTTGCGGAGGTACATAGTGATTGGCTGGCTGTCCTGGTTCCTGTATAATTGCATTCACTGTTGCGGTTCCCTGCACTTTGGCATTGTATGCACAGTTTTCGGTGGTATATCCGGTCGTGTTGCAGATAGCGCAAAACAACTTAAGTGCACAAGTGGGACTAGTATGGCCTGAACTCTTGCATGTAGTGCAGTACATCTGTCTGGTCGGGTCTTCGGTGACATTTCTATTTGCTTTTAACCACTCCAGATCTTCTGTAAATCCTCCAACCTTGTTTTCAAGTTGCAAAGCCATTGCGATCACGGCATCTAGCATCATAGCTCCTACATAGCGTATGATCATAATCTGTTTAAGTTGTGGAGTCAAACCATTGATAAACCATTGAGTAATAATGTCATCCGATAGGTTGGCATGTGCTGGTGGCAATTGCCGCAAATGGGTTCTGAATAGAGTGGCATATTCCTGCACTGTTTGATTTATCTTTTGTCTATTGTTTTGCAAGTAGTCGAAAATTTTGGCTGGATTCTTCTTTAGCCTGAATCTTTGCAGAAATGCATCCCTTACCGCTTCATAGGTGCCGAAATGGTTAATATCAATATTCTGTAAGCCATCTAGCTGCTTCATTAACCAATGTAGATTGGAAGACAATAGCTTTATATGCCGGATCAGGTGGATGATTGAGCACTGTGTAACTTATCTCAAATGTGCGTACATGAGCATCTGGGTCATCACCTAGAAATCCACCAAATTTGGTGTACGTCACTCCTGTTGGAGTCGGCCTGGGTGGGCATAGTTGTTGTTGTTGCTGATGTTGCTGTTGTTGTTGTTGTTGTTGCCCGTTCATCGTGCTGATGGTTGTATTGTGACTATCTTCTGTATCCCGAGGCTGAGTATCTAGACCGTCAGAATCTGTATCGTCAGTCGGTGCACTTTCCGGGTCGATAATCTTGTTCAGTATGTTTCGAATCTCAGCTTCGAACAAGCTACCTTCCTTCTTGATGTCAAATGTAGGAAAGCTTACTCCCAATAGCGGTGACTGGGCTGAAGATTCACCAAAAAATGGTAAACCGTCGTCGGAAAACTGTGATCTTTCAGCAACTGTTATCGAAATATCACCGGAATGTGTCGATTTTTCACCAATACAAGGTGCTTTTTCTCCCTTACTGATTTCTTTGGCTAAAGCGTTTCTATTCGTAAACAAATTGGAATCTTTACCCAATGTTGTTAAACTAACTTCAGGCTGCGTCCTCGTAGATTTTGGAGTTACTATCTCTTCGACAGACTGGGCCGAAATCGTACCGGAATCTACCAGAGATGTAGTACGTTCCACCGGAATATGACCGGAATCACTACTAACGTTCTTTACCTTCTTGTCAACTGGTTTGGACCTTCCTGCGCTTCTACCTCTTGGAGGCGTCCTTAGCAGGTTAGGTACCCAAGGTTGTCTGTTCTTTGGATACGTTTCACCGGATCGAGTAACCGGCATGTATCATCTTTTGGTACTAATCGCGTACTAGTAATGTCGATTTACAATCTACAGTCACGTTTCCACAACTGGTTTGCAACAATCTGATCTGTTGCCACTTTCCCACAGACGGCGCTAGTGTTAAACGCTTAAAACGCGAGACTAACAGTCAGAAACGTGTTTAAACAATTATTTGGGTTCTTGGGAGTGGAAGGGGTCTGTTAGACAGAGGCCCTATACTTAGTTCCCAAACTAACCACTTACACACAGCAATATACTGATGTTGAGAGCTCTATCAAGATTCTGTTGTACTTAGACATTTACAGTTCATGGTTTAGCTCGGCCAACGTGTACCGAATACACTAAGATGCTATATTGCTCTGTCCCTAAACTTACTGAAAATACTAGAGACAAGAGTAATAGTTCAAGCTTTACTGAATAGATACCACAATCCGATCAACATCCGAAGACACAAAGAATTCAATTGTTTCAGATACACCATACTCAAGGTCCAGTACGCAACCCAAGAAATCCTTACTGTAGCTTAACCCTTACCGTATGATGACAGATCTCAATGCTGAAGACAACACGATCCCGTACAGTGTTAGAAACACTACCGCAGTTACATAGACTTCACCAAACAACTGGCAGAACATTCCAAGAACGAGTACTAACGCAATACGCGAACTTAACACAACAATCGCAATAAGGATTCACAGACAATTCACTTCAGACAACAGACCGAATGATCTACTAGATGTAGATGATACTTACAACCGCAATAGATACCAATAGACAACAGACAAGACGAGACACATATACACACAGAATACTCAGAAATTAGGCAACAAACACCATAGTAACGCTCAGCTCTAATCACCCAGACAGACAGTCTAGTGAACTTTTTCGAACGACTGAAGTGTCTTTTTTCATTGCTTTATATAAGATTACAAGTTTAATCTTATATAAAAAGATTCTTGATTTTACAACTGCCAATCCGGCGGCCGACTAACAGATTGCCTTTCATCATCAAACAAATAGTAGAAGAAAAACTCAGATATGAATCAAGAAGACCATTCAGAACAGTCTGCACAAGTGAATTGTTAGGCAAGACTTCATCATCAGAAATCAACTCATTTTTCAAATCTTTGATCTTTGTCAGAAAATTGTCCATGGAATCACCTTCATTCATGTGCTCACTCTCCAACTATTTTTGGAGGTAAGCACACGAGCCTCTTCCTTGCTTGGTATATAGTGGTAAGTGTATCCCAGGCATCCTTAACTGTTTTGCAAGAGAGAGTGTGAGGAATAATGGCACGATTGATAGACAAGGCTATCAATGCATGTGCATGAGCATCTCTGCCATCCTAATAAATTTTCTTTGCAGTAGGTGTAGCAAGAACTACAACACAAATAGGAACATGAAGAATATCATCATCTTCAATGCTGTCTGCATCACCTTAAGCAATTGTGTTTGTAAATGTAATAGGAAGTTTTCCAACACCTTGCACAATATTCCATAGCCCTTTTGCAACCAATACATGATGCATTATATAAGCCCATAATGGGTAATTGGTACCGTCCAACTTATCCTCAATAGCCAACATATGGAATTTATCATTGTTTTCAGCCATGGCCATCGAGTAAAATATTTTGATGCAGAAAAATGACTGTATCTCAAAAAGTTGAACAAAACTACCTTTTCGAGTTGTGCTCAACTTGTAGCGGATTTCGACATGCTTATACTGGAAAATTGAAACTTGTATATATCTTTGGCACAAAAGACAAAATTGCATACAGAAGCACTATGATAGTGCATTCAAAGGCCGAGATGAGGTTAGATAGCAATTTTGGCACCACAAAGAAAAGCTATTTTGATCTCTTAATCATCTTGAGTATGCTCACTAAATTTTGTATGATTCTGAGACTGTAATCAGAGGGGTGTCAACAATGCCCCAAATGAAGCAGCAACCTGCTCTGATACGAATTGTTGGAGTTCGAGGTCTTCAAAAGCACGTGAACAACACAAGGAAGAAGAAGAAGAAGATTTGAGCACAACACACAATATTGAATGTATTACCACTAGGATGTGCAAATATAAGTGACGCGTTAGGGTTGTAGGTGTATATACAAGCCGAGGGAGAAAACCTCCTAAAGAGGGAAAAAAGTGCCCTGGTGTTCCTAGAGTGTTCACATGCATCACTAAGTAAATATATCAACACAACTCACCCCCCTCGGAACAAAACATGCACCCTTGAAACAAATGAAATCAATGGTTGTAAAGGTTATTTCTTTAAATCCAATGATCATAGTAATTTAGCATTTGAGTTCGAATGGAAAAAGTGTTAGTCAAGAGGGTGGAAGCACGATTTTGGAAGAAAATACCATCTATGTACCCCTAGAATAGTTTGAATGCACCCATAAATTAAAGTAGTTAACATGTAAATAGCTAATGGTTGAATGATATAGCTAATAGTTGGATCAACATAGCTAACAATCTTTTTAAAATCAAAGTATTTAACATAAGTCTATAAGAATGATTGTACACAATGTTTTGTTATCTGCATACTCAATGTTTTTGTCTATGATATCGAGTATGCTCTCAATGTATTCCATGATATATAGCTAAGCTCTCTTCATCAAGAGGAATAGCTCTGGAAATTATATCTACATACTTAGTTTGATTTGGGGATATTAACCATTTCCAAAGTTGCCCACAAAGAGTTCCTGTAAGATAGTTACATCTTTCACTGATTATCAACTTTGGTAGCATGAGACAACATCTTCTAATGCTGTAAAATAACTTGTAAGTAATAGCATCAACTATTAATGTATTCTCATGACCATAATCTACATTCCTATCCTAGAAATGAGCTAGTATCTTGAACAATATATTTTTTTACCTCATCTACATCATAGGCACTACAAATCCAAACATTGAAATGTTCAAGGGACCATCCTAAAAAAGGCTTATTGTCAAGAAAATCATGGTTATTTTGGAAGTCAACTTCTAAAATCAGAGCCCCTGGCTGTAAATCCTTATGAATAGGTTTTAGTTCTTGTATCTCCTCCTCTATCAGGCCATGTCCAATCTTTGGGGGTTCCCTTTCTATCTCGATAAGTTTAGATTCTATTACCACGATCCCTCTTTATTTTGTTTGACTTGCATGGTAGCTTTTTAGGCTCTTGATTCTATTGTGTTGTAAACACTATAACATGATTAGTTTGACTTGAAACTCATACTTTCTGCTCAACTTCTGTTGCAATATGATCAATTTGAGTTGAAATAGGACATGCTGAAGTTGAAATAAGATCAGTTTGAGTTGAAACTGATACTTTTTGCTCAACTTCTGTTGCAATAAGATCAATTTGAGTTGAAACAGGACATGTATGAGTTGAAATAGGATTAGTTTAAGTTAAAACTGATACTTTGTACTCAAGTTCTATTATAGTTTGACATTGAATTGCTGAGGATGGAGCATTATCTTTTGCAGCAGCTATGGATAAATCTTTGTTCTTTATCTTATCTATAAGCCAAACATCATTACAACTTACAATCAATGACATTGTTAATCTATCAAAAATTGTAAAAAGGTCTATAATATGAAGCATAGAAGAGAAAATATTTGTTGTTCATCCAATCTAAAGCCGAACATTGTTACAATCACTGACACAATTGAGCTATCAAATATGTACAAGATATAGAATATGAAGCACAGACAACAAAATATTTTAATAACATTGATACAAAATAGGATGATTACAAAATGTGATGATAGCTAATAGATTTGGATGATGCCACACGTGGGGATAGTAGCCATTACAAAGGACAGTGATGTAAGAGGGTGACCACTAGTACTATTCTTTCAAATATTCCTCAATATCAGGTACAAAGCCTCCATTTAGATGATTGAGTAGTATGTTGCCTTGTAATTGGGTGCAAATCTTGGCTTCTTCTATCGTTTCACAGGTGCTTGCAAATTTCTTTTTGCATTTACCATAAACTGCACTAGAGTGGCATCTTCTTGTACATCACCTACAACTTTTGTTGGGGATCCACACATGTCAAAAACTAAGGTTGGCTTATAATAGTTTTGCTGCAAGTTGGTTTCATTTGCAACATTCGTTTGAAGAAAATCTTTGTTTGGACTCTGATTAGGATCAAAAGTTGGATTCTGCAGATGATGTTTGTTTGAACAAACAAAGGGATCATTAGTTGGCAGAGGAACATGCTTTGAAAGATCAGTATTTGAAGGAAGAATTTGGTTTGGAGGAGTATTTCGATCAGACCGTGGAGGAAGATCGTGTTGAGGGATGTCATCTAGGTTAAATCCAGACCGTGGAGGAAGATCGTGTTGAGGGATGTCATCTAGGTTAAATCCAGACCCTAGACTAGATTCAAACGAACAAGCAACAAACATGTGGATAGAAAGAGGAACCTCTTTATCAAATACAAAGTTGTGACTAGCTAGATGAATATCTGAGCTACTAACTAGATCAAGAATATTCCCCATCATTTGGTCTAGACCACTATCAAAGTCAATTTGTGTGGACTCCGCATCATGCATGTGGTCAACTATAACAAGGATCGACATTGACATTCATTGTAGAATGGGTTTGCAGGAGTGATGGAATATTGTCTCTCTCTTTTGATGTTGAAGACTGGGCATAAGTCTTACTTTCAACAAATGTACATCCAACATTCTCACTAGTCCCAAGATCTGTGTTGTATGTAGCATCAACATTGTTGGTAACTATTCCGATTGAGGTACGAGTAGCTACTTAGCATAATGAAACTAGCCAGATTAGTGTTATTACTAACAATTATCGAAGAGTCATGTTTCGATTGAGGTATGAGTAGCTCCTTAGCACAATGAAACCAACCAGATTAGTGTTATTACTAACAATTATCAAAGAATAAGCTACTTAGTGATAGCTAATTGGTAACAAGACAATTAGAAATAACTAATTACTAACAACTAACCAAGAAATAGCTACTTACTAATAGCTAATTAGTAATAAAACTATTTACTAATAGTTGATTAGTAATAGCTAATTCATAATAGCTAATTTGTAATAGCCAATTAGTAATAATTGATTAATAATAGTTGTTTAATAGCTAATTAATAATATCCAATTAGTAATATCTAATTAGTAATAGCTAATTACTAATAGCTAATTAATAATAAATAATTAATAGCTAATTAGCAATAACTATTTTGTAATAGCTAGTTAGTATAGACAATTAACAATAGCTAATTAGTAATAGCTAATTAGTAATAGCTAGTTAGTAATAGCTATTTAGTAATAGCTAATTAGTAATAGCTAATTAGTAATAGCTAATTAGTAATAGATGTTTAGTAATAGCTAATTAGTAATAGATAATTAATAATAGCTAATTATTAATAGCTAATTAGTAATAGCTGATTTATAATAGCTAATTCATAAGTAATAGCTAATTAATAATAGCTAATTTGTAATAGTTGATTATTAATAGCTAATTAGTAATAGCTAATTAGTAATAGATAATTAGTAATAGATAATTGATAATAGCTAATTAGTTATAGCTAATTCATAATAACTAATTCATAATAGGTAATTTGTAATAGCTAATTCATAATAACTACTTTGTAATAGCTAATTAGAAATAGCTAGTTAGTAATAGCTAATTTGTAATTGCTTATTCCTAATAGCTAATTAGTAATATCTAATTGGTAATAGTTAATTCATAATAGCTAATTCATAATAAATAATTAGTTATGCTAATTCGTAATAGTTAAATAGTAATAGCTAATGAGTAGTAGCTAATTAGTTATGTCTAATTAGTAACAAGTTAATTAATAATAGCTAATTACTAACAAGCTAAATAAGAACCATCTACTTAGTAATAGCTAATCAGTAACAAGCTAATTATTGATAGCTAATTGGTAACAAGTTAATTATTAATAGCTAGTTTTGAACAACTAACTAATGACCAACTACTTAGTAATAGCTGATTGGTAACAAGCTAATTATTAACAGCTAATTACTAACAAGTAACCCAAAATCAACAACTTAATAATAGCCAATTAGTAACAAGCTAATTAGTAATAGACAACTACTAACAAGTAACTAGGAACCAGTTACTTAGTAATAGCTAATTACAAACAACTAACCAAGAACTAGCTACTTAGTAATAGGTAATTGGTAACAAGCTAATTAATAATAGCTAATGAGTAATAACTAATAACAAACAACTAACCAAAGGATAGCTACTTAGTAATAGCTAATTGGTAACAAGCTAAATAGTAATAGCTAATTACTAACAAGTAACCCAGAATTAGCAACTTAGTAATAGCTAACTAGTAACAAGCTAATTAGTTACAAACAACTAATGAAGAACCAGCTACTTAGTAATAGTTAACTGGTAACAAGCTGATTAATAATAGCTAATTAGTAAGAACTAATTACAAACAACTAACTAAAGACTAGCTACTTAGTAATAACTAATTAGTAATGTGATAGATAGATCTATAGCTAATTAGTATCTATCTACCTACCTACCTACCTACCTATCTATCTATCTATCTATCTATCTATCTATCTATCTATCTATCTATCTATCTATCTATCTATCTATCTATCTATCTATCTATCTATCTATCTATCTATCTATCTATCTATCTATCTATCTATCCACCTATCTATCTACCTACCTACCTATCTACCTACCTATCTATCTATCTATCTATCTATCTATTTATCTATCTATCTATCTATCTATCTATCTATCTATCTATCTATCTATCTATCTATCTATCTATCTATCTATCTATCTATCTATCTATCTATCTATCTATCTATCTATCTATCTATCTACCTATCTATCTATTTGTCTATCTATCTATCTATCTAGTTACATTCGCAAAATTGCAGATAGAAATAACTTAAACTCAAAAAGTGATAGGAAGCCACAACCATGGATAAAAAGCAATATTATTAATATGTTTAGTACTTCAAAAGCCTTAAGAATCTATAATGATTCAATGTGACAACTTTACCTCTGTCAAATTTGAATCCACCATTGAAGAATTGAATGAATGCTTGCCGCATATGTTGTGGTATTTCAGTACCATATTCACCCAAACAATTGATTGACATAGAACAATGTGCTGCAAAACAAATGTAATAATATGAATGGTTGCATGCCATAAAGTGCACCAGAAAAATTATCCTCTCCTCAATATTCAAACCACATTCTATGCACATGGATGAAACACGATGGTAGCTATGGGGGAGGTAATGGAATGAGGGTGACAAGTGTGTGAGTCCATCATGCTTAAAATGTTCTTTACAAAGGATAGATGTCGATTCACGTTCTTGAGGTGATCCTCATGCAACTTCAACATGCGTACGTAACAATCCAGGTAATTAGTATTCAACCTTTAAAAAATCCTCCAACCAATGTCAATAAAGCTAAATATTACCTCTAATTCAGGCACTTTGTCGTTTGGATCTGGTTCAACCCCTAGCAGCTCCAAATTAACAATATAGATCTGAATTTGCATCTCCAACTGAATCCTCCTCTCAAGTGAGATTCCCACATCACATTTCAATTCCTCTAGAGATGTTTGTAACTTTTTTCTCATCTCAATGATTGTTCTATTCACTTTAGACTTAGCTGCCTTCGATAGCTTGGCTCGATCCAAAGCAATCTTGAAGTGTTATTGTTGATGTCGTGTTCCTTTTGTGCTTGTGCTGATTCCTTTTGGCCCTCCTTGTTTCGCTTTGCTGGCATAATATCTCATTGAGCTTGTCTAGCTCTTGGTTAGCAGTCTGTCAGACCTTCTTTGGGATCCACATATGCTACTGTGTTTTCTGGGCTACTACCAATGATTTTGGAAGCCATACACTTAGGAGCCTTTTTGGTTCTGATTGTAATGAAGAGGATTGATTGTTACTCCTTGCCTTCATTGGATGGCTGACTTACGTCTATGTTGGCTTCTCTGGTTCCACCATTTGATCCTTGCGGACCCATTGCATATGAGTATTACATGGATACGATGCTCGAGTAGTAGAATTCCATGTGGATGTTCTTCCCTTTGTGTAGGTTAATTGAGAAGCATTATCCTCACTTTTTCTCTTGGATTCATCTCTCATGAGAAAGAAGCGCACATCATCATGCAACACATCCTTAGTTGTAGGCGATTCTAGATTAGTACATTCCTTGGGTAAGCACTTGATTGATTCATCTTCTAACTCTCTCCTTAGGGTTTCTTCCTCAAGCTTGATAACTTCCTAGACATGAGAAGGTCTTTCTTCTAACAAGCTAAATATTTCTTTATGTCCTATTCTGGCATATATGTATCCTTGTGCTAAATGAATGCTCACTTTGTTCTCAATAATCCAATCTTGACCTAGGATCAGATTTTCTATTAAGTCCTCGTCTTTGCATACCAAAACTCGTTGCTCCATAGTGGAATTTCCTCGGTGGAGAGATATTAGGGCTTCTCCAACACATTCTATAACTTGGCCTCCAATTCTTATCATGCATGCTTTAGTCGGACTTATGGTTGTTTGAAGTTGAGTGAGTAATGTCTTTCACACACAACTTAGGGCTGCTTCTAAATCAATGAGGGCATCTATCAACTGATACTCTATGGATCCAATCCCTAAGTTTAAATAGGGTTGGGATATACTAAGGCCCTTCATGTCAGTTTTATGGACTTGGTAATTGGCCATGGGTATGGGTTCTTCTCCTTGTAGATATTGTTCATCCCTTTGTTTTATCCACTCCTTCCTTTTCTTGATACACTCTAAGGCTTCTTGATGTGCTTCTTCTCAAATCCTTTCTTCTTGTTTCTTTCGATTCTAAGATCCTACGAGTCATGCTAACATTTGATCCGTCAAAGGATCCATATATCGTTTCACTCTACAACCACTTATGTATTTAGGAAGTATTTCTCCATCTAAAGTGGCTAGATTCAATGCTCCGCTAGTTGAGATTTTATTAATCAGTAAGGGTCTGTATCCATGTTTTTGTAGTTTCTTGGCATGTTTCTTCAATGTATACACTAGGACTAAATCTCCTTCTTTCAATCCTTTATCTTTGATATGTGCATCTGTAGCTCAGTGATGAGTAGCACCTCCTTTAATGTCAATCCGGGAAGACATGAGGATGGTATGAAGACCTCGAGCAAGTGAAGGCACAAATGTGTGAGTGCGAAGCACACTAACATGCACACACACACACACACACGCACACACAGCAAGAACAAAGAGAGTCAGACAATGGAATCACTTCTATTGCAACAAAGTTCTCATACAAGCTCAAAACTACAAGAAGCTCCCCCAAAAATGAGCTCTCTAGCTCTATTTATAGTTTTTGACTAGCTTTGGCCCTATCCAGACCTAGTGTCCGGCCTAGTTAAAAATTAGGTTCCAGGGTTTATTTGAGGGCTCAAACGAGATCTAAAAAATATGAAAATTGGTAGGCAACTACTTCTAAGGCTCCCCAAGCTCGAGGACTCCTCGGCTTGTACAAAATGGAGCTACAAAAAGGTGAAATGATATTTACAAGGGTTTTTAGTGATAAGAATCACTTTTAAATGGTGTAGGGGTTTGGAAAAAAATAAAGGGTTGCCTTAGTGCTAGATCTGCATGTATGCCCGTATTTGCTTCTTCCCGTATACTGCCAACACTCTCCCCCCCCTAGCGTCTGTCGCCTTTGACAGACCTCTGCTCCATTGTTTGATCAATGTACCTCTGCAGGAGGTCGGTTGCCACTTCTTGTTCCTTGATGCGTAGTCCTCGGACCAAATCTCTCTGAAGGGCATCCCAATTGACTGCTCCTTGCAGATCAGGGTGTGGTGTGGTGTAGAGTTCCGAGTGCATGGTTTGTCCACACGCAAATAGTTGTAGCAGGTGGGTTGGGCGTGGTGCGAATACTTCTGAGTGTGACTCCCAAAACCCCGTGGTGAACATATCATCAAAGGTTTGCTTGTAGCAGCCAGGGAGATATCTTATTCGTGCATGCCATGCGTAAGCTACTCGAATGCTCGGGGTCGTGCTCATGTCATACAGTAAATCATAATTACCATTGATGAAGCCTGGAATTGAAGGCTGGATGTTACGTACATTTCGAAAGGTCTTTAGCACCACTTGCATCATGTCCAAAATTTTGAGCATCATTTGAGCGGCGACATCCGGCATGGGGTGGAGGCATGGCATCCAATGTCTGATGGTGGCTATCATGTATGATACTGTAGGTATGCCGGTTGGGGGTGCGATTGCGGGGTAATTGAGCCATTCTTTACAATTTGCGTTGTTCTAAACCTTGATGGCGAATGCTTTCCATGATCTTCTTCTTTGTACTGGACCAAAGCAAGGGTTATACTTCAAATGCATGGGAGCGTGATCCCATGTTCGTAACATCTCCGGATAGGTCTCCAGTAACTTTTGCCTCCATATGGGTTGGAATATGGCCCCCTTTCTGGCTGCCTCGGGAATGTCCTCGGGTTCGAACTGTGTTGCGAACGTAGGGTACTGGTTGGTTATGCGTTTGATCTCAGCATTGTAGTCAGCCAGCAGTACAAAATAGGGCTTATATTGTAACTCTGAACTGGTGATCAACCGCCTAGGAGCCAAGTTCCAGAAATATTCAGACTTGAGTATAGACTCCTCAATGGTTTTCATGGCCAACATCTGAGTTGCTACGCGCTCTTCGTGAGTGTGGCCCATCTCCTCTACCTGCTTCATCCATGCCAATGGGGGCTCCTCATATGTGTCTTGGCCTTCCTCCGTAATTTTGCCTCCTGGAAGGGGTTGAGGCTCATAATTTTCTTCAAATGTCTCCTCCACTGGAATGACTACTGTTTCTTCTTCTTCTATGGTTTGATCAGGTGGAGAGGGAGGTCGTTCATACTGTAACAACTTGATTTTTAGTTCTGCAACCTGTTGTCGTAGCTCAAGTACCTCACTGTTGGTTGAAGGTTCAAGTTCTGGCGAAGTAGCGGCATCGACCGTCTCTTTAGGTGTGGGTGGGTGTGTTGTCAGTACTTTGGATCCTTGTAGTTCCTTTATCTGGTCTGCCAACTGATCATGGGCTTCCAAGAGGGTCGCATAACCTTCTAAAACCTGTTGAATATGCTCTGAGGGGACAACCTGGAATTTTGCAGGGTCTATAGGTGCTCCCGGGGTGTTTTCCATGGCCGCTTCTAGGTTCTCCTGGTTTTGTTGTTGTAGCCTTCGGTTCTCTTCTTGAGCCGCTGCTAGATGGCGACGTAGTAGGGCCATGTTGCGTTGAAGTCTCGCATTGCGGCCCATTTGTTCTCTGAGTTGTTCCTCCATAGCTTTGCCTGTCTCTGCATACTTAGCTTCGAGTTCTATCTTTGAATGTTGGAGGGCAGTCACCTGGTGTTGTAGTGCTATATTACCTAGTTCCAAGGCATCGACTCGTGCTTGGAGTTGAGCCGAGAGATTGCACAGCTCTATGCTATTTTCTTCTAATAGCTTATACTCTTGCTTAAGCTGAGTGGCCGCTTCAACCATGGTGTCTGGTGCATTACTAAATGATGTGGATGCATGGGTAGAGGTGGAACATGCAAAGGGTCGGGAGGTGGGAAAGGGAAAAGTGGATGATGTGCCTATGAGTGAAGTGAGATGTGCTGATGGTGGAACAGACGTGGTGGTGGGTGCTCCTGTGGATGGTGAAATATCCATGGGATCGGATGTGAGAGTGTGTGGAGTGTGAATTGTGAATACGGGAACGGTAGGTGGTGTGTTAGTGTTGGCAGTGAATGTGGGGGAGTGGGGTTGGGAAAGGGACTTTTTATTATAGTTCTCGACCTGTTGGAGTATATTTACAAGGTTTGTCGAGAATGACGGTTGTGTGACTTGGGTTGAGTATGAGGTAGTTACTAGGGAAGTGGTGGATAGGGTTTGGGTGTGGGTGAATGGAAAAGGATGGGATAAGGTCTGGCTAGTGGCAAGTGGTTGTCCAAGGGCGGGGAGATAGGAAGGGTGACCTATTATGGTTTGATCGGTGGCAGGATGACCGGTGTGAGATTCAAAAATTTGGGTGGAAGTGATGGATGTGGGTAAAGGGAAGGATGTAAAAACAGAGGTGTGTACAATGGTTTCATGATGGGTGGATATCGGTTGTTCAAAAAGACTAGTGGAGAAGGGTTCTGAGGGTTGAATGGAAGGTGACGGTGGAGATGGTACCTGTGTAATTACATCTTGTTCGTCAGTGGGACTTGGGCTCGTCATGTGAACATCCTCTGAAATTGTGGTAGGCAAGGCAGTAGAGACTTCCATTTGAATCATTTTTCCTCGTCGTGGCCGTGTATCAATCCTTCGTTGATCATAGGTAGGGTTCTCCTGATAGACCATTGTCCTCAATGCTTCCCCGATCCCACATGTCTCCGCCAATAGATTCAATGATTCAACAAAATGTGAGTCGACATTCTCGGCTTGAAGCATTTGGTTCACTAGAGCTCTATTCGCCTCTTCTGTCATCTTATGTCTTCTTTGTACCTGCTTGATTGTCTTGTATAGCCGTTTGAGTTGTGCCGTGTAGGCAGGGGCCTCCTCTTCACTCTCCTCTGGTTCATTCCCCCGTTCTTCTTCCTAATTTTGTGCGCTTGGACCATGAGGATGTTGTGCCTCTTCTTCCCAATGTACCCTGCTTGTCTCGCCCTGTGGCTGTTCTCCTTGGAATGATGATCCCGGATCGGCATTGTCAGAAAAACCTTCACTATCAGATAAGTGGGCCGTCTACAGGAATCTTTCAAAATCAAAATTGGGATCCTCACTTAAGGTGGCCATAGATGCAAACTCGGCATCGGTAGGTAGTGGAGGGGCGGATGGAGTGGGTTGTACCACACCCCTTGATTGAGTTCCTTGGAGATGTACCGTGAAAGGTGCCACGTGGGCTTCTTCTCTAGGGGGAGCTTCGGTTGTGGCCTCGTGAGGGATCATGACCTGGGAGAGTGATCCACGCATTCGTTTCGCCGGTTGATTCCCTGACTTCCACCCCTTGAAAAACTCCAGTTGTGAGTATTTAAGGGCCCTGGCTATTGGCACGTCATATGCAAGACATCTATAAATAATTCTGGTGATCGCACAGCAGCCATGTAACATATTCTTCCTCACACCCCGCTTGCCTGCTTCATACAATTGGTCAAGAATCCATACAGGCATCTTAATTGGCAAGCTTCCTATCTCTGCTAGATATAATCCATACCATATTTTCTTGTGAGGTTGGGTAAAACGGACTTGAGCTGGAAATGCGAAGTGTTGAAGGCACATTCGCAGGGGTATGGCGATGTTAGGGGTGAGGGCACACATTTCTTTCAACTTCTTGATTGTGTTGCTCTTCATTGACTCTGGTATCAAGTGATCTCTATCAGAGGGAACGTGGGTGCCATACATCTGAAGAGCTTCCCTGATTAAGGTAACATTCAACTCAAACTTCTTCATTTCCTCCTGGTTTGATAGGGAGGGCACCCAGAATGTGCCTGAATGATCTTTATCCCCTGTCGGCTTCAGTGTGGCTATCAAGTAGTAGCACCTAAGAAAATCCGGTCTAGGCAAGGCTGCACTAAAGTAATCTTGCAATCCCGCTTTCTGCCAAATATCTTGAAGAGGAGCTGCATTTTGCAATGCTTCAAATTCTCGTGAGAAGAACTGAAAGGTCCACCACACTCCTCCACATTCCATCTTGGATTCCCATATATGATCTGCGTCTCCCAAATCCCCTGGCATCTCATTGAACCAATGAGAATGCCCCTTTACTCTTTCTGTTAGGCCACTTGGTGGATCCGGAATGGGAATTCTTCTTACGTTCAAAAGCTCCTCCGGCCTAGCTGTCAGTGGAACCTCCACAGGCATGGTATCCCAATTGATTTGAGTGCTGGTGCCTACCTGAGAACTCATGCCTGCTTCTGCTGCCATGGGAATCGGGTGCTTATCTGCTAGAAGAAGAAAGGCACATTAGTGTTGCATAGGAAACAGGATGTAATGGTGTTCCCTTCACAATACTAACATGACAATCCCAAAGGTTAGTGGTCAGAGGTGAAGTGCTTGTGATAGATGTGGGTGGTGATTAGAGGTCAGTATCATCCTAGATGTCTACTTTGGTTATGCAATGGACTCAGAATGCACCTATGTCAGAGAGGATGGATTTACAAAAATTGGGTCTGGGGGTTTGATACATGGTTTAAGTCTCCAAACTTTGCTAGAGGGTTCGTAGCTCTTAGAGCTAAAGACAGGTAGAGATTTATGAACTAGAGTGTGATGGAGTTGGGGCCTTTTGGGCACCCATTTCCAGACATTTCTCGATTTGGTTGAGTGTGGGTTAGGGTGGTCTTTAGGTAGAGTTCCTGCGTTGTTAGTCGAGAGGACGTGTGAGTGTTGAATTATGCCAATAACTAGAGTTGGAGCTATTTGGGCTCGTAAACAGGCCTTGGGTGTTGGCGAAAACTTCGGCTCTAACGCCTACTGTTGCGGAAATACTTTCGCCCTGAAGGTGGGTTTCGCGACAAAGCTTGAACTCTATCAGGCCTGCGGAAATTGCCGCGCCACCTTAATAGAATGCTAAACTAGAGTGATTCAGAGCACCTCTGTAATCAACAGTAGCTTAGATTAATTAACGTCGTCTTAACTATGTTATTCTGTAACTCAGGTTCCACCGGAACTTCACCAGACTGTCGCTGGAACGTCACCGAGATCTTACCGGAACTTCACCGAAATGAACTGCTACTTTGGTTATAATTACTTCAAGTGAACATACAAGAAGTAAGAGAGTGATTCGTGAGCCTTCTCCACTTAATGAGCTCTTCTGAAAGTTTAAGAAAAAAAACTTCTCAGTTCTGAAGTGCTACTTTCCGGTTAACTTTTGTACTGTGTGTACATCTTCATTCCACCGGAAACTGTGATCAGCTTAAAGTAGAGACGTCTAGCTACAAGATGAGCTATCTCTCATACAAAGCTTCGAACTCTGCTATAAGTTATACTTCGTTGTTCTACCGGAAAATCCTGATTTCTGAGAAACTATAACTGACCGAGAAATTACTGAAATCTGTTTACTGAGTAAACTGTTATACACCAAAACATGCGTTTACAGAGAATGTACTGAAGCACGTTCAGTAACGAGTCGTGACAGCAAACGATAAACGGAACTTCCTACCGTAACACAAAATAGCTTCAGGTTCTTCACAAGTAAAGATTACGCGCAAACATCCACATGAACATGTGTTTTCGATTAAAGAAGATGTGTACAAGTAAGCTTGGCCTCTTCTTGCTCAAGTTACAGAAACTCTCCTACAGTGAGTAGTTTCTTATTACCATCTCTCTTCAGATGAAAAGACCCGACACTTCAGGCTTGTGTTATTCATCTGTACATACGCGATCTATGGCGTCTTCTGAAAACTTCTAACTCTCTCTTCACTCATACGCGATCTATGGCGTCTTCTCTCAGTCTCTCGTTCTCCTCTGTGTATCTTCTATGATGCTCTCTCTTTCTTCTCGCTTCAAATCTTGCTGTATATATATACACTTTCTTTTGGCGCTCCTCTGCCCTGCCATTCTTCAATTCGCGTTATGCGCGCCTTACGCGCCCGCCGCGGTTAATTGCTCTGTTATGCGGACACCGCGCACTAACTTCGCATACTGTACACCTGTGCACTGATTCTCCGGCTGATTCTGTTTTTCTCTTGTTTGTTGTGTCAAATTCGTGAGTGTTTCCTTAACAGCTCCCCCTCAATCACTAATTTGACATCTTTCGGTCTTTCATATATCTTTCTTTCTTTTATTCCTGCCATCTCTTTGAATCTGTTTGTTTTTGTTCCATCCAAGCTCTTTGTCAGAATATCTGCAATCTGATCTTTCGTAGGAGTGTAGACTATTTCTATCTCTTTCTCCATTACTTTTTCCCTTAGGAAATGATACTGAATCTCTATGTGCTTTGTTCTTGCATGAAACACAGGATTCGCTGCAAGATACAGCGAGCTCATATTATCTCCATGTATGATCGGTATACTTTGATCTATACACATGCTTTTAAGTAAAGTCTGCATCCATATTACTTCTTTCACTGCTTCTACCAGTCCTTTGTATTCTGCTTCTGTTGAAGATAAGGCTACTGTGTGTTGCTTCTTCGAACACCAACTTACCAGCTTATCTCCTAGGTATATCATATACCCGTGCGTTGATCTTCGGTCATCTTGACTTCCTGCCCAATCTGAGTCACTATATGCTCTGAGCTTTATATCTGACGTAAAAGGATAATATAATCCTTCCTTTATAGTTCTTTTGATGTATCTGAGAACTCTTTGTCCTGCAACCCAGTGTTGTTCTGTCGGACAATGCATAAACTGTGAGAGAACTCCCACCGGAAAACTGAGATCCGGTCTTGTTAGCGTAGCATATATTAAGCTTCCTACTAACGATTGATACTTTTTCATATCTTTGAACTCTGTACCACTATATTTACTGAGTTTATGATTTACTTCAAGCGGTGTTAAAGCTTCTCTGCAATTCTCCATTTTGAACTTCTTCAGTAAGTTCAGGAGATACCTCTCTTGTGTAACATATACACCATGATCTGTATATGAGATTTCCATTCCTAGAAAGTATGATAACTTTCCTAGGTCACTGATCTTGAATTCCTTTTCTAGCAGTTTCTTTACCTCTGTGATTCCTGCATCTGAGGTTCCTGTAATTATTATGTCATCTACATAGATACAAATGTAGATCATTCCTTCTTCTGTCCTTTTGATGAGTAGACTTGCATCTGCCTTCGAACTTTGGTATCCAAGTTCGTTCAGATACTTCACGAGTCTGTAGTTCCAAGCTCTTGGAGCTTGCTTCAGTCCATAAAGTGCTTTCCTTAACCTGCAAACAAAGTTTGGGTATCTGGAACTTATAAACCCTTCCGGTTGTTCCATATATACTTCATCTGATATATATCCATTCAGGAATGCATTCTTTATATCTAGCTGACTTAGCTTCCATCCTTTTGATGCTGCTATAGCAATCACTGTTCTTATGGTTGACATCTTTGCCACCGGACTGAACGTCTCGTCATAGTCTATGCCATGCGTCTGAGCATAGCCCTTGATAACCAGTCTCGCTTTATGTCTGGCTATCCTTCCATCTGCAAGTTTCTTTATTTTGAACACCCATTTATTTCCAATTACTTTCTTACCATTCGGTTTAGGAACAAGCTCCCATGTCTTGTTCTCTTCCAGTGCGGTGAATTCTTCTTTCATTGCTTCTTGCCATTGCTTCTTTCCTTTGGCTTCGTCATAGCTTTGAGGCTCTTCCTCTTCTTTAACCATATATGCATAGTCTTGTTGAGTTATATATGATGTATCATACGAGTATCTTTCCGGTTGTCTTCTTACTCTGTTTGACCTTCTTAGCTCATATTCTTCGTGTGCATCTGAATACATGTCTTCATCTTCGTTTCTTATACCTGTTCCGGTCCTCGACGTACTTGCCTCTTCATCTTTGTTTACCTGAACAATTGATTTTCCTTTCTCTCTTCTTTTTATCTCTTCTTCAAATTCTTCAGCTGTATGACTCTGATCTGCATACCAGCTTTTCTGTTCATCAAATGTTACATCTCTAGAAACAGTAAAATGTTTGGTTAGAGGACAACATAACCTGTAACCCATCTGTTTTTCATCATATCCGACGAATACATATTTCTCTGCTTTTGGTTCAAGCTTATGTCTGAGTTGAGACGGTACATAAGCATACGCTACTTATCCAAACACTTTGCAGTGATCAAGTGTTGGCTTCTTTCCCCACCAAGCTTCATAAGGGGTCATTCCTTCTAAGGCTGTACATGGTAATCTGTTTACCAAGTATGTAGCTGTATTTACGGCTTCAGCCCAAAGATAATCTGGGCAATTCTTTTCTTTTAGCATAGCCCGTGCAAACTCGACTAGAGTTCGGTTTCTCCTTTCTGCTACACCATTTTGTTGTGGTGTATATCTGCAGGTTATTTCTCTCTTAATACCTGCATTCCAAAGATAATCATTGAATTCTCGGGAGAAGTATTCTCCCCCTCCATCAGACCTCAGTCTTTTAAGCTTTCGTCCGGTGAGTCTTTCAGCATATGCATGAAAATGCCTGAAAGCTCCGAACACCTCTGACTTTTCCTTCAAAACATAAAGAGTTATCCACCTTGTTGCATCATCAATGAATAAAACATAGTACCTTGATCCGCTGATTGATCCTTCTTTCGTTGGTCCCCATACATCTGTATGTATGAGTTCCAGCACACTGTCATGTTTGAATCCTTTCTTCTGGAAAGGTAACCTGTGGGCTTTTCCCATCTGACAGGCTTCGCATTTGTGAATCATATGTTGGTTCTGTACGTTCGGTAATCCCAGTACAGACTGATTCGCTATCATAGCTTTGATTCCTTTTTCGTGAAAATGACCTAATCTCTTGTGCCAGAGATCAAGTTCTGTAATTACCTTTTCATCATGTGTGAGCAGCGCTTGGCCAATGTTCCCTTGTACTCTTAACGTAAAGAGTCTGCCTTCTTTCTTACCAGAAACGATCTGATAATATCCGTTCTTGGGATCTTCTACAAATACTCCTTTGTTTGTAAATCTGACCTGAAAACCTTTTCCGACTATCTGTCCCACACTGATCAGATTTTTCGGTATTGTTGGAACATACAAAACATTGGTTAGCAAATCTGCTCCACTCTTGCATTTCACTTTTCCGATTGATTGTACTTTGTGTCTTGTATTGTCACCTGTTTGAACAGTGTGACTAGAACTACCTTTCTCTAGTTCTGACATTAGTTCTATATTTCCTGACAAATGATTAGAGCATCCAGAATCAATGTAAAATACCTTTAGATCTTCGTTATCAGATGTGCTGATTGAGTTCATCATCAATGATGTATGACTTTCATTCTGTGTGTCATTTGCGTAGTTGTTGTAGGTGGTGTTGTAGGATTGGCTCTGTCCCCAACTTCTTGTTCCACCTCTACCGTAGCCTCCTCTTTGGCTTTGTCTTCCTCTTTGGAAGTTACTTTGATTTCTTCCGCTACTGCCTCTGCTATTGTTGTTCTGGTTTAGATTTGATCTCTGTTGGTTGTGCCAACAGTCATGCGCCAGATGATTACTTAGTCCGCAAATCCAGCAAGCCTTCTTGTTGGTATTCTGGTGACTTCTTCCTCTTGCTCTTCTTCTGCCAGTGCCTTTCCCTCTTGCGTAATAGGCCTGAGAGCTCGATTCTTCTTCGTCTTTTGACTTTCCTTTGTCTTTCTTCTTGTTCTTCATATACATTGCTGAGCTATGTCCTTTGTCTGCGTCTCCTTTCAGGTCTTGCTCATATGTGAGCATCAAACCAAGCAGCTGATTTAACTCTGGTACAAAATGATTTAGGGAGAGTTCAGTTGATAGTACGAAAGGTTTCCACCTTTCATCTCCTCTCAAACCTGTGAGCACTTGCGCTATCAATCTATGATCTTCGACTTCTTCATTTATGGATCCAAGACTATCTGCTAGATCCTTCATTTTAGTGACGTAGTCACTGATGCTTTGACTCGGCTTCTTTTTGAACGTTGTGAACTCGGACCATAGGCTGGCCTTCCTAGCTTTCGTAGTATTTTGGAAGTGATCTTCCAATGCACTCCATATGTCCTCCGCTTTCTCCAGACCTCTAATGTGCGGTAGCAGATGATCTGACACAGTGTTGTAGATGTAGGCTCTTGCCGTTGCATCTTTCTTCTGCCACAGCTTTAGGGCGTCTAGTTCTTCTTTTTCCGGTTGACTATCATCTTCGAAGGTCGGTTTCTTTTCTTCTCCGGTCACGTACGTCATTAAGTCCTTACTCATAAGTAAGGCTTCCATGCGCATTACCCATGCAGGATAATTATCTCTATCCAGTTTATCAATTTGGACATGATCTGCCATGATCTTCTTCCTCTCGTGGAATGATCCGGCTCTTATACCGATTCTTGGGAAAACTAACCTGCTCTGATACCAATTGTTGGCGAAAACTTCGGCTCTAACGCCTACTGTTGCGGAAATACTTTCGCCCTGAAGGTGGGTTTCGCGACAAAGCTTGAACTCTATCAGGCCTGCGGAAATTGCCGCGCCACCTTAATAGAATGCTAAACTAGAGTGATTCAGAGCACCTCTGTAATCAACAGTAGCTTAGATTAATTAACGTCGTCTTAACTATGTTATTCTGTAACTCAGGTTCCACCGGAACTTCACCAGACTGTCGCTGGAACGTCACCGAGATCTTACCGGAACTTCATCGAAATGAACTGCTACTTTGGTTATAATTACTTCAAGTGAACATACAAGAAGCAAGAGAGTGATTCGTGAGCCTTCTCCACTTAATGAACTCTTCTGAAAGTTTAAGAAAAAAAACTTCTCAGTTCTGAAGTGCTACTTTCCGGTTAACTTTTGTACTGTGTGTACATCTTCATTCCACCGGAAACTGTGATCAGCTTAAAGTAGAGACGTCTAGCTACAAGATGAGCTATCTCTCATACAAAGCTTCGAACTCTGCTATAAGTTATACTTCGTTGTTCTACCGGAAAATCCTGATTTCTGAGAAACTGTAACTGACCGAGAAATTACTGAAATCTGTTTACTGAGTAAACTGTTATACACCAAAACATGCGTTTACAGAGAATGTACTGAAGCACGTTCAGTAACGAGTCGTGACAGCAAATGATAAACGGAACTTCCTACCGTAACACGAAATAGCTTCAGGTTCTTCACAAGTAAAGATTACGCGCAAACATCCACATGAACATGTGTCTTCGATTAAAGAAGATGTGTACAAGTAAGCTTGGCCTCTTCTTGCTCAAGTTACAGAAACTCTCCTACAGTGAGTAGTTTCTTATTACCATCTCTCTTCAGATGAAAAGACCCGACACTTCAGGCTTGTGTTATTCATCTGTACATACGCGATCTATGGCGTCTTCTGAAAACTTCTCTCTCTTCACTCATACGCGATCTATGGCGTCTTCTCTCAGTCTCTCGTTCTCCTCTGTGTATCTTCTACGATGCTCTCTCTTTCTTCTCGCTTCAAATCTTGCTGTATATATATACACTTTCTTTTGGCGCTCCTCTGCCCTGTCATTCTTCAATTCGCGTTATGCGCGCCTTACGCGCCCGCCGCGGTTAATTGCTCTGTTATGCGGACACCGCGCACTAACTTCGCATACTGTACACCTGTGCACTGATTCTCCGGCTGATTCTGTTTTTCTCTTGTTTGTTGTGTCAAATTCGTGAGTGTTTCCTTAACATTGGGCACCCATATGTGTCTAGCATTGGGGCTAGCCTTCATTGACCGCTTAGGGACCCAAATAGACGTGGTGTGCCTAGGAGGTTGTCTAGGGGACTCCTTCACTTGTGTCCGTGATGGTGTGGCTTGTTTGTGGCCTCCTCGAGAGTGTGCTATTAGAGTTGTGGGTTTTCCATCCTTGCGTATCCAGATCTGCTTCGCGCCACGAGGTACTCCGTGTTGCACTAGTTGGCACTCCTGCTTCTTGATCAATGGCCTCCTTCGTGTTGTATAGTGTTTGGTCTTCATGTTTAGAATCTCCTTTGACCCCGCTGCGAACTCCTCATTGACTCCTGTACCTTTGGTAAGATTGACAATCCTCTGCACCATAGAAGTTTGGACAAGAAGAGCATCATTATCTTTATGTGGATTCCTGGAGGGACCAGGAGTTGGTGCCTGTTCTATTGGTTTGAGTGCTTGATTTTCTAATTCAATCGTAAGACGGCTTTGGCCTACCCAAGCCTAAAGAAGTCCACTTCTTAGGTTGAGGTTGACTGCGTGATCATAGATCCAGTCTTGGCCTAAGACAAGAGGCTCAGTAAGATCCTCGTCTTCACATACTAGCACTCTTACTGGCATTAGTACCTCCTGAATGTAGAGGGGTAGATCCACCTCTCCCATGCAAGGGGTTTCAACACCTCCTAATCCTATCAGATATGCCTCTAGGGGTTTTACCTCCAATTGCAGCTGCTGGCAATAAGAACGCCGAACTGCACTAGTGGCTGCTCCTGAATCAATTAAAGCTCTCACGCTTGTTGTGTTGTATCTTTGTCCTATTTTCTAGGGTTACAAAAGGTCGCCGATCCACTATCTTATGGGTACGTTCACCTGAAGCCTCGCACATGGCCATGTGATAGCCTGGAGACTCTTGAGTGTCAATCATAGGCTGATCTCTCCCTTGCCTCCTCAATTTCATTCGTCGGATGCGCTCTAAGGCCTCTGCTTGTGCTTCTTCTCGAATTCGTTTTTCCTCCTCTTTACGTTTCTTGGACGTGTTGAGCCGATTTAACATCTCTTCAGTCAGGGGTTCTTGGTATAACTTGACTCTACATCCGCTTATGTAGCTAGGGAGAATATCGCCTTCCAAAGTGGCTAGTTGTACTGCCCCACTAGTTGAAATTCTATTTATGATCATAGGTCCATAGCCTCTTTTCTCTAATTTTTGTGCATGCTGCTTCAATGTGTAGACTAGGACTAGGTCTCCTGCTTTCAAGCCTTTATCCTTCACATGTGTATCAAAATATGCCTTTTGCCTCTTCTTCGCTGCATAGATTCCTGCTGCAGCTCTCAATCGTGTTTCGCCTAGACGTTCAAGATCAAAAATTTGAGAGGAGAGTTCATGGCCTGTCCAGTCGTGCTCTTGTGCTACCTTCAATGTAGGTATCAAAAAGTCCAAGGGTAGCACCGCATTCTGACCGAACACCATCTGAAAGGGTGTGGCTTGGAGTACCGTTTTATAGGCCACTCGGTATGCCCAAACAGCATGGTGTAGTTGTTTGTCCCAATCAGAGCGTTTATTGTTCACTAATTTTGTCAGTACATTGCATAAGATCTTATTTGTACTCTCAGCCTGGCCATTAGCTTGAGGGTGATAGGGGGCAGACTTCTTATGTACTACCAAGAATTCTTGGAGAAGGTTTTCTATGACTTCATTCAAGAAGTGTGTGCCTCTATCACTCATCAACTCTATTGGCAATCCGTACCTTGTGAACACATTTTCAAATAAGAACTTTGCTGTTGTTTGAGCATCATTTTTTGTGGTAGCTTTCACTTCTACCCACTTGGTTAGATAGTCTGTGGCCACGATGATATATTCAGCATGTGAGCCCTTAGTTGGGGGATTAATAGGACCTACAAAGTCTATTCCCCACTTAGAGAATGCACGTCCACCCATCATAGGCTTCAGTGGCATCTCATCTTTGCATATAGGATACTGGGTTCGCTGACAAATCTCACACCTCTTCACATAGGTATGTGCATCCATGTGAAGGGTGGGCCACCAAAATCCTGCAAATAGAATTGCTTTGATCACCCTGTCTGGACCAAAGTGTCCTCTTGCTACACCCTGGTGAGCAGTTTCCAAGATCTTTAGATATTCACTCTCATGAACACATAGTCTCAGGTAACCATCTTTTCCGCGCTTGTATAGATTATCACCAATGAGTGAGTAATCTAGGGCCTCTTGTTCTAGACTTCTTTGTCTCGTGAGGGTCATATCTTGAGGGAATGTTTTCGTCTTCAGAAATGCCACTAGTGGCTTGCTCCAGTCTGGCACTAGAGACACGCGATAAAGGGTGGCATGTTCCACTGGTGGCTTAGTGCGACAATTTGGGCATTCCTTGCACATTCTATGGACGTCTGCTTCCATAGTTGGCCAGTACACTCCAAGTCTCCTCAATGTTTGTAGGGTTCGTTGTTTTGAGTAGTGTTGATCTAATGCACCTACATGTGCTAATTGCAACCACTTCGTGTGCTCGTCCTCTTCCACACAACAAGCCAAGATCCCTTGATCCGTGTGCTTGTACATACTTCTTGCCATGATGTGATACTTTTGGGCTTTTACTACCTCTCTATCCTGTGTGGCCATTACTGAGTGGTTAGGCCCGTAGGTTAATACTGGCACTAATGGCTTAGCCCACTACGGTACAACTTCCAAGTTAAACAAGTAAGCATCAGGTAAGTCATCTGACACTCCTTGTGGGGCTTCTCCTGATGTGAGCCTTGAGAGATGATCTGCTCTCAGGTGAGTTCTGCCTTTCCTCACTACTACCTCAAAGTCATACTCCATTAGTAAGAGAAACCATCTTACTAATCTGCCCGTATTACATGGCTTGTTTACCAGGTACAGTAGAGCTTGGTGATCAGTAAAAAATTTGAACTTATTTGCGAGCAAATAATGTCTAAACTTTTTAACTGCATATACCATGCCTAGTCCTTCTCTCTCCGTAGTGGTATAATTTCGTTCAGCTGCATTCAATTGTCTACTAGCATAGGCAATTGGAAGATCCATATTACCTTCACCGGTAGGTTGCGCGAGGACACACCCGATAGCATAATTGGATGCATCCACGTGGACATGGAATGGCTTATTCCAATCCGGTGTGGTTAAGATTGGTGCTGAACACAATCTTCGTTTAAGCTCATTGAAGGAATTCTCACATTTGTCAGTCCACTCAAAGTTAGTCAAAAGTCCATACAGAGGCTTTGCTATGATGGCGTACATGTGTATAAACCGGCGATAGTAACCACAATGCCCCATGAAAGCCTGTACTTCCTTGACGTTCTTTGGCCTACGTAGTTCTGCGATGGCTCTCACTTTCTCTTCGTCAGTGGATATGCCGTTCTTAGACACTATGTGCCCTAGAATTTTGCCTTGCCTGACCATGAAAACACACTTTTCTGGGTTCAGGCAGACTTGATATTCTCTGCATTTATCAAAGATCTGTCTGAGTTCGGGTATATGGGTCTGTCTAATGTTGGAATGAGCGCAAAGATCATCAACATAGACTTCCAAATTCTTCCTCAAGAACTCTTTAAACACGTGACACATTAATCTTTGAAAGGTAGCCGGTGCATTGGTAAGCCCGAACGGCATTACCCGAAAGGCAAATATGCCCCACTCCATGGCAAAAGCCGTCTTATGTTGATCCTCTGGAGCAATGGCTACTTGATTGTAGCCCGAAAACCCATCTAGGAAGCTGTACACTTCCTTGCCTGCTACCCTTTCTAATAGATGCTCAGTGATAGGAAGCGGATAACTGTCTCTAATCGTGGCGGCATTAACTTTTTTAAGGTTAATACACACACGTAGCTTTCCATTTTTCTTGGGCACCACTACAATGGGGGATACCCACTCAGTGTGCTCAATTTCATTGGTGAATCCGGCTTCAACCAGTCGATCTATCTCCTCTTTGATCTTAGCAGCATAGTTATCGTTGTATGTGTAGGGCTTATGTTTCGAGGGTCTGGCCCTTTCAAGTCCTTATAACTCCAAGCAAATACATCTCGGTATTCTCTTAGCAAGGTTATCAGCTCTTGTTCTTCCTCTTCTGTCAGGTCATGACCTATGTATGTGCATCTTTCTTCTCCTTCCTCAATGGCGACAACTATTTTCTTGGTAGTTTCCTTGCTATCATAGGCTTCTCCTACTTGTGCCTCACGTTTAGGCATTCTTATCATGACTCTCCTATCGTCTATCTCATATTTTTTAAAGTTTTCAGGGACCTCAAACAAGGATTCTTCTGCCTCCGCAGTGACTTCCTTCTTTTTTCTTTTCTTTCCTCCGCTCTTAGTAGCTACTTGTGTGGCTAACCTCACCTCATTTGTAAGCTCTCCGTGCCTCTGGGGTTGAAATTCTACTTCATAGAAGTATTCTTCACCTGATGCAAAAGGTGGGTCCATAATGATTGACTCTAGATCGGAGTCACTCGCATCCTCAAATGCATCAAGGCTAGGTTCGCATTCTTCTAAAACTGCATCTCCCATGATTGGCTCTATTGAAAAGACTGAAATGTCATAGCCATCCTCATCACAGTGAGGTGTCCACTGCTCTTCATTGATGGCTACATCCATTGTTGCTAGGATTTCTGCCCAGCCATGGGGTTCAAATTCCTCATCAGGAAAGACTACAGGTGCATAGGCTGGGTCTTGAATTGATCTATGGTTTTCTTTTGCACCTACCTCTCTGGCTTTCTCTCTCTTCTCTTCTTCTACTGCTACCTTACACATCCATAAGTGGGTGTCTTCATGCATCCACGAGGATCTGGATTCTATGGAATGCACAGACTCAGTCTCATCTTTGGCTCTATGGATGGGATTCCATTGAATAGGCGGTACTTCTCTATGAGAGTAATCCTTAAGATTGACTTTGGTTGTAACACCTAGATGTTGCAAATACAAGGAATTGGTTCCTCAATCCTGGACTACTTGCAATTGCCGCATAAATGGCCTTCCCAAAATCATCTCGTAGGCTTGGTTTTTGCTAAAGTCGCATATAGCAAAAGTATGCTCAAACTCAACCCCACATGTAGTGAGAGTTATTCCTTCTAGAAATCCTAAGGGCCTTTCAATATGACCATCAGCCATCTGCAATTTCATTCTCGTTGGTCGGAGTGCTGGCTTGCCCCATCGCTTCCATAGGGAAGTTGTAGCAATTGCAACTCCTGCACCTGAGTCCAAAATCGCCTTGGTTGTGTAACCCTGATGAGTAACTGGGAGATAGGTATTTCCTTCTTCTCCTTCACTCATGTCTCCTATCTTATCCAATGGTATTTCAGGCACTGTTCTATGAGATCCTACTTGGGAGCGCGATTTTGCTATGTCTGGCACTTGTTTGGCTACATGTTTCCACACTTCTGGCTTAACTTTGAGTAGCTCTTCTAAAGTGAGATTGCACTGCACTTTAGTGTTCTTTACTACCTCTGTATTCCTAGGTATGATAGAATCTTCATTTCTTATCATGACTGTGGGCGCTCTCAGACAAGTAGACTTGGTTTCCCATGGGCCTGTGAAATGTGGTAATTCTTGTAGAGAATTAGACTCAAAGTCTAATCTCTCTTGAGAGTGGATGCTCTCATGCTCCTCATAAATGGATGGGATGTCCTGTGGGAATTGCTCGTGTGCATCATCCACAAGTTCAATGGGAGGAGGGACTTCACTTTCTTTAGCCCATTTGTCTTCTTGAATCTCTCGTAGGAATTCTGGTGTGAACCGATTCATAGAAGATGATGTGTCTAGCTCCGTAGAGTTAGGCACGTAGGCTTCCTGGGGAGGTAGGCTCACGTTCTCACTTGCCTTGCCCTTATTTTGAGAGGCGGGTTCCTGTTCTGATTGTGCAATTAGCCTCTCTATTCGTTCTAGTAGTCCATCAAAGTGTAACTGCGTCTTAGTTGAACTAGAGATGTTAAAGAGGAGACTGGCTTCAAACATAGTCCGAGCCAATTCCACCATCTTAGCACAAATTTTGGTTCGTTCTAGCTCTAGTTCTGCTCTAGGGTAGCACTTTTCATGATCAGTTATGTTTGGCCCTTCTTGGATTCTGGCCTGATATGCTCTAAGCATCATGTTTAGGTCCTCGGGAGTGGGATCGGCTAGGACGGATCCTACTCTGGGTGGTGGGTGGGTTAAGGGTGGTGTATTGAAAGGTTGGGGAATGGAAGAAGGTGGATTGGCGGGTAAAGGGAGAGGTGGTGGAGGGGTGGTGTGAGAGTGGTTTTGAGATGCGAGTTCACTTATCTTTGCTTTGGTTTCTCTCAAGCTTTCTTCAAGTTCGCTCATCTTTTTTGCCCATTGCCTTTTCATTCTTTCACGACTATCCTTCCAGGATCTAGTCCTCTTTTTGGTTATGCTCTCTGTTTCACTCACCTCGGGGCTCTTTTCCTGACCAACACCTTGGTTTTGTTGTAGTGCTTGGGCTCTTGTGATCACTTGCACAGGTGCAGTGGAAGTCACACTCCCTGTGGAGTCTACAACTAACCCAACAACATTGATAGGAGTGATTTTAGGCATGTTATTAGGGTTCTTTGGGCAATCTCGTAGGAGATGCTCTTTCCCGCAATCTTGACAGAAACCCTGAATTGTTACTGGTTGAGGTTGTGTAGGGGCAGGCAGTGGACAATCACGTATAAGGTGATCTCCCTGACATCTGAAGCATGGTCCTCTAGGAAATGGGGGTCATACCTGCCTAGGTTGAGGTCTAGAGTTGGGGTTTGTGTACATGACATTGGCATACTCAGGCTCCCCACTATTTTCACTTGGGTCCTCATAATAGTATGACTCATTATGCTCGGGTGACTGCATGTAGTAAGCCTGTGGGCTATCAATATGTGTGGAGTCAAAACTATGGTCACTTGGATCACTGTCTGATAGCAATGGGGTGACTGGAACTATGGCTCTGTTCGGATTTTCTTCAGCAGATGCATATTTCACTAGGATCACATTGGTTGGAGCAGGGGGTTGCTGTACTAGGACTGGTTGAGGTCTCTGCTGCCCTTGATAAAGTGGCTGATAAGTTTGCTGTGGTTGGTTGTATTGTTGTGGTGGGTACTAATTCTGATATCTACCTTGTTGTGGATATGGCTGAGGGTAGTTTTGCCTGACAGTTTGTTTGTTATATGGGCAGTCCTGTGCAGTGTGGTTGGTGTATCTTTGCTCTATGGTGCAGTACTGGCTACTAGGATTCACCTGGGGTTGCGCCATAATGTGGCATACATTTGCCATATGGTCACCTCCACAAGTGTAGCACCGCTTAGCTGGGGCAAATCTCGGAATTTGTTTGCTAGAGACACCTAGTTTTTGAGCTACCTTCTCTGCAAGTTCCTCAATGGATGTGGATTGACCAGATGTGAGGCTACTAGAGCTATCAAAATCCTTATAGATTTTTGACAGTTCTAACTCCTCGCCTAAATTGTCCTCAATGTCTATGCACATGCGCACGCACTCTTCTATAGTTCTGGGGTCCTTCAGATACACATATGACCTGAGCTTGGTGCTCAACAATCCATCTAAGAACAAGGCCACTTGCTTGGCCGGTGTAGGTAACTCCGGCATCGGGCATCTCTCTAGGTATTGCCTAAACCGTCTCCCAGCTAGTCTGACCGTCTCTTGAGGTGTTTGCTTGAAGCTATGAATTAGTGAGGAAGTGTTGTGCCTTATGCCACTCTTAGAAAACTCAATGATAAAGGCTTCTAGGAGCTGGTCTATGTTTCTGAAATGCCTCTCGTTCAATGGTTGAAACCACGTGAGGGCAGTGTTCCTAAGGGTTAGACCAAAAGCATTATATTGTGTGAATAGGTCCTCTACCTGTTCAGCTTTCAAGACTTGCCTAAACTCTGCCACATGGTCATAAGGGTCACCCGTGCCATCGAAGTAATTCTTCATGGACTTCACCAGTTGAGTTGGCCGCAGGGTCCTAGGGTGTTCTCTCGGCCTTGGAAAAGGAAAATCATCAGCATTTCTTTGGTTTCTTGGGTCTCTAAATCTCTCGGTTTTCCCTCTGTCCGTCCTTGTTCTCCTTCTTTCTCTTCCCTGGGGGTCGGAAAAGCTTACTTCAGGTCTATCTCTACTTCTATCTCCTTGGACTCCATGAGCCTGGGAGGTCCCGGCTCCTTGGTGACCAAAGGACACATTAGACCTTGGTTGGGGAAAAACAAATTCACCCTTCCATGTGTAGGCATGTCTGCCATGCTCAGTGACCATGAAGATTCTCTCTGATGCATTGTCTAGGTAGGTTACTTTGCCTGGGCTATCAGGGTCTTTAAACTCATAGATTGTGAGGGCACTCACTTCCTGAGGTTGAGCAGATTTATATCTCCAAAAAGCCTCATCGGTTTCTCGGTTTAAAAGCAGATCTATGCTTTTATTATCCTGTGAAATCCACTTTGGAGTCATGATTCTGGTCAAGACAGATTTACCCCGGGGAGTTCTCGGCTCTTTCTCTAAATTTCCTTGTTCTATATCACCCATGTCGGTCTCTGCAATCACATTTCCAAACTCGTCTGTTCTATCAGGAAGAGTGGTGACTACATAAATAGTCCCCTCTTTATCCAGGTATGCTCCATTCTCGAACTTGACTACCGGGTGTTCTAGTCCATGGGGTTGATCCGGGTTCTTAATCTGGACCACAGAACTTCTCAGGCCGTCTTCGTAGATGCGAGCACCTAGACGATTAGTCCTGATGTATTCCAATTGAGTCTTGTAAGGTCCTTCTGGCTTTTTTAGGTACGCCACTCCTGAACTACCTACTGGTCTCTCCATGTTATAGGACATCTCAGAATCACTTGTTTCTGATCTGGGAGTGTATGGGTAATCACTCAACTGCTGGGCCCAAGACCTAGCAGTGTGATTGACACTAGCTTCAGAAGATCTGAGGCTTTGTCTGTCTCGGCCTAAGTGTCTGCCTGATCTAAGGTTCATATGCCTGATTTATCTACCCCCTTGGACCCAAGCACACTCTCGTTGCAGATTAATTTGCACCAATCACCTTGTTCTTTTGAGTTGAATATTATGTTTATGATCTTGTCTGAAATCGCGTCGTCAAGAGTACTTAAGTGAATTTCGCACTTGATAAGTGGTCGACTCCAGTTTACTTTTTGTCCCTTAGGGTTTTCGCACTTAAGACCTACTTAATTCTTGCACTTGGTTGATTAATTCTCTTAGACTTGATTCGTGCCTAACGTTGCCCTAATTAATTACCACACCTAAGTCATACTTAGCCTAGGCTAGGAATTGACAAAGGAGGGCTGAGAGAACTTCCAACCTTAATCCTCTGGTTGCTCAGATTGCTGCACAAGCCTAGGAAGCCTTCTCCCAAGCTTGGTACTCACCCTTGCTAGCTTGCTTTGGATTGCCTTGAGTGCACACAATGTTCCTGCAAAAGCTCACCAGTCAGTATAGCTCTATTACCACAAGTAATTGAAAGGCACACATCAATATTTGCAGTCCCCCCTGGAGTAACTCACTGCACCCCCTCAATCTTAGGACCACCTAGTCTCACCTAAAGGCCAACTTGAAAATACATGTTCTAAAACTCCACGTAGGATTTTCAACAAGCTTTCCAACGAGACCAAAATCTCATCAATCGGAGTTCGTATGGTGAAGTATGACCATTCAGGCACTTAGGGATCCAAACAGGCTCTCAGGGTTCAGGAAATTCCTCCCTGGTTTCTAGGTCTTTTGCCCACTCCTAAGGCTCTTATATCCTCCCAATGTGTCCAAGATTAAGCCCCAAAAAGTACCCCAATTTTAATCAATCAAGTTATCCTAAAAATTTATGCATTAAGCCTGTGTATCGCGATAGGTCGGGTCGAGGTGTCGCGATAGGTCGGAGTGTCGCGATACTTCGAAGTGTCGCGATACTTCGAGGTGTCGCGATACTTGGGAGTGTCGCGATAGTTCGAGATGTCGCGATAGTTCGAGATGTCGCGATACTCCGAGGTGTCGCGATAGGTCGTGGGGTCGGTGTGTCGCGATAGGTCAAGGTGTCGCGATACTCCGAGGTGTCGCGATACTTGGGAGTGTCGCGATAGTTCGAGATGTCGCGATACTCCGAGGTGTCGTGATAAGTCGTGGGGTCGGTGTGTCGCGATAGGTCGAGGTGTCGCGATACTTGGGAGTGTCGCGATAGTTCGGGGTGTCGCGATAGTTCGGAGTGTCGCGATAGTTCGAGATGTCGCGATACTCCGAGGTGTCGCGATAGGTCGTGGGGTCAGGGTGTCGCGATAGTTCGGTGTGTCGCGATACTTCGAGGTGTCGCGATAGCTCGGGATATGGTGAATTTTTCAGTTCTGTCTAGTGATCCTAGGAGCTCTCAGCCTGCGTAGTGTCGTGGTGCACTCAGAATTGTGATTGGGTGAAGTTTTCGAGGTGTCGCGATAGCTCGAGCTTGACACCTCGGGACCTGTGCAGAGGAAATCCGTACCTGCTGAGCTTGCTGGAGATGATGATGAAGCTGAAGCCTGCAAGAAACATGCAAAAACACACAAAAACAAGCACACACACTCGCTCTCTCTCAAACTCGCACACAACAAATGAGGGGAATGACAAGGAAGAGGGAATATGTAGTGGAGAAGGAGGTGGAGGTGGAGATGAAGAAGGAGGTGAAGATGGAGATGGAGATGGAGAAAAATCAGAAATTTACCGACTACTTACCATTCCAACGCGTCCTCTCTACGTCTTACCATCACACGCTCGTCCTCAAAGCTCGAATCCCCGGCAACGGCGCCAAAAATTGGTGTAGCTCAGTGATGAGTAGCACCTCCTTTAATGTCAATCCGGGAAGACATGAGGATGGTATGAAGACCTCGAGCAAGTGAAGGCACAAATGTGTGAGTGCGAAGCACACTAACATGCACACACATACACACACACGCGCACACACAGCAAGAATAAAGAGAGTCAGACAATGGAATCACTTCTATTGCAACAAAGTTCTCATACAAGCTCAAAACTACAAGAAGCTCCCCCAAAAATGAGCTCTCTAGCTCTATTTATAGTTTTTGACTAGCTTTGGCCCTGTCCAGACCTAGTGTCCGGCCTAGTTAAAAATTAGGTTCCAGGGTTTATTTGAGGGCTCAAACGAGATCTAAAAAATATGAAAATTGGCAGGCAACTACTTCTAAGGCTCCCCAAGCTCGAGGACTCCTCGACTTGTACAAAATGGAGCTAAAAAAAGGTGAAATGATATTTACAAGGTGATAAGAATCACTTTTAAATGGTGTAGGGGTTTGGAAAAAAATAAAGGGTTGCCTTAGTGCTAGATCTGCATGTATGCCCATATTTGCTTCTTCCCGTATACTACCAACAGCATCGTAACATGCTTTCTGCCTCCTTTTAGCGGCATAAATTCCCGCAACTGCTTGTAGACTTGTTTTTTGTAACTTCTCAATCTGCTCGAGTTACTTAGATAGCTCATGTCCTGTCCACTCATACTATTGTGCTACTCGTAAAGTAGGTACCAAAAAGTCAATTGGCAAGATGCATTTTGTCCATAAACTAGGTTAAAAGGAGTAGTTGCAATGGTTGTTTTGCAAGCTACACGAAAGGCCCAAATTGCATGATGCAATTGTTTGTCCCAATCTGACCTTCCACTATTGACTATCTTTGTCAACACCATACATAACACTTTATTGGAACTCTCTACTTGAGCATTTGCTTGAGGGTGATACGGGGCTGACTTTTTATGAATCACTAGGAATTCATTCATCAAGGACTCGATCACTTCGTTAATGAAGTGCATTCCTCTATCACTTACTATCTCTATAGCTAATCCAAAGCGAGTAAAGATGTTCTCAAAGAGGAACTTGGCTGTGATCTGAGCATCGTTCTTTCTAGTTGCTTTTGCTTCTACCCATTTAGTTACGCAATCAATTTCCACTATTATGTACTCAGCATGTGATCCTTTAGCTAGAGGGTTAATTGGTCCTATGAAATCAATGCCACATTTGGAAAAGGCTTTCGTACAAACCATGGGTCTTAGAGGCATGTCATCTCTTCTCACAGGGTACTTAGCTCTTTGGCATACCTCACAACTTCATACATAGGTTTCTGCATCCATGTGTAGACTTGGCCACCACAAGCCTACAAAGAGAACCATCTTTACAGTTCTTTTGGTTGAAAAATGTCCTCCTGTGGCACCTGCATGTGCCATTTCTAATATGGCTAAGTACTCTCGTTCACGCACACATAGTCGTAGCTGATTGTCTTTTCCTCTTTTGAATAATTGCCTCCCCAATATAACATAGTCCTTACTCATTTCTTCTAGGGATCGCTTCCTAGCTAGGCTTGCTCCTTCCTCATGCTCACATGTTTTTAAGAATCTCACCAATGTCCTACTCCAATCTGGTGCTATCGTGGAGAATTATAATGATGTAAAGTCTTATGGGGTATTTTCTTGACATTTTGAGCAACTACCATCATACTCATGAATATCCTTAGGCATATCAGGCCAATACACTCCCATTTGTTTTAAATCCCTTAGTGTTCCATGGGTTCCCTTATGCATTCTCCATCTATTTACGTGAGCTTGCTCAATCAAGTTCTTCTGTTCGCCTTCTTCTACACATCTCGACAATACACCGTTAGGTTCTTTATGGTACACACTTCCTGCTACAATGTGTAAGTTGCACGATTGTAGAAATTCCTTTCTAGTATCCTTGTTGATTTGATGTTGTGGTCCATGGGTGAGTATTGGAATTAACTTCTTTGCCCACTTAGGACATACTTCCAACTTGAAGAGATAAGTGTGTGGTAAATCATATGCTACTCCGTTAGGTGGTTCTCCATGTGTTAACTTAGACAAATGATCTGCTCTTACATGGATATTTCCTTTTTTTACCACCACTTCGAAGTCGAACTCCATCAGTACAATAAGGCCTAATGGTCTATGAAGAACTTGAACTTGTTGGCTAGAAGGTAGTGTCTAAATTTCTTCACTGCATACACCATTCCTAAACCTTCTTGTTCCGTGGTTGTATGGTTTCTTTCAGCTTGATTGAGTTTTCTGCTCACATAGACAATAGGGTGGTCTAATTTTCCTTCATTTGTAGGTTGAGCTAGAATGCATCCTATTACGTAGTTGGAGGCATCTACATGGATATGAAAAGGCTTATTCCAATTGGGTGTTTTCAAAATAGGTGTTGTGCTGAGTCATCTTTTTAGTTCATTAAACACTTTCTCGCATTCATCCGTCCATGTGAATTGGGTTAATAATCCATAGAGTGGCTTGGCAATTATGGCGTACATGTAATAAATCTACGATAGTATCCACAATGACCCATAAATGCTTGCACTTCCTTCGCATTCTTCGGTCTTGGAAGCTCTAGGATTACTTTAATTTTATCCTCGTCAGTAGAGATTCCGTTCCTAGATACAATGTGCCCTAGGATTTTTCCTTGTCTCACCATAAAGACACATTTTTGAGGATTCAAGCACACCCTATATTGTCAACACTTCTCAAATATCATTCGCAACTTCGGAATATGCTCCTGTCTCTGACCTAACTACGTGCATAAGTCGTCTACGTATACTTCCATACTTTTCCTTAGAAATTCTTTAAAGACGTGACACATCAACATTTAGAAAGTAGCAGGGGCATTTGTGAGTCAAAAGGCATCACCCTAAAAGCATAAAATGCCCATTCAGTTGCAAATGTAGTGTTATGTTGGTCCTCTGTAGTGATAGCTACCTGGTTGTACACAGAGAATCTATCTAGGAAGCTATAGAATTCCTTACCTACAACTCTTTCCAAGAGGTGATCAGTGATAGGTAATGGATAGCTATCATGAATTGCGGCTGCATTTACTTTCTTCAGGTTAATACACTCTTAATTTCCCATTCTTTTTGGGTACGACCACTAAAGGTGATACCCATTTCGTGTGTTCTATCTCGTAAATAAATCTGGCTGCTAATAGCTTGTCTATCTCCTCCTGAATTTTTACTGAATAGACATCATTATACGTGTAAGGGTGTTGCTTCAATGGTTTTACATCAGGTGTCATTGGGATTCGATGAGAACAAATGGATGGATCTACACCTTTGAGGTCCTTGTATGTCCATGCAAACACGTCTCAATACTCTTGAATCAGTCTTATCAATTCTTCTTCCTCTTCGTGTGACACATCTTTTCCTATGTACGTACATCTTTCCTCCCCATTCTCCATGGTCACTATTACTTTCTTCCTTTGTTCCTTGTTGTCATATGCTTGTCCTTCTCTTGCCTCTCTCTTAGGTATTTGAATGGCTATCTTCCTCTCCTCCACTTCATATCTTTTGAAGTGCTCTAGGACTTCAAAAAGTTCTAGTTTTTGTTCTACCTTTTCTAACATCTCTTGATGGTTTGGTCTCATATGAGCTTCTTCTATTGCTAATATCTTGAGCGTTCCTTCTTTGTCTTTGGCTTGAATTGCTTCTAAATACTGTTCCTCCAAATCAAACTCTGGTTCCATCTCTATGCTTTCATACTCTTCCTTCCATTCTTTTTCTAATACTTCTCCTACTTCTACCTCCTAAAGGACTACTATGTAAAAAATTACATCATTACCTTCTTCATCTGCACATCCATTCATGGTTAATACCTCTTCATTTATGCATACATCCAAGGTGGCTAGAATCTCCATCCAACCGTGTGGTTTGAATGCTTCATCAGGGAAAAATTGAGGCATATACATAGGATCCTCTACAGATCGGTAATTTTGATGTCCGATGGGCCATATTTGAGTCTTTTTCTCCTCTCTCTTTGCTTCCTTACACATCCATAGTTGAGCATCTTCGTGCATCCATGATTGGTCGCTTGATCCGGCACTATGAATTTACAAGTCATCCTCTTCCTTGTGTACAAGATTCCATTGTAGTGGTGATACATCCCTATATGAAAATGTATGCAAATTTATCTTGGTAGTAGTTCCTTGATGTTGTAGGTATAAAGCATCTCTTCCCCAGTCTTGTACTACTTTGAGTTGTCTCATGAATGGTCATCCTAATATCATTTCATAGTTACTCACTTTTCCAAATTGACATACGGCTAACGTGTGCTCAAACTCCGCTCCACAGGTGGTTAACTTAATTTTCTCTAGTATTTCGAGGCGTCTCTCCACATGGCCATCTGCTAATTGAAGCTTCATACGTGTTGCTCACAGGGCTGGCTTTCCCCATTTCTCCCAAATTTCTTTGGTGGCTATGCCTATACCTGCTCCTATGTCTAGAATGGATTTAGTCATGTATCCATTATATGTGATAGTAAACATGTGTTGCCCTCGTCTCCTTCACTAAATTCGTCGAATTTATCCACATGGATTTGTATAGTAGAAAGGGCTTCAGTTTCTTTACTTTCCTTTTTATTCTCCTCATTCTCTAACTTCAACTATCCCGCTAATCGTTTCCATATTTGTAGCTTGGCTCGTAGTAATTCTTCCATGGTCAACTGACATCATACTTTGGTCTTCTTGAGTTCTGTTAGATTGTGAGAGGTCTTATCTGAAGACTCATTTTCCTTTCCTCGCACTGTGAGAGCATGGAAGGTTATTGACCCTTTCTCATATTCTTCCATTTAGTTCAGTAGGGTAGAAATGTTGTGTACTTCTTCCCTGTTTCAGTCTAACATGGAAACCTCTTCATATACTTCATCCAAATTTGGAGTCGTCTGGTTTTCTTCAATATTCAACTCCTCAAAGGGTGGTCTTGAACTTCCATTCTTTTTCCAACGGTCTTCTTGAATCTTTGCCCACAACTCTTGTGGCCAATCAGCTTCTAATTCAAGGATTATAGAAATTGATTTGCCCTGAGTGCTCTGTTGTTCTTCCTTACTATCTTTCTCATTAGGTGTTCCTATTGGTTTCTGATCATTCTCCTTAAAACACTCATTGTATTGATTCTCTGATATTCTTGTCTCTGAGAGGATTGGGATAGTCTTTTCTAGAGTGGCTTGAGCTACCTCTATGAGCTTTCTGCATATCGCAAGTCTCTCCTTTTCTAACTCCCCTTGTGGGTAGAGTTTCTCATGTTGATCTATGGTTGTTCCAGTCATGATTCTAGCTTTGTAAGCTTTCAGCCACATGTCTAGGTCATTGGGTCTTGGGTCTGCTAAGATTGATCCTGGTTTGTCTAGTTCCTATGTACGAGAGATGTAAGTGTTGTATTCTCTTGTATTTCCAGTTTCTCAGGTTTCTTATCATCTTTCACGTTCTTCTTGTCCTCCTTACTTTTTTTTTCATCCATTTGTTTCTAAGTTTTTCCCTTCTATCCTTCCAATTTTGGGTCTTCTTTGTTTGGGTACTCTCACGTGGGTCTTCAGAATCTCCCACTACCTATATTTTGGGTTCTAGGGTTTTATCCTTTTCTTGTTTAGAGTCTACTTTCTTTCTCTCTTGTCCTTTGGCTTGTGCTCGTGTGATAGCTTTTAGTGGCACTGTGGGCTCCTTGTCACTGCCTGATGATTCAATTACCTCGATCACATTGATTTGTGTTGTGTTATGAGTCTTATTAGGATTCTTTGGACAATCTCTAAATATGTGTTCCTTTCCACATTCATTGCAGTACCCTTCCCAAGTCCTAGGATGTGGTGGGTTGTATGGCAGAGTGCATTCTCTTATGAAGTGGTCTCCTCCACATCTATAGCATGTTCCTTTTGGCACAGCTAGTCTAATGGGAGGTCTCAGTTCTGCTTGAGGTTTCGGTGCAGTGTACATTAGGGTTGTAAACTCGTAACCATGGTCCTATAAGTCATAAGGTTGGTCATACTCCATCAGACTGGTGTCATAGGGGTAGTATTCTCCTTAGGTTTGCTCATATCCATGAGTCGTCATTTTTGTGCTAGCTAAGGGTGTAGCTGGCACTATGGCTCTCTCCATGTTTTCCTCTGGTTGAGTGTATTTAAGTGGCACTATGTTATGTGGAAGGGGTGGTTGTTGTCCTAACACTGGCTGAGGTTGTCCATATTGCCCTTGTTCATATGGTCTAGGAGGTCCTTGTGGGCCTAGATAGGAGTTGTATCTTGGGGGCTCTCTTCCTTGTTCTCTAGGAGGGTATCCATAAGGCCTATACTGAGGTTGATTTAAGGGCCTTGACTATCTGTTGAATGGGCGGTTATCAGTAGTATGGTTAGTGTATTTTTGTTCAATATGACAATATAGGTTGGGTGGTTGAGGTGGTTGCCTATTGTATGGATAAGCTTGAGGCATGCCTATTCCTCCTCTTGCATAGATGTGAGATGGATGATCTCCACCGCATAAGCTGCATCGTCGTAACATGGGTATTCTCATTTATGGGTTCTGGTAATTCCTTTGTCCATGGACTCCTAACTTCTTAGCCACCAGTTATGCTAGCTCCTCTACATTATTGGAGTTAGATGTCAATGTACTTCTAGTGTTGTCTGATTTAGTAGGGCTTGGTGTACTTTTGAGGTCATCAGCTAGGTTTTCCTCTAGGTCAATACATTCTTGAAGACACTCGCTCAATGTTTGGAGTCGTTTCACGCAAACTAGGGTTCTCAACATCCCATTAGTCAATCCATCCAAGAACAGGGACATCATTTTTTACTGGGAGGGTCTTTCTGTTGTTGGGCATCTATCGACATATTGACTAAATCTTCTGGCTGCTATTTTCACGGTTCATTTGGGTTTTGTTTGAAGCTATGGATTAGGGATGATGAGTTGTGTTTAATCCCTCTCTTGGTGAATTCTCCAATGAACTATTGAAAAAATTGCTCAATATTTCCAAATTGATTTGGATCCAATGGTTGGAACCAAGTCAAAGCTGTACCTATGAGGGTAAGTCCAAAGGATTCATACTGCACAAAGAAGTCATCCACTTGCTCGGCTTGTAATACCTGTTTAAACTCCTTGATGTGGTCATATGGTTCTCCCCTTCCATCATAGTGATTTCTCATACATTTGGCGACTTGAATTGGTCTCAACCTTCTTATCGGTTCTGGTGGTCTGGGCATCACAGGAATTGCTGGTCTAAATGGAGGCATTCTTGGTTGCACACTTGGTTGTGGTCTTGGTCTAATGGGTGGACGGTTCATGTTGCCTATTCTTGGGTGGGTTTGGCTGTGTGGCTGCACTCCTGGCATTGTGAATTGCACATGGGAGTGGGCACACATCATTGGCTCGTTTTTCCTGACATTGTATTCTTTAGCTCTTGATGCGATCCAAAATGGATTGTGAGAGGTGGTTGTCTATTCTCGAGGAGGGAATACTGGCAACCCCATATGCTTTAATTGAGATCTATCAACAGCATCTACCGGCCAATACCTTCTTTGGTGATGGTCTAGGTATGTGACTCTAGACTCGTCTTTGGGATCCTTCAACTCATAGAAAGTCATTGGGCTTACTACCTATCCTCGTGTGGGTGAGTCAGTTTGTAATAGTAGTTCTAACCCATGGATTAGGTATACATCCAACAGGTAGTCATCTTGAAGTATCAAATCCCCTCTCAAGACTCGAGTCACCACTGACTTACCTCTTGGTGTAGCTACTAATTCTTTAGGGTTAGGTCTTCCCAAGGTTCCTTTTCCTTCCAATTATCCTCTCTCGTTGATCCGATCTGAGTTTTTTGTTACCATGTAGATGTGAATTAATTTGTCCATGTAGACTCCTCCTTCATACTTGACTACAAGTCTGGGCACTATTGCTGAGTCAGTAGAGTTTACCATCCTTGCAATAGACCTATTTAAACCATCCAGGTAAATAGGGATCCCTTACGGATTGATGGACACATATTGCAGAGAGGTGTGGTATTCCTCCTCTACAGTTGACATAAAGTTCTCCCTAGGTGCAGAACCATGCATGTCTTCTGAGGCCATGGATAGCTCCTGCTCTGGATCACTAGAGGTGTCTATGTAGATAAAGTGATGACTTGCTTGGGCTGCACTTCCTATCGATGAAATGACACTCCTCTGGCTACTTAGCACCCATCCTGATCTCAAGTTCATTCACCCTTCTGGGCTTATGTTGGCTTCCTAATTCCGCTCAATTAGTTCCTCCAACTCTTTAGTGTTTTCCCTAAAATAGCTTAAGTGGTTCTAGACGATAACACTCTTGGCGATACCGCACAGACAATATGATACCGATTGTAGCACGATATGATAACAGAAACCTCCGATGATACGATACCACCAAGTGAGACTATACGATACCAGAATTTACACGATACGATGCCTCAGCACTTGATGATATGATATCAAGTTAGTAGACGATACGATATCGGTTGTAGCACGATACGATACCAAAATTTTGCATGATATGATACTAGCAAATCACACGATACGATACTCAAACTCTCATGATACGATATTGGAACTAGGGATGATGCAATACTAGAATGATGGGATGATACGATACCACTTTTTTGCATGATACGATACTAAAATAGGCACGATACGATATCGAGTTGGTAATATGGTACCAACCTCGCACGCGATATGATACCGCTCGGTCGGACGATACGATACCATGGTTCGGACGATACGATATCGGGTGGACTGTGATACTATACCAACGGCCAATCCACAATCGTGTTGTACAACTCACCTTCTAGGATACCTTGCCTAAGCTTTGGGCTCACTAGAACTTTTCCTTGCTTGTTGGACATGACACCACTACTGCGATACCGATCGCTACTCTGCTCATCATACCAGTTCTCCAAAGTGATCCATTAAACTAATTTTTTTTTGTTTTTATAGCTTTTGAGTTGCCTAAGACCTAAACTGAACTATTTTGACAATTTTTTGGGATTTTTTCTTGGTGTAATCTACTTCTCCCTACTCTACTCCTCTCTGTTACCTAACCTCAACTCTTCCCTTACTTCCTCACTCTTAACCCTAAACCCAAAAACTCATTACACACACCCCAAGAGTGTGAAGTAACAAGTGCTCAAGTGCTTGACTACTTGCCACTGAACGAATTCACCTCTACAAGTACGATTCCTTCACTCCAGAACTATAACCATCACAAAGGCACCTCGGATAAGTTTCTTCCCCGGAAACGATGCCAAAAACATGTGTACCTAAGTCGTGAAGCCTTAAGGACTTGTGTTGATGAAACTAGATCTCAATTGCCCCACAAGTGCATATATTAGTGGATCGATACATGTTTAATTATCAATCCGAGGAACCATGTGAACCAAGTGTATGAGGACGTATGCACACATGATGGAAACTAAAGTGACTGAGCTACAATGCATGTGGAAGACTTAACTACCTCTTTAACTCACTTATCCTCTAAAAATGTATGCTACCATTTACAGTAGTAAGCACAAATTCGAACTTTTCTCTCAGCTCCAAACTCCGAATATGGCCAATAGTGGGTTTATTTCAAAGCTCTCAACAAGATGCATCTGTTGTTGATCTTGAATCTGATAGACACATTTCAAGTTATGAGCAAAATAGTGAATGGTGGGAAGCACCAATACTCACTCCACAACTTGTAATAGCTCACACACACACTATAGCAATTCAAAAGCGATGGTAAGGGATAGATAATAGTTCTACTCACACATTCCAAGCATTGCACACACACAAAAGATCATGGAGAAGGAGGAAATCATAGGAAAGAAGCAAATTCGAAAAATCTTCTTCAATTCTTCACAATGGCAAAAAGTCTCTTACAAGAGTCACAAAGTGACTTATATACATGTGCCCTAAAAATGGTCCTTTCACACAAGAGACCAAAAATTTATTGGCTAACTCTAACTTCCTACTATTTTACAAGAGTTATGTTACAATGGGATGGGCTTATGCATCTAGAGGAATCCTCTAGTGCATTTACATAGCTTCAGGGGAGTTCCATAGGATTTTGAAGAAGAAAATTTATGCTCATTAATTTGAAAATTTTGGGGCTCCTTTTTTGTGCCCCTTTTCTCTGCAACAGATGTGTACTTGGTACATGGATGAGACGTACTCTTACAAACTAATTCACTGATGCAAGGAGAGGGCATCAACCCATTAACTATATGAGCTAAGGGATGTGGAGGATGCATCTAGAGTTACATACCTAGACTAGAATCAAAGGAGATATTGGCCAGTAGACAAAGTGGATAGGTCATAGCTAAAGTATATGGGGTTGCCTGTACAAGGACAAAGGAACTACCAGAATCCCCCTATGAGGGTGCCAATGTTAAGAAGATGCATAAATTGCGATGGAGATCATCCATCCCATGTCTGCACGAGAGGAGGTTTAGGGTTGTCACAACCTTACCCCTATAATAGACAAACAACTCAGGACCTAACATGTACTCTCACATTGAGCAAAAGTACATGTTGGGGTTCAGCAACACATAGCTACTACTCACACCACAAACTCTCAAAAAACTAATCTCAACACTGATCTTCACACACATAGAGAAAACACTCACAACATTACTTCATATTCACCACTTCCATGCTATTCCAGCATAATATCTAACGAGAGTTTGCTCAAACAGACATAGAGTTGCACATGCTGAGTAAGAAAGACAAAATACTTCATTAAAGTTCTTCAAATAATAGAAATTACAAGGTAGGTAGTAGTAACACTTCTCTAAAATGATAATACTAGAGAGCATTGATAATACTAGAGAGCATTGATCGTATTCTTCTTCTTGTCAAACAGACACTTCTTCTTGGACAGATACTCTCATCTATCATGAATACAATATGTTCTCTAAAAGACCTACTCGCACGAACAAAAAACAATGAACATAATCACACGACATCCACACATAACTAATTTTGTAACTACTTATTAAAATTCCGAGTGAGAAACGTCCTATTCCACAAAATTCCGATTCATCAGACCTTCAGAAATCTAACTCACTACTTATTCTTCCAATTTCTCTCCCCTCAACACTTGGCACTGCCGGGTGGGGGATTTTTTCCAAAAATCAAGGACAAATTTACAATTCCTTAATAAAAAACTATGACACTAAGTTCTTGTGGAGGGAGAATCAAGCAAATAGAGGAGAAGAAGAAGATCGAAGACCAAAATGGCTCAATAAAGAAGAAGCTCAATAAGAAAGAACTAACCTCTGCCCAAAGCCCCGTAGGGGCATGCATGAGGCTACAACACCAAAGAACCAGGTCCTAAAGCGTGGAAATAAAGAAAGATAACAACCATGACTTTTCATGGGAGGTTGCACACAGCTTCCTCATCCACTTAATGCAGGAAGTGGAAAGAAGTAAACAGGATCCAGGCAATACAACAGAGTCAGATGTGGGAAGACAAAGACATATCCGAGGACCAAAAGTTAGAAAGGGGAGAGGTTGAGAAGCAGAAATGCGTGACTAAGAATGTCAAGTTCTTAGCCACTGGTTGTGTGTATGGCAGCCCAAATTAACATAGCAAATGAAGGCATGAAGCAAAGCCTATCAAGGGATGACAAAGACAAAGAGTGGGAGAGTGTTGCAGAGAAAAGAGGCACAGAAAGGGAGCCCAAAATTTTCAAATTAATGAGCATAAATTTTCTTCTTCAAAATCCTATGAAACTCCCTTGAAGCTATGTAAATGCACTAGAGGAGTCTTCTAGATGCACAAGCCCACATCATTGTAACATAACTCTTGTAAAATAGTAGGAAATTAGAGTTAGTCAATAAAGTGTCGGTCTCTTGTGTGAAAGGACCATTTTTAGGGCACGTGTATATAAGTCACTTTGTGACTCTTGTAAGAGACTTTTTGCCGTTGTGAAGAATTGAAGAAGGTTTTTGAATTTGCTTCTTTCCTGCTGATTTCCTCCTTTTCCATGATCTTTTGTGTGTGTAATGCTTGCAATGTGTGTGTAGGACTGTTATCTATCCCTTCCCTTCGCTTTTGAATTGTTGTAGTGTGTGTGTGTGTGTGTGTGATCCATTACGAGTTGTGGGGCGAGTATTGGTGCTTCTTGCCATTCACTATTTTGCTCTTAACTTGAAGTGCATTTGTCAGATTTGAGTGAGATGACCCATAGATGCTTCTCGTCAAGAGCTTCGAAAAGAACCCGCTACTAACCATATTCAGAGTTTGGAGCTAGGAGAAAAGTTAGAATTTTTGCTTACTACTGTAAATGGTATCGCGACATGCATTTTCAGAGGATTAGTGAGTTAGAGAGGTAGTTAATTCTTTTCACATGCATTGTAGATTAGCCACTTTACTTTCCATCATGTGCGCACACGTCTTCATACACTTGGATCTTATGGTTCCTCGTATTGATAATTAAATGTGTATCGATCCCCCACTATATGCACTTGTGGGGTGATTGAGGTCTAGTCTCATCGACACAAGTCCCTAAGGTTTCATGACTTAGGTACACATGTTTTTGGCGCCATTGCCTGGAGCCTGTTTACTTCTTTCCACTACTTGCATTAAGTGGATGCAGACGCTGTGTGCAACCTGGTTGTTATCTTTCTTTATTTCCACTCTTCAGGACCTGGGCCTTTAGCGTTGTAGCCTAATGTGTGCCCCTACGGGGCTTTGGGAAGAGGGTAGTTCTTTCTTATTGAACTTCTTCTTTATTGAGCCGTTTTGGTCTTCGATCTTCTTTGTCTTCTCTTTTTGCTTAATTCTCCCTCCATAGTGATGTTTGTGCACAACACCGATATGGACCACTCCTTATGGGAATAAACAATTCCATGTCCATGTAGATGCATCCAATTATGCAATAGGATGTGGTTCACTATACCCTTTTCAATTCGCAACAAATGCTATTGCAAACTAGCATCAATGTGAAATCCATGCATAGATATCATGATTTTGTCAAACACTTGAAGTGTTCTTGGAGAAAAAGAGCTTAAAACTGATTGGACCTCTTAGTGAATTGGGGGTATAAAGGATTCGAAGGAGGACAAGAAGGGTGAAGGAAGTGGTCTTGTGCCTTCTGTCAGAGGATGGAAGAGAAGGGGAGCCCCATTAGTTCGTACGGGGGGAAATCAATGCATTTTTTTTTTCAAAGACATCGACAGGGAGTTTTTCTAGGAGGCTTTTAATTTTATTTCCGAGGGAGGCGATCGGGGGTTATGTGCATTCAAAAGGGGGGAGGCTAGGTGGCTGAAGTCTCATTTTTGTGGTATGCTCATAGCGATTGATGGGAGGGTGCCATTCTATAGGCAGTGTTTTTGGGGTCTTCTTGTGTAGGTATTGCAAGGAAGGAGATCAATTATGTATAGGCTAGACGAGGGGGAGATAGGCGACCGCTCTTTGTTGTGGGGACCTATGTGTAAGAACAATAGAAACGAGAAAAAAAAAGGTTACTGAGTTTACAAAGAATCGAGAAGAAAGTGGGATGCTACTATAAGAAAGGGGAAACAAAGTTCTCGGGATAGAAAAAGATTCATATGCACTAAAAAATAATACACAGAAAAGGGGCTAACTAGAGGAACTTTGAGCAATCAAGTGGAGGTGTTTTCCTTCCTAAAGTAGCTCACTTCAAGCACTAGTTATGTGAGAAGGTTGTGAGTGTTGGCAAGGATGAAAACGGAAAGGTGGCTCAAGATAGGAATTTACTCTCATATGTGGTGGTACTTTGTACTTCGGGAAATTATTCAGCTCTTACTTCAGTTCAGTTAATCCTCAATAGAGTGAGCTATTCTAGACATCCGTCTTCTCTGTGTGTTTTACTGCATTTGTGCTCCTTGTGTGTGCTTCTCGTGTGTCTCTAGCACTTCTACACACACCCAACAGTGGTATCAGAGCAGGTTCATCACCTTCTCAAGTTTCGGTTTTTTGCGTCATGGCACGCATGCACTTTTAATAGTGCAGGAGCATAGAACAACGAATTTCAGCAGCCAAGAAACATTTGCAACTAACATTTCCAATAGTTGCACTGAAGTTTTACCCCCATTTCGAAGCCATTCGTGCAGTCAGAATCACCATCAGAGTGACAGTTTGTGAGCTGAAATTTCAGCATTCATCAAAGTAAAGGTTTTGTCACATTCTTGTTCTTTAGTGAAATGGCGGGCAATAATGACTTGTTTGGCATGCATCAAGCTGAAGATAAGCTTGATGGGACCAACTATCCGATGTGTTCTTACATGATGAAGCATGTTCTTGTTGCAAAACAACTTTGGAACATAGTGGCAGATGTAGATCGAAGACCCGCATGTTCTTCTACTTCACAGTCTACTATCACAGATGGAGCTTCTTCTTCAAATACAGTGGTTTCTCCTTCTCCACCTACATAGGAGCAGCTTAGATGGGATGGAAAAGATGCTCAATCTCATGCATTGATTGTGCTTTCTGGGAAGCATCATATAGTTCCACACATTCGATCATGTTCTATAGGATTTGAAAGAGAAATTGGCAAACATAGATGAGATTATTCTGGATGCATCATTCATTTCTACTTGCTGAAAGGATTACCGAAATCTTTTCAAAGCTTTGTTACTACACTTTTTTTGGTTACAAAAGGAAATCCTAATATGTATGCATTTGATGAGGTTGTGTCGCTTCTTTTGCAAGAAGAGCAATCTAGAGTGAATAGGAGTGGTTTGATTGAGGGAACGCAAGCACTTGCTATCTCACAAAAGGGGAAAAGCAAGTATGGTTCAACTTTGGGTTCATCAAAACCAAAGCCTCAACCAATCTCTTCCACTCATTCCTCTAATGATGTTGATTTGAAAAAGAAGAAGAGATGCAAATATTGTCGAAAGGCTAGTCATGCTATTAATGAGTGTAGAAAGCTTGCTAAACACAATGAAAAGAAAAAGGAATCCGGCATGTCTACTGCTACAAATTCAAAAAAAAACGCAAATGTTACATGTCATTATGATGCATCTTTGCATTCTAAATGTATGGTTGTGAATGAGACTGATTTGGATTGGTTCTTTGATAGTGGTGCTTCAAAGCACATAACTTCATGCGAAAGATTTTCTGCATCTTTGAAAGATACGCCCAAAGGAGGACATGTGGTGTGTGCAAACAATGCCTCTTATCCTATCATTAGAGTAGAAGAAATTGAGCTTATGGCTCCAAATGGATGAAAAATGCATTGTATGTACGTGGTATAAAGAAGAACTTAATTTCACTCCCATTGATTGCCAAAGCTGGAATTCATGTACACTTTGTTGATGATAAGTGCATGGTTCATGATTTCAGCAATGGTGATATTATCGTGATGTTTGGTACATTATGTAATGGTTTATATCGCATGGATACATACACGAGGGCTGCCCCAAATGCCTTGGTTGCTCATACTTCTTCCATGGTTGAAATGGAGCTTTGACATGCTCATTTTGGTCACTTGAACTTCAATGGTTTGCTTTACTTGCAAAAGAAGGACATGGTTATTGGTTTGCCTACACTTGAGTCCATTGAAAAGCATGCATGTGAAGGTTGCATTCTTGGAAAAATGCATCGTGCTTCTTTTCCAAAAGATAGTCATACACACACTACAAAAAATCGCAGCTTGTTCATAGTGATGTATGTGGTCCGGTCAAGACTCCATCTTTTGGGAATCATGTATATTTTGTTACCCTCATTGATGATGCTACTCGCCATACATGGGTGTATCCTATGAAAGTTCAAAGCATTTTTACTTATGGTTGAAATTTTTTCTTCATAAAAGCTTTTGACTCTATGCACGGATCGTGGTGGTGAATACACGTCACATGAGTTTAATGCTTTTCTTCGTGAAAGAGGTATTTCACACCAATGTACGGTGCCATATACACCTCAAAAAAATGGTGTTTCCGAGCGTAAAAATAGAACACTTCTTGAAATGGCATGATGTATGGTTAAAGGAAAGCATCTTCCTGATATGTTTTGGATTGAAGCAATCGTGTGTGCAAACTATGTGTTGAATTGCTGCCCTACAAAAGCATTGAGATTCATCACTCTTTATGAGGCTTGGAATGGACATAAGCCTATGATTAGTCATATGGGCATGTTTGGTTGTTTGTCATATGCTCTTGTGCCATCGCAACAACGTCACAAACTTGATTAAAAGGCAAAGAAATGTATATTTGTTGGTTATGGTGCTGAAAGTAAGGGATATCTTTGTACCATCCATTGACAAACACAACTATTGTGAGTCGAGATGTGGTATTTGCTGAAGAGCATATGGTTTGTCGCTTGCATAAAGCCTTGTATGGTCTTAAGCAAGCTCCACATGCATGGTATGACAAAATACATAAGCACTTGGTTGCTCTTGGCTTCACATGTAGTTCAATTGAAAGCACACTCTATGTACGCAAAGATGGGGCTGATCTTATAGCGCGTGTTCTTTATGTCGATGACATACTCTTGATTGGGTCATGTGATGCAAACTTGACATTCTTATGGCTGATTTGCAGCATACTTTTGATGTCACTTATCTTGGTCTTTTGAGCTACTATCTTGGCATCCAATTTGTATCCGTTGAGGGTTGAATTGTTATGCATCAAGCAAAGTATGTTGAAAAACTACTTTAGTGTTTTGACTTTGAGGATTGCAAGATAGTTTCCACACCACTTTAGACAAGATTTAGATTCTCAGTTGAGGATTCCAGTGATGCATTTGACACTTCTCTTTATCAGCAAGTTGTGGGATGTCTTACATATGCATGCAACACAAGGCCGGATATACAATATGCAGTTTCCCAGTTGAGTCGATTCATGCATAGCCCTGGCACTAAGCACTAGCAAGCTGTAAAATGTGTGTTTAGATATCTCTGAGTCACTTTGAGCTTAGGTCTCTTTTATGGCAAAGATATGCAGCCATGCTTGTATGCTTTTATAGATAGTGATTGGGCTGGTTGTTATGATACTTGCATGTCCACTATTGGTAATTACTTTTTCCTTGGAGACTCATGCATATCTTGGTTGAGTAAGAAGCAACCTATAGTGGAGAGATTGAGTTGTGAAGCTGAGTACATGGCATTTTTCACAGCTACAATGGAGTGTATATGGTTGAGATGCCTATTGATGGATCTTTGGATGGAGATTGATGCTATTATGCATATTCTCACTGATAGTCAGAGTGCGTTGCTTGTTGCACGAAACCTAGTGTTTCATGCATGGACCAAACATATTGAGGTGCATTATCACTATGTGAAAGAGTGCCTTCATGCAGGAGATATTGATTTGGTATATGTGCCTACACAAGATAATGTGGTAGACATATTCACCAAAGCTATTCCACGGGAAAAGTTTGAAGCTTTTCACAAAGCTTTAGGCTTATGACCTTGTGGGGGCTGATCTATCACTCCCTGTATGTGTTCACTGTTGGAACATCAAGCTTACACTATTCTTGAGGTGTATTTGATCTACATCAAAAACTATCGCTTGGATTACATCAAAAGAATATTCGTTGGAGAGTTCTTTTACCTATGCTCATTTATTGTATTTTTTTGAGAGATTTTTCATGGATCTTTTACCATTGTAAAAGCCTTGAGGTTTACACATGTAAAAGTAGAAAAAGAGAGCACAAATCCCATGAATTTATGGTGGTTGAGTTGTAATCAATCAAGCAATCAATCACCTAAAAGTAGATCAAACTAGATCTTCACTTTTCCTAGATTGTAGGAAAGTGAATTGATTCCCTCCAACAACCATTCCCACCTTCATTTGAATTCAAAATTCAATTGTAGAAGTTATGGAGAACTTCTAGAGTCTATATAAAGAGTTGAAATCACTTGTACAATACATGGAAGCAATATACATACACTTGTGATCATCATTGTCTTGCTCCTTCAATTTTCTACATCATCTTCTTCACCAACAGTAATCTTGCAGAGGCCATTTCTCTCTCTCTAGAACTCCAAATTTGATGAAAGATGGTCCATTGGAAAGATATTAGTGTCTAGTTTATGCATGTAAATGTTCATAGCATTTGGTTGAGTATATTGGGAGAAATCTCAATTTTTCTGTCTCAAGGTCAATCTCTACATATTCCTGAAAAATAGGAGGTACCACCGTTGAGTGTCTAATTCATTCCTATAGAATATTTTGCTTATTCCTTATAGTTTTGTGCATTCTATACACTAGACCCTATGTGTATCACTCCCATAAAAGGATTTTTTCAAATTGTAATCATGCTGGTCGCTATGAGCATTTGAAGTTCATTGTCTCTTCCATAGATAGTAAGTTTTTTGAGCTAGTCGACACGCAAACCTATCTGTTTTGTATCGACTCTTCATTCTTGATGTTCCAAAGTACATAGTGCATTTCTTTGCACTTATCGCATGCCAATAAGGTCTATTTGAGTCTCCATAAGCTCAAGGTCTGCTCTTGTGCTGGTTGTTTGGACCAAACTTTGTCGCTTCAAAACACACTTTTCTACCTCCTACAAGCTTCCCCAAGTTCTTTCATTCGCATCATTCGCTCCACCGGGGTTTGTTACACTTATGTGTTCCTTGAGTAGCTTTGATTTAAACCTTTTCCCTATACATGGGCACTTTTTACTCTAGTGCTGGTTAGAGGTTCTTTCCCCATGTTACCACATACTTGATACTCTCATATGTGGTGGTACTTTGTACTTAGGGATATTATTTAGCTTTTACTTCAGTTCAACTCATCATTAATAGAGTGAGCTATTCCAACAATCCATCTTCTCTGTGTGTCTTGTTATGTTTGTGCTCCTCGTTTGTGCTTCTTGTGTGTCTCTCTCGCACTTCTACACACACCCAACAATAACAAGTAATAGGTTTAATTACCTATTCACCTCGATTGGTTCGCCTTTAATATTGCTCATATGAATGATTTGGATTAGAAATTTTACAGTTTCTTGCTATTTGTTTTGTTGCACATTTTTTAAATGTATAAAGGAGACGGTATGCCTGTGCTAATCTCTCATGAAGCACTTGATTATATGGTACTTTAGCTTCTGTATGAACTAGTTGTTGGATGTATTAGAGATTGAAATGCTCATCACTTTGGAGAGAGCATGCCAGATTGTGAGAAGAAGGAATAGTGGATGGTAGGCCAAGGACATGAGTGAGTAAAGGGAAGAGTAAGAGAGAGTAAGTGAGGGAAAAGCAAAAGGGATTGGAGTAAGCGTGCATATAGGAATGGTGTGTGAAATGAGTGAGAAATAGAAAAAGAGAGTGTGCGCGTGGGCATATGTATGAGAGTGGGTGTGTGTGAAAAGTGTGAGGAAGAAAGTAAGTGTGTGTGTGGTGGAAGAGTGAGAGTAAGAGGGAGAGTGGTGTAGGTGAGAGTGAATAGAGAAAGACTTGGGTTGTGGGAGAGAAACAGAGAAAGAGAAGTTTTACAAGAGGGAAGGGAAACAAGGGACTATTGAAATTGTGTGTGCATGTGAGGCTACATCTGGCTAGGAATGGGTAAAGAGACTGAGGGTAAATTTCTTAGGGTTGAAGTTAAGCTGATTGTTAAGACTAGGTTTGGATGCACTCTACACTAGAATGCAGGCCAATGTTCGGGGATAGTGTAACTAGTAAGGAAAGGTTGAAGTTAAACTTAACCTGGACTTAAGGGAGATTTGAAGACCCTAGTTAAATTTTTGTTTGGAGTAGAACTCGAGTAGGGCTGAATTTTTGGCTCAAGGGTAACCTAGATCAAAATTGATCTCATTAAGGATCGAAGAAATGGGTGTATCTGTGCATATTCATGAGCTTGAGATGAGCAAAGTTTGCCCAAAAATAGGAATATAAGCAATTTAGTGGAAAAAAAACCACCTTTTCTCGGCTTCATAAAGAACCTTCATTTGGCACACCCGGTGGGGTTTGTCTTAATACATCTCATAGAGATTACTATGAGTTCGCTTGGTGCCCCAATCGTGTGGCACAATGATTTGGTGCCACAGTTGCCTTGATCCTTGTTAAAGAAATAGTGCAATGAAGGAAAATTTGGGGTTTTGAGAAGATCGACGTGAAGCATATGAATCTTGGATGGAGTGATAGGTGACATGCATTCGATAGAACAGTGAGAGGGCATGTGAATAGACATCCTCGATTTGGCCCTACCTCAAACTATGTGAGATGCTGGTGTTGCGAGGAGATTGGACATATTGCCAAATTTTATCCTCGAGTATCTACTCCTTTGGACTTTCTTCCTATGTGCGCAAATTGAGGAAAAAAGAGCTTATGTGTGCGAGGTAAAAGAGATCTCTATCGCGAAGGGCAAACGGAAGGAAACTAGTTCTTCTCTCTCTTCTCTCTATGTGGATGTTGAAAGCGGTGACGCTTCTCTGTCAATCGAGACCTCGAGGATAGCCAGGGACATCTCCAAAATGATAAATCCTATTAGCATAACCAATAGTTGTGAGTGTCTAAAGATAGAAGAGGAACTTGGTTATGCGAGTGAAAATAAAGCTAATGAATCTCAAGGTCAAGTCTTAGAAGAACTTGTAAAAATTCTACAATGTTAAGTAAATTGGATACGTGAGGAGCGAGAGTGAAAGGGCCACGGTTGAGAGATTAGAGAAAAATCAATCAAAAATAGAGGAATTCATGGGGAAATGGGAGGACCAATTTGACATTCATGGAAAGCAAAAACAAAGACTTAGCACATTCGGAGGAGTGATAGAAGAGAGGAACAATTTGAAGAGGACTGTAGAAGCCTTGGATGGTCGATTAGAGAAGAGTTTTCAAGAATTAAATCAAAGAGTTGGAGAAGTAGAATCAAAGGGGGATGAGTCAAAAAGCAAGGTGGATAATCTCAGGAGAAGAATATCAGAAGAGATAGATCTTTGGGTGAAGAAGGTTGATAAAAATGATCAAGAAAATAAAGATGGAATTGGGGAGTTGCAAGGGAGACACATGATGTTGGGAGAGAAAATAGAGAGATTATCTGAATTATTTGAGAAAATAGAGAATGTTCTTCAAGAAAATGAAAAGAGGATTCATGAGATGGAACCAGAGAACGCAAAGTTGCAGAAACAGATGATGTATATAGATTGCAACATAGCACAATATCAAAATGAGGTGGATCAAAATACATGAAGATTAAGGGAACTAGCTAGGGAGGTAGAAAAATTGAGGAATGAACAAAATGAGAGTGCACAACACCTTGCAAAGTGCCTTTTTTTGATAGAGGACTATTCACAAAAAATGACAAATCAGGTGAATTCTTCATAAAGACGAGTTTGGAGATAAAGGGGGGAATTGGTTGAGGAGGTGTTGAAGAGATGGTTTGCACAACGATGAGGCTCCTAAAGTGGTGCCTGACTCACTCCTTGGAGAACGTTGATCATCGATTGTGGACGAGGCTCGGTAGGAATTTTCGAGGTTGCCATGCTGCATTACGGCTAAGGAAGGGACTTGATAGGGAAATCCAGTTTGATAGGCCTGTTTGCAATTAGTCAGTTATGTCATATAATCATTATGTTGATATATTTAGGTAGTGATGTGTGTGAACACTCTAGGACTGCCGGGGCACTTTTTTCCCTATAGGTTTTTTTCCCCCGGCTTGTATATACGCCTATTGCCCTAATGGGCTACTTATCTTTGTACATTCTCTAGTAATACATTCAGTCTTGTGTGTTGTGCTCCAAGCTTCTTCTTCTTCCTTGTGCTGTTCGCGTGCTTCCGTAGACGTCTAACTCCAACAATTGGTATCAGAGCGGGTCGTTGCTTCTTCTAGGGCGCCGTCGACACTCCTCCGTTTGCAGTCTCAGATTCGCACAAAATTTGGTGAGCATACTCAAGGTGTTTCCGAGATCAAAACAGCTTCGCTTTGTGGTGTCGAAATCGCGATCTGAGCTCGTTTCGGCCTCCGAACGCACTATCGCAGTGCTTGTGCAGGCTATTTCGTCCTTTTGTGCCAAAGGTATATACCAGTTTCTGTTTGCCAGTTTAAGCGTCTCGAAGTCTGCTACAGGTCTAGCAGAACTCGTCTCGGCAGTTCTGTTCAACTTTTTGAGATACAGTCAATTTTCTGCATCAAGGTATTTTAGTCACCGGCCATGGCTGAAAGCAATGATGTATTCCGTATGTTGGCTGTTGAGGATAAGTTGGATGGTACCAACTACCCATTATGGGCTTATATGATGCGACATGTACTGGTTGCAAAAGGATTGTGGAACATTGTGCAGGGTGTTGAAAGACGTCCTGTTACACCTGTAACGACAGATACTGCAAATACAGGTGTTGGAGCTGATGAAGATGGTGTCGAAGATGATATTCCGCAGATTCCTCTTCGTGCTGCTGTTTCTGTTGCACCTACTGCAGAGCAGATTCGTTGGGATGGCAGAGATGCCCAGGCACATGCATTGATAGCTTTGTCTGTCAAACGTGCCATTATTCCTCACATTCGCTCTTGCAGAACAGCAAAGGATGCTTGGGATACACTTACCACTTTGTACCAGGCTAGGAATGAGGCTCGTGTTGCTTACCTCCGAAAACAGTTGGAGAGTGAGCACATGAATGAAGGTGATTCGATGGACAGTTTTCTTACAAAGATCAAAGACCTGAAGGAACAATTGATTTTTGCTGATGAGGTTATACCAGATAGCTCACTTGTGCAGACCGTTCTGAATGGCCTTCCTGATTCATATCAGAGTTTTGCCTCTACTCTTCGATTGATGATGAAAGGCAATCCGAATGCCTTGTCATTTGAGGAATTAGTCTCTGTTCTGTTGCAGGAAGATCAGTCCAGGAAGAACAGGTCCATTATGCGTGTTGCAGATCAAGCTTTCCTGGCTAGTCAGAAGGGCAAAGGAAAATGGAGCTCTTCTACTAGTAAGGAGAAATCTGCAAATGCTGCACAATCGAAGAACCAGGATAAAGATGAGAAGAAATCAGAAAAGCAGAAATTGTTATGCAAGTACTGTAAAGGAAATGATCATATTATAAAGAACTGTCCAAAACTGGCTGCTAAAGAGGCAAAGAAGAAAGAGGCTGGAATGGTTGTTGCAGAGGCCTCTACACCAAAAATAGAGTCTGCAAATCTTGTGCAAGAAGAAGAATGGGCGTTTACTACTGTCTGCAGTTTTGACGCATCTTCTCATGATCAGTGCATGTCTGCAGTAGACTCAGATGTTTGGTACTTTGACAGTGGGGCAACCAAACATATTACCTCGCAGCGCAGTTTCTTCTCTTCACTCGAGCCTGCCCCTACAGGGAATACTGTCACATGCGCCAATAACTCCTCTTATCCTGTTATGGGAGTTGGTAAGATCATTCTGACTACTGCTGGTGGTAGTTCTTTCACTTTGTCAGATGCTTTCTGCCAGGGATCAAAAAGAACCTGTTATCAGTTTCTGCATTAGCCAAGATTGGCTTGGTTGTGAAATTCGTTGATGACAGGTGTACAGTCCATGATCTCTCAAATGGCGATGTGATTATTGCTTCTGGCATTTTATGTCGTGGGCTGTATAAGCTCATAGACTATGAAAAATCTGTGAATGATTCGGCATGTGCAGTTCATGATTCTCAGGCTATGTCAGATGCAAAGCTTTGGCATGCACGCTTTGGTCATCTGAATTTTGCTAGTTTGTTACGCCTGCAGAAATCTGAAATGGTGTCCTCTTTGCCCAAACTTGAGGCACCTGGAAAACATGTTTGTGAAGGCTGTATTTTGGGCAAAATGCAGCGTTCTTCCTTTCCAAAAGATGGTTCAGTTTGGGCTATGCAGAAATTGCAGCTTGTACATAGTGATGTCTGTGGTCCTATGCAGACACCCTCTTTTGGAAATTACCTTTACTTCGTGACTTTCATTGATGATTTTTCCAGGCATGCATGGGTATATCCACTCAAAGCAAAGTCCGAAGTGTTCATGTGCTTCAAACAGTTTTTGGTTTTAGCTGAAAATCTGTCAGCATGTAAAATGGGCACCCTCCGTTCTGATCGAGGGGGGGAATATATGTCTTCAGATTTTAATGCATTTCTGGCTGAACGTGGGATAAAACACCAGTGTACAGTGCCGTATACACCTCAACAGAATGGAGTTGCTGAACGAAAGAACAGGTCACTCATGGAGATGGCGAGGTGCATGGTCAAGAGTCAGGCTTTACCACATAGTTTCTGGCTTGAGGCTGTCATGTGTGCAGCATATGTACTGAACAGGTGTCCCACTAAAGCGTTGCAGTCTATCACTCCATATGAGGCTTGGCATGACCGCAAGCCATCTGTTGCTCATCTGCGTGTTTTTGGTTGTTTGGCATATGCATTAGTGCCTGAACAACATCGCAAAAAATTGGATGATAAGGTAGTAAAATGTATTTTTGTTGGGTACAGTTCTGAAAGTAAAGGCTATCGTCTGTATCATCCACAGAATAAATGCATTCTGGTTAGCCGTGATGTTGTCTTTGTGGAAGATGCTATTCAGCCATTGCTTTCATGTACTAAGGAGACATCTGTTAGCTCCAAAGACATGTATGATACTTTGATGCCTCTTTTTACAGGTGGATAGGCTAGCGCTGGTCCTAATGAGGCAACTTCTCAGCCTTTGCAGGTTTCATATGATGATGCAGATCATTCCATTTCTGATGCAGATTTACATGATGCACTTGTTGATGAGAGAGCTGATATTGAACAGGCAAAAACTATGCCAAAATGGCTGGTGCAGACTTTGCGTGACAACAAATTAGATGCACCTTTGTCATATCGTACTCGTTCAGGCTCTCATAGTACCTCCTTTGCATCAGATTGCTATGCTATGGCTGCATCTAGTCTCTGTGATGAGAATGAGCCTGTTTCTTTTGATAAAGCACAAAATTCAGAAAATTGGATGGCTGCTATGCAATCTGAATATGATGCTATAATGAAGAATGGTACATGGTCTTTATGTGACTTGCCTCCTGGCAAGAAGGCCATTGGCACTAAGTGGGTATACAAGCTGAAGCGTAAACCTGATGGTACAGTTGACAGGTATAAGGCTAGGCTTGTTGCAAAGGGTTATGCGCAGGAAAGAGGCATTGATTTTGATGAGACCTTTGCACCTACATGCCGTATGACTACTGTTTGGAGCATTTGTGCACTTGCAGCCCATCATGGTTGGAATGTACATCAGTTGGACATTAAAACAGCATTTCTGAATGGTGACTTGCATGAAGAAGTGTATGTTTTTCAGCCCCGTGGCTTTGTGCAGAAAGGGCATGAAAACCAGGTGTCCAGGTTAAAGAAGGCGTTATATGGTTTAAAGCAAGCACCACGTGCTTGGTATGAGAAAATACATGCCTATCTGATTGCACATGGTTTTGAGAACAGTCCAACTGAAAGCACCTTATATGTTAAGCGTGCTAATGATGTGCTTTTGATCATTGTTGTCTATGTAGACGACATGCTGCTCACTGGTCCTCTTGAGAAGCATATTGCTGATTTCAAGGCTGATTTGCATGCCTCATTTGAGATGTCTGATTTGGGGCATTTCCATCACTATTTGGGCATTCAGTTTATGCACGTTGATGGTGGAATGGCTTTGTGTCAAACGAAATATATTGACACATTATTGCAGCGTTTTGGCCTTGAAGACTGTAAGCCTATTGCCACTCCTATGGAGACAGGTTTACGATTGAGTTTTCATGATGCTGGAGATGCATTTGATGCTGTTCTCTATCAGCAGGCTGTTGGATGCTTGATTTACTTATGCATTACTCGGCCAGATATTCAGTTTGCTGTCTCACAGATGAGCAGGTTTATGCATTGCCCAGGAGTCACGCATTGGAAAGCGGTTAAGCGCATCTTTCGCTACTTGAGTGGTACTCGGCTACTTGGGTTGTTTTATCCCAAGGGGGGATCACTACCACCAGATTTGCATGCTTTTTCTGACTCAGATTGGGCTGGTTGCTATGACACTCGTGTGTCCACCAATGGTTTTTGCTTCATGCTTGGTAGCTCATGTATATCTTGGTTGAGCAAGAAGCAGCCTACTGTGGCCACTTCCAGTTGTGAGGCTGAGTATAGGGCAGCTTTCACAGCGACTGTTGAGTGTGTGGGGCTCAGACGCCTTATGGCTGATTTGGGTGTTGGCCAGTCTTCTGCCACCACCATCTTCACTGACAGTCAGAGCGCATTGGCAGTTGCGAGGAACCCTGTGTTCCATGCTCGCACTAAGCACATTGAGGTGCATTATCACTATGTCAGGGAGAGGTTCTCTGCTGGGGAGATCAGCTTGGCATATGTGCCCACGTAGGAGAACATTGCAGACCTTTTCACGAAGGCTCTGCCTAGGGAGAAGTTTGAAGCTTTCCGCAAAGCTTTGGGCTTACTTCCTTTTGTGGAGTGATTTCCACATAGCTTGGCACTTCCTTATACATGAGTGCCAGCTCCTTGTTCACCGCATCACTCCCAGGGGGGATTTGTTGATATATTTAGGTAGTGATGTGTGTGAACACTCTAGGACTGCCGGGGCACTTTTTTCCCTCTTTAGGAGGTTTTTTTCCCCCGGCTTGTATATACGCCTATTGCCCTAATGGGCTACTTATCTTTGTACATTCTCTAGTAATACATTCAGTCTTGTGTGTTGTGCTCCAAGCTTCTTCTTCTTCCTTGTGCTGTTCGCGTGCTTCCGCAGACGTCTAACTCCAACACATTATGCCAAAGAAAGTGGCGGTGAAGGGAAGATCGATCTATCAGCTCCAAGTATGTTTTTTGTGTATTTTTATGTATGCATGATGTGCAGGATGGGTAGGGCAAATGCTCCTTTCTGCCTCTCCCTAACTCTCAACATGGAAAATGAAAAAAGTGAAAAAAGAAGAAAAAAAACAACAAAGATAAAAATAAAAATTGTGCATATATGTGCACCAGTGCGCTATGATGGGTTACTAGGCAAGTGGAGTCATCTTGACCGGATGGTCAGGATGGTGAGTTGATGCTAGCTTCATCATAGGCCTAGACCGGTGACGTGTTTATACCTATTTTGTGTTACGACACCATAGCGGGTTGATAGGTGAACCATCTTGGTCTAGTGGTCAGGACCATGAATCGCACCCAGCTTCACTATGGGCTAGTATGTATATATGTGTATGTATATCATGTATATATGTCATTGCATGTTATGTTGTGTTGGTAGACAAGTAGAACCAACCTGGCCGGGTGGTTAAGGCCACAAGTCGCATCCAATTGCAATATAGGCAAGCTCATGAATCAAAATAAACAAAAAAGAAAAGAAAAGAAAAGAAGAAAAATTTTCACCCTTGAGGGGGAGAGACAGAGAGGAGGAGGGTGGTGATCGCCTAGATGGAGGTGTCTTTTGCATGTATGTACTTACAGGGACAAGATGTTGGCTGCTAATAGATCGATCGGCTCGAGACGACATTGACAACGTATAATTATTATATGTGTCTGGCTAGTTTGTTGTAAGCAACTTATCGAATGTTATCGATAGGTCCATTCCAAAGGCAGGTAATGGTGTACGGGCTCCTCATGACTTCTTCATTTGTGTCTCGTTCCATTGTGGTTGATAATTTTTTTGGGATGTGAGTGAGGTTGTGCTTTAGAAGGCATCATTTTTTTTTTTTCATATACACATAGCAGGTATAGAGGGACTTATCGAGTATAGGTGCACCAGAGAACGTGTTTTGATTCTCTTGTCATGTTTTTGGATTTACTTTTTGATGAGTTTGTAGGTGACAAGGATGCGATGATGCGGAAGGACTTTGATAAAGTCTCCAAGGTATGGAAATGTCTTTTGGTGGATAATGATATGAGTGTTGGTTGTCTACAAGTTTTCAGGACATTCTTGGGAGAGTCAGACTTATGATTACATCATTCATGTTTTTGGGTTTTTGGTTTTCTTCAATGCCTTTATGATTGAGATTGTGGGAAGTTTATGAATGACATGTTTTATTGAGGTTTTATTGCAGGAGAGAATGAAATCTGGAAGGATTTGTATGAACAAGTATGAGAAGGTATGAGAGCATCTAAGCTATGGTGCAATGGATGTGAGTATGTGCATGCATGGACATGGTTTATGGTATAGTTGGTAGAATATATCGCATGGTTGATGGAAATTATGTGCATGAAGATTATGTATGAGAAACGATTTTGGTGCATGTTTGTGTGATTGGTCATAGTTGAATGGGTTGAGTGATTAGATTATGGTGTTTTATGTGTCTTCATGAAAGCAAGCTAACCATTTGAATAAGTTACAGGTGAAAAGCAATGTGGCCCAGGTTGTGGAAATGATCCTCAAGGATGACTTTGCAAGCAAGAAGGGGGAGTATGTTACACATTGACTAGTGTAAATATGGTGATTTATTAATGTCATTTTGATGCAGGGAACCAAGAAATAGTATCCGATAGGTGGATGATTCAGTGGTTTATATTGATAGAGATGTGTGCATATGTCAGCAGGGATATGGAAGGAGGCAGTGAAATATTGGGAGCACATGCAATTGGAAGGTATCATCCCAAGTGCCATGACTTGGCTTTTGTCCATGAAATCTTGTAGGACTACAAGGGCTTGGTTGATGGGTATACTCAACATGGTCAAGCAAAACAAGCACTTAAATGTTTTGAGCAGATAAAGACTCAGGGACTGTCACCTAACTCTGTAATCTTCTTTGGTGCTCTGAAAGCTTATGGCAGTACTCGTGCAGTGGATAAGGGTAAAGATCTTCATTTTGAGATTGCTCAGAAGGGACCGTTGGGAAAAGACCCAATGCTTGGGGGTTCATTGGATGACATGCATTGTAGTTGTGGTGTACTCGAAATGGGTTTTGAGAGCATGGTGATATGGCAAAGGACCGAGAAAGGTTCATGCATTTTCCACAGCTCAAATTGCTCTTGGCATCATATCACTAGCTCTTATTTCAACTATTGTAGCTTGCGATCTATTGATAGGTTGGCCATTTTGTGTGTTTGTTGCTCCCCCAATTGTATTGTATACCATACAAATGGGAGGTGTTAATTTAGTGATCAACAATGTCTTTGGGGTGGTAATAGCTCTCTTTATGGAGTGGAATCAACAACAGTCTATTTCAAAAATGAGTTCAATAGCTTCAATCTTGCATTTGTGTTGGCCTTGCTATTTCCCATCATCGCTTTATTTGCCCAAAGAAAGAACATCTATTCACTCTTGGTTTATGACTCACATATTTACATTCGGTTGGGCTTCATGTCCATGCAGCCCTATAAGGATAGTTTCACTATACCCTTTTCAATTCGCAACAAATGGTGCCACAAACTAGCATCAATGTGAAATCCATGCAAAGATATCATGATTTTGTCAAACACTTGAAGTGTTCTTGGAAAAGAAAGAGCTTAAAACTGATTGGCCATCTCATTGAATTGGGGGTACAAAGGATTTGGAGGAGGACAAGAAGGGGTAGTCTACTGCCTTCTATCAAAGGATGGCAGAGAAGGGGGTGGCCCATTAGTTCACATGGGGGAAAATCAATGCATTTTTTTGTTCAAAGACATTGACAGGGAGTTTTTCTAGGAGGATTCTAATTTTATCTTTGAGGAAGGTGATTGGGTGTTTTGTGCATTCAAAAGGGGGGAGGTTGGGTGGTTGGGGTCTCATTTTTAGGGTATGGTCATAGTGACTAGTGGGAGGGTGTCATTCTGTAGGCAATGTTTTTGGGGTCTTCTTGTGCAGGTATTGCAAGGAAGGAGATCGGTTGTGGGTTGGACGACGGGGAGATAGGTGATCACTCTCTATTGTGGGGACCTATGTGTAAGAACAACAAAAATGAGAAAAAAGGCTTATCGAGTTTGCAAAGAATCAAAGGGAAAGTAGGATGTTGCTATAAGAAAGGGGAAACAAAGCTCTATGGATAGAAAAAGAGTCATATGCACTCATAAGCAATACACAAAAAGGGGGTTAGCCCACAATTTGGTTGGTTTTGATGCACTAATGTGGTTCTATTTGGCAGGAAAATACATTTGATTTCAGGTACTTGAGGCATGAGTTTGATAATTGATGAGCAGCATGTGGAGATATTGATTGCAAGGATGTGGGAGTATGGATGAGGCCCAAAGGGTTTTTGATAATTTGCCAATCCGGAATGTGGTAACATGGAGTGTGATGATTGCTGGATATACAGAACTTGGACATGGACATGCTGCACTCACACTGTTTGATAAGATGTTACAAGAAGGTATCAAGCCAGATGGAGTGATCTTAGCGTGCCTTTTGAAGGCTTGTGGCAGCATAAAGTCAGTGGAACATGGGAATATGTTATATGAGGAGGCGATCAGAAATGGATTTGAGAAAGATGTATTTGTAGGGAATAACATCTTCTACATGTTATGCACATAATGGACAAGGTGTACTAGCTCTTCAGTTGTTCAAGGAAATGCAGCGTCAAGGGATAGTGCCTGATGAAGTCACTTATTCATGTGTGTTAAAGGCTTGTGGCCTCATGGGCGCTTTTGGAGAGGGCAACTTATCCATGATCAATGCTCGAAGGAGGCTGAAGCTGATATTATCCTGGCAAATACATTACTTGATATGTATATCAATTGTGGAAAGTTGGAGGCAGCTCATAAGTTGTTGATACATTACCAAATCGAGATGTTATCTCATGGAATTTGATGATTACAGCATATGCGAACGGTGGCCAGGAAAAACGTTGTTTATGAACTTTTTGAGAAAATGAGGAGGAGATAAAGGGCGCCGAGGGGAAGCATTTCAGATGCCAAGAATGTATTTGGAAATTTATTGCAGAAGGATGTAGTTGTATATAATACAATGTTGGCGGCTTACGTTGGTCAAGGTTTGGGTGAAGAGTCTTTAAACCTTTACACACAAATGATGGAAGAAGGTATTGTACTTGATGAATGGACAGCCGTAGAGGTACTTCAGGCATGCATTATATGCATAGATAAGACTAATGAGAATGCACTAGAAATGGGAAAGTATGTTTTATTTGGCCAAAGTTTATGTATGGATATCTGTAAGTTGGGATATATTAATAACAATTTTGTTGGCAACACACTGATTAATCTTTATGGGAAGTGTGGGATGCTTTTGGAAGCAGAAAGTGTGTTCATTTTACTGGCCAAACGTGACATTGCATCATGGAATGTCATGCTCAATACCTATATTAAACAAGATTATGGCGAGCTAGCTGTACAACTATACAGGCAGTTGCTAGAGGAAGATATAAGCCCAGATGAGCGTACCTTTGTTGCCATCCTTCAGTCGTGTAGCATCCTGCTAGATAATAGGGGAAGATAAGAGGGGGGGTTTTGATCTACATTTTTTGGGGCCCATCGTCTTCATCCCCGGGAACCACTACATTTTCTGGTTCTCATCATCATTCGCTCGGCAGCTGGCTTGTGGATCTTGTTTCAGAGAAGTGTCCGCCATGGAAATGCTTATGTGGTTGCTATTTGGAGTCGTTGCTATTTTTCTTGCCATACTCAACATTGCACTTGTGGGACCTCCATGAGAGTGTGTCCGCAGCTCGGGTACCCCGGATCCAGAGGCTTTGAAAAGGGCGTTGGATGCTTTGACAGCGGCTCCACCACTTATGTTCGCAGGAAGGGATTGCTTACTAAAAGCGAAGATTGCAGAGACTGCAGGGGGACTGCGCTGAGAGCTTTAAGAAATTCAAAGCAGGCAGCATTAGAGATTCATTGCATGTCCTTCTCCAGATTAGTAAGGTTCTGATGTATGGCAGTTAGTTATGAAAGACCAAGTGGAGGAGTTTCTCGCCCCCTTGTACAAGAGAGAGAGCTCCGGGGGCATCAGGAAGGGCATCATGAGTCAAGGCTATGGCACTGGTTACGTAAAGCCTGATACCGGAGCTTGCGATTGGTGAGATTACGTTCTTCTTCGAACATATCCAGAATCCATGAGGGATTATGAGACATGGCCCAACTGTGACTCGTTCTGGGACGCCATCCGCAAGTATACTCTGGAGATGAAGAAGTCGGCTGAAAAGCTTAAGGAGGATAAGGGAGACGAACGCGTGGATTGAGGGGGGTGCTTCATGTGCAGTTCTTCTGAGCCAAACATTTTGAAAAGTCCGCATTCTGTCGAAACACAGTGCAAGGAAGAGCTCTCCGCACAGATGATCGTGGATACATCTGTAGTGTTCTGGATATTGATTATCAGAGTGGTTGCTGCCCACAAGGTAGAGAGCCTTATCCTTGCAATGGATGCAATTCAACTACCAGATGTTGTGATACATATGAGTACTGTGTATCTTGTTGCTTAAATCCAAATCAGACCTCTGATGAAGCTTCAAGTAAAATGAGAATAGCAAACCATCACTCCTCTGGTACCTACAGAGACAGTTTTGAATTTTGTATGGGAAGGTGTCGCCACAATTCAAAGAGTGTGGTACATGAGAATGCTTATGCTACAGAGAATCATCACTGTTTTTCTCTACCAACCAACTTATCATCGGAACAGCCGAAACCTTCCATTGATGATGGTCTACAGAGTCTCGCAATTGTGATTGGCATGCCAGGGCAATCCTGTGAGACTGCATGCAAACTGAGCAAACAAACTTGTCAATCAAGCAAACTTTCAGCTATTAACAAATGCGCAGTACTTCAGAAGTATTTCAGCTGTAGAGGTTCCTGTATTGCTAGCATTAGTCAACCAGCTGAAGTTTCACCGTTTGCTCCAAGTCATCTGCATCCAGCGGCCTGTCTTTTTGCCACGCAAGAGAATGTGCTTTCATGTGAAGCATACAATGAACACTTAAGACGTCTTTGCCCTTGTGCTTAAGAGAGATTTCTGCACAGAAGGGGACAACTGAGCGTGATGACAGAAATATGAAAGAGATATGAATGAGATACTGATTAAAGATGTATTAGCTTTTTATGTGGAAACACGGGGAAAATCGATCCAATTTCACTACACATTCACAAGAAGATTTATGTAGTTCATGCATGCATGCATGTTTGAAGCTTTGCCTTGAAAGATTTAAAAAAAAAAAAAGGTGGATGTTACAAGCCTTCGTTGATGGATACAAAGGAGCAGCAGCAGCTGTCTAACTTTGAGAGAAATGCATAGATTGACAGAAACTGAAAAAGAGTTTGCAACAGGTCTGGCAGTAGGGTGGAAGCAATCGGATTATTAGAGCCAGACAACAATCAACACAGGTGACGGGTAGATTTGATTAGCATGCAAGACCTTTGCTTGGAGATGCTAATGATGCGCATGATCAGAGTTTCAGAGTGAACTTTTAGTTTTGACGCTGAGTTGCAGAGCTGAAGATATAAGCCTATATGGCACATGAAAGAAACACGTGCTGAGTTCTCTGGAAAGTTATGGTTCATGACATATCGTAACACATCAGAGATTGATGATAATTTGGTGGAAAACAGATACAGAACCAAGTAGCCGCAAATCTCGTAAAGATAAGATGTACAGAAATAGGCATATACGCGTTCAACATGTGTCTGCAAGGTATGCGTACTCATATCCAGGTCAATCAAAGGCAGAGCAGTAATGCGTAGGGAATATATATTCGGCAAATCATATGCAATGGAGGAATTTGCAGAGGCCGAGCGGGTTTAAATGAGAATAGAACAGGCTTTGCTGAAGCGCTAAGCACAATCCTTCGTGAAATTGCTGATGATCTTGGAATTAGCAACCATGGTTGAATAAAGATCGGTAGATTGAAATACAACGAGCATAATTAGAATAATTATTCTAATTGACAGAGATGTGCACAGTTATACGAGTGTGAGAAAGAGAGAGTGCATGAGAGAAGGGTCAGACATATGTGTGTGCAGATGAGTGCATGTGTGAGAGGGTGTATGTGTGTTGGTGTGTGCATGTGTGTAAGAGGAGAACGGAAAGGAATAGAGGGAAAGGGGAACTAAGAGTGTGCGAGGGTGTCTGTGAGTGTATAAGAGTGTGGAAAAAGAGTGTGTGAAAGCATACGTATGCGTATGAGCGAAAGAGAGTTGGGAAGGGTGAGGGCATAAAATCATCAATTAGAGATACTTTTGCAGCTCCCAAGCAATCCAAGTGGACCGATTGCGAGGGGTTTGAGCAAAATCAAGGCTTCCACAATCACCTTTTCCTTGGGCATTAGGAGCTATTCATTTTGGTGCGTTTGCCGGGAAGCATACGAAATAGTACATATACAAAGGAAGAATTCCTTGAGGGATAAATATGGGCTCCAGGTAATCCAATTGGACCGATTCCGAGGGGTTTGAACAAATTAAAGTCTTGTATAATCACTTTTTCCTTGGGCTCAAGAGCCTTTCATTTGGTGCGTCTGCCGGGAATTGGCTTAGCACATCTCATCGAGAGTGCTACGAGTTCGCTTGGTGCCCCAATCGTGTGGCAGAGCCAAGTCGATCCCAAATCTGCTTTGACCTTCATGAAAGAAATGGCTCAACAAAGGCAAGCCTGTGGTTTTGAGAAGACCAATATGAGGCAACCGAATTTTGGACAAAATAGGAGATGGATAGATTCTCGTCCGACCATGAGACATCATGTGAACCGAGGGTGGCGATTTGGCCCAATATCAAATTATGTGAGATGCTGGTGTTGCGAGCAGATTGGGCATATAGCCAAATATTGCCCTCTTGTATGCACCCCGTTGGATTTTGTCCCCACATGTGAGGACTGTGGGAAAAAGAGACTATGCGAGCACGTGTGTGGCTCAAAAGAGGTGATTGACCTAAAGGTCGCAACGAATGAACCAGATAGGTGCTTATCCTCTTTGTATGTGGAAGTTGACAAAGGTAGAGTTACTTCATCGACGGAAACTGTGAGAGCAAGTGGAAGCAAGGACACTGGATCTCATGATCGAGACTTGATAGAACTTGTGAAGAGCTTGGAATGTCAAGTCAATTGGTTGCATGTGGAGCGAGATAACGAGAGGATCAAAATAGCGAAATTAGAGGAAAATCAAGAGAAAATGGCCGAGGTCCTAGGAACTTGGGAAAAGCAAGTACGAATGTTGAAAAATGAAAACAAGGAGTATAAAAGAGTAAACAAAAGCTGGAGGCAAGATCTTGTGAAGGCCGAGAGTGAAAACGTGGTCTAGGACTTGAGATCCGGTTTGATGGTAGCCGACTGCTTTGGAGTTGCGATCGAAGAGGAGCTCTCAAGAGACGAGGATGACCTAATGAGGAGAGTCGAAGGAATGGAGCATGAAATCGAGAAGGTACAAAGCATAATCTGTCGATACAGTGATCAAGCGGGTAAGGCATGTGAGGAGTTCCACCTAGAGTTAGAAGGGATGAAAAGTGCCCAAGCAGAGAGCCATGAGAAAGTGAGACGGGTAGAGAAAGAGAATGCAAGGTTGAGTAGCAAGCTCGGTAGGTGGATGAATCGGAAAGATGATGAGACCCGAGAATGAGTAGAGGATCCGAAAGTAGGTAGAATAGAGGAAGAGCTAAAAGTGATGTTGGACCAGTTAGAGGCGATAGGCGTGGAGTTAGAAAAGGCGAAGGAGTTGTCGAAACAAGTGGATGATCTGGAAGTAGAAAATATGAGTAGAATCTGAGAGGAGAGGTCGATTCGAGAAGAGGTTGAAAAGTTGTCTAGCCAAGTCGGGAGGAGCGAGGAGGTTCCTTTGGAAATAGAAAGAAAGATGAGCCATTTAGAAGAGGAGAAGAAGAAAATGTGGGTTCGGTTCCATCAAGTGGATAATGAGATTTTTCGACTCCAATGCAGTGATGAGCAAAAAGAAGAAGGGATAAGGGATTTAGCTTTGAAGCTCGAGGCATTAAGAGGTGTAGTAATGAATGGTGGCCTTCCAGACCGTATCGCCTGGCTAGAGGACAATATCAACAAGCTGTCGAATCATGTGGAAGCTCTGCGAGGCAGAGGTTGGAGATGGAAAAAATAGACGAGGCTCGTAAAGATAAGATGTACAGAAATAGGCATATACGCGTTCAACATGTGTCTGCAAGGTATGCGTACTCATATCCAGGTCAATCAAAGGCAGAGCAGTAATGCGTAGGGAATATATATTCGCAAATAATATGCAATGGAGGAATTTGCAGAGGCCGAGTGGGTTTAAATGAGAATAGAACAGGCTTTGCTGAAGCGCTAAGCACAATCCTTCGTGAAATTGCTGATGATCTTGGAATTAGCAACCATGGTTGAATAAAGATCGGTAGATTGAAATACAACGAGCATAATTAGAATAATTATTCTAATTGACAGAGATGTGCACGGTTATACGAGTGTGAGAAAGAGAGAGTGCATGAGAGAAGGGTCAGACATATGTGTGTGCAGATGAGTGCATGTGTGAGAGGGTGTATGTGTGTTGGTGTGTGCATGTGTGTAAGAGGAGAACGGAAAGGAATAGAGGGAAAGGGGAAGTAAGAGTGTGCGAGGGTGTCTGTGAGTGTATAAGAGTGTGGAAAAAGAGTGCGTTAAAGCATACGTATGCGTATGAGCGAAAGAGAGTTGGGAAGGGTGAGGGCATAAAATCATCAATTAGAGATACTTTTGCAGCTCCCAAGCAATCCAAGTGGACCGATTGCGAGGGGTTTGAGCAAAATCAAGGCTTCCACAATCACCTTTTCCTTGGGCATTAGGAGCTATTCATTTTGGTGCGTTTGCCGGGAAGCATACGAACTAGTACATATACAAAGGAAGAATTCCTCGAGGGATAAATATGGGCTCCAGGTAATCCAATTGGACCGATTCCGAGGGGTTTGAACACATTAAAGTCTTGTATAATCACTTTTTCCTTGGGCTCAAGAGCCTTTCATTTGGTGCATCTGCCGGGAATTGGCTTAGCACATCTCATCGAGAGTGCTACGAGTTCGCTTGGTGCCCCAATCGTGTGGCACAGCCAAGTCGATCCCAAATCTGCTTTGACCTTCATGAAAGAAATGGCTCAACAAAGGCAAGCCTGTGGTTTTGAGAAGACCAATATGAGGCAACCGAATTTTGGACAAAATAGGAGATGGATAGATTCTCGTCCGACCATGAGACATCATGTGAACCGAGGGTGGCGATTTGGCCCAATATCAAATTATGTGAGATGCTGGTGTTGCGAGCAGATTGGGCATATAGCCAAATATTGCCCTCATGTATGCACCCCGTTGGATTTTGTCCCCACATGTGAGGACTGTGGGAAAAAGAGACTATGCGAGCACGTGTGTGGCTCAAAAGAGGTGATTGACCTAAAGGTCACAACGAATGAACCAGATAGGTGCTTATCCTCTTTGTATGTGGAAGTTGACAAAGGTAGAGTTACTTCATCGACGAAAACTGCGAGAGCAAGTGGAAGCAAGGACACTGGATCTCATGATCGAGACTTGATAGAACTTGTGAAGAGCTTGGAATGTCAAGTCAATTGGTTGCATGTGGAGCGAGATAACAAGAGGATCAAAATAGCGAAATTAGAGGAAAATCAAGAGAAAATGGCCGAGGTCCTAGGAACTTGGGAAAAGCAAGTACGAATGTTGAAAAATGAAAACAAGGAGTATAAAAGAGTAAACAAAAGCTGGAGGCAAGATCTTGTGAAGGCCGAGAGTGAAAACATGGTCTGGGACTTGAGATCCGGTTTGATGGTAGCCGACTGCTTTGGAGTTGCGATCGAAGAGGAGCTCTCAAGAGACGAGGATGACCTAATGAGGAGAGTCGAAGGAATGGAGCATGAAATCGAGAAGGTACAAAGCATAATCTGTCGATATAGTGATCAAGCGGGTAAGGCATGTGAGGAGTTCCACCTAGAGTTAGAAGGGATGAAAAGTGCCCAAGCAGAGAGCCATGAGAAAATGAGACGGGTAGAGAAAGAGAATGCAAGGCTGAGTAGCAAGCTCGGTAGGTGGATGAATCGGAAAGATGATGAGACTCGAGAATGAGTAGAGGATCCGAAAGTAGGCAGAATAGAAGAAGAGCTAAAAGTGATGTTGGACCAGTTAGAGGCGATAGGCGTGGAGTTAGAAAAGGCGAAGGAGTTGTCGAAACAAGTGGATGATCTGGAAGTAGAAAATATGAGTAGAATCTAGGAGGAGAGGTCGATTCGAGAAGAGGTTGAAAAGTTGTCTGGCCAAGTCGGGAGGAGCGAGGAGGTTCCTTTGGAAATAGAAAGAAAGATGAGCATTTAGAAGAGGAGAAGAAGAAAATGTGGGTTCGGTTCCACCAAGTGGATGATGAGATTTTTCGACTCCAAGGCAGTGATGAGCGAAAAGAAGAAGGGATAAGGGATTTAACTTTGAAGCTCGAGGCATTAAGAGGTGTAGTAATGAATGGTGGCCTTCCACACCGTATCGCCTGGCTAGAGGACAATATCAGCAAGCTGTCGAATCATGTGGAAGCTCTGCGAGGCAGAGGTTGGAGATGGAAAAAATAGACGAGGCAATGGATGTTGGTGAGGACGGCTGTAGTCTGACTAGGGTTTGCTTTGCGGATTGCGAGTCAAAGATGTGAGGACGGGTGGACCAAGTGTGTTGTACATTTAGGAACTAAAGTGACACTTTTTGAGGTTTCAGGTCGACAAAGTGGTTAGTATGTGCGGGTTTTGCGAGGACGTGTTGACCATGGCATTAGTGGCTGGATTTTGGCTTGAGTGGCAGCAGAGAAGAGATATGTCTCATTGGGATGTCCACAGGGAATCTATATGTGTGTGTCGTGATTGGGATGGTTGGGAAAGGATCCTTTCTTTTGTCTCCTAATTCTCGAGATGCGAGAATGAAAAGAAAATAAAAAAATATATGTTTGTGTATGTGTGAGTGTGGCTACGCACCTATGTGGGCCGATAGGTGGGTGGACCCACTTTGGCCGGGTGGTCAAAGCCACTAACCGACGTCGGTTTCGCATAGGGCTAGCTGTCTGTGTGTCGCGCGCTTCGTTGGGTTGGTAGATGGGTGGAATAAACTCGATCGGGTGGTCGAGTCCACGAGTCACATCCAACTTCGGCGTAGGCCGGCAAGTGTGAGTAAATATGTGAAAAAAGATGATGGAAAAGTAAAAGAGAAAAATGTGAAAAAAAAAAATGAATGAGAAGAATTCCTCGCCCGAGGGGGGACATAAGAGAGGTGAGAGAGCATGATGCTCGGATGGGAATATATGTGTTTGTGTTGTGGGGATTTGGGTTATGTGTGGGCTCCCGATGAAACATGTCAAATTGAAGCTTAAGCTCGGCTAGGATTTTGGTTGCAATGTGTCTGTGGAAATCTTGGACTTGAGGAATCCAATCGTGCTAGTTGCATTGTCTGTCTACAAACCTTCCGGAAGTGTTCAGTTTGGCTCTTAGGTGGTGCAATGACTTGTGAAGTTCGGAATCGCGTCGACGATGAGTGATCTTGTTAGAGTGAGCTCGTGTTAGGCTTGAGTGGTCTTTGCCGTGTGTCCATCAATTTAGGAGAGGTGGTGGTGACCTAGCATATGATCTAGTTGACGAGCAAGAAAAACAGAGAGATAGACAGGAAGGCAAGCGGGTAGTGAAAACCCTAGGTAGAAGGGGAATGAAAAATCGGCGAGAGAACTCAGCTAGAAACGAGAAAAAGAAATGAGGAAAGCGATCGTATGGCCAAGAAGAGTATCAAAAATAAAAGTGGGGAATGGTTTGATTATATATGGTGTGTGTGGGAAATGTGTTGAGTATGCATGTGGAACAAAGATTCATGACGTGTTGAACGAACAGTCTAGAAGAGTGGCGAGAGCGAATGTGGACATGTCTTCTGTTTGCATGTATGTATGTTGTGTGTGATGAGAATGCATGTGTGACGCGGATCATGATGTGTGTGCTGAGTATATATGTGTGATGTGGATGAAGGATATAATTGTCTTTTCATTTTGGTTGTACATATTGTGATTTGATGAAGAAAGGTTTTAATGTTTTAATGAAGTTTGTAGACAGGTGGACATGGCGATGAAGATGCGAGAAGATGGACAAAGATGGTAAGTGAAATGATTGGATTTTGGTACTAATAAATGATTGTATGAGTATGATTTCAGGTGCTACATTGAGGAAGAAGAGAGTAGGCATGCAAGGTAAAGATTTGTATTTGATTGAGTGATGATCACATGTTGGAACTGGAGTGCAGGTAGCATATCGCTCGTCGAGGACGACTTCGCAATTAAGAAGAGGGGAGTATGTTAGCCCATAATTTGGTTGGTTTTGATGCACTAATGTGGTTCTATTTGGCAGGAAAATACATTTGATTTCAGGTACTTGAGGCATGAGTTTGATAATTGATGAGCAGCATGTGGAGATATTGATTGCAAGGATGTGGGAGTATGGATGAGGCCCAAAGGGTTTTTGATAATTTGCCAATCCGGAATGTGGTAACATGGAGTGTGATGATTGCTGGATATATAGAACTTGGACATGGACATGCTGCACTCACATTGTTTGATAAGATGTTACAAGAAGGTATCAAGCCAGATGGAGTGATCTTAGCGTGCCTTTTGAAGGCTTGTGGCAGCATAAAGTCAGTGGAACATGGGAATATGTTATATGAGGAGGCGATCAGAAATGGATTTGAGAAAGATGTATTTGTAGGGAATAACATCTTCTACATGTTATGCACATAATGGACAAGGTGTACCGGCTCTTCAGTTGTTCAAGGAAATGCAGCGTCAAGGGATAGTGCCTGATGAAGTCACTTATTCATGTGTGTTAAAGGCTTGTGGCCTCATGGGCGCTTTTGGAGAGGGCAACTTATCCATGATCAATGCTCGAAGGAGGCTGAAGCTGATATTATCCTGGCAAATACATTACTTGATATGTATATCAATTGTGGAAACTTGGAGGTAGCTCATAAGTTGTTGATACATTACCAAATCGAGATGTTATCTCATGGAATTTGATGATTACAGCATATGCGAACGGTGGCCAGGAAAAATGTTGTTTATAAACTTTTTGAGAAAATGAGGAGGAGATAAAGGGCGCCGAGGGGAAGCATTTCAGATGCCAAGAATGTATTTGGAAATTTATTGCAGCAGGATGTAGTTGTATATAATACAATGTTGGCGGCTTACGTTGGTCAAGGTTTGGGTGAAGAGTCTTTAAACCTTTACACACAAATGATGGAAGAAGGTATTGTACTTGATGAATGGACAGCCGTAGAGGTACTTCAGGCATGCATTATATGCATAGATAAGGCTAATGAGAATGCACTAGAAATGGGAAAGTATGTTTTATTTGGCAAAAGTTTATGTATGGATATCTATAAGTTGGGATATATTAATAACAATTTTGTTGGCAACACACTGATTAATCTTTATGGGAAGTGTGGGATACTTTTGGAAGCAGAAAGTGTGTTCATTTTACTGTCCAAACGTGACATTGCATCATGGAATGTCATGCTCAATACCTATATTGAACAAGATTATGGCGAGCTAGCTGTACAACTATACAGGCAGTTGCTAGAGGAAGATATAAGCCCAGATGAGCGTACCTTTGTTGCCATCCTTCAGTCGTGTAGCATCCTGCTAGATAGTAGGGGAAGATAAGAGGGGGGGTTTTGATCTACATTTTTTGGGGCCCATCGTCTTCATCCCCGGGAACCACTACATTTTCTGGTTCTCATCATCATTCGCTCGGCAGCTGGCTTGTGGATCTTGTTTCAGAGAAGTGTCCGCCATGGAAATGCTTATGTGGTTGCTATTTGGAGTCGTTACTATTTTTCTTGCCATACTCAACATTGCACTTGTGGGACCTCCATGAGAGTGTGTCCGCAGCTCAGGTACCCCGGATCCAGAGGCTTTGAAAAGGGCGTTGGATGCTTTGACAGCGGCTCCACCACTTATGTTCGCAGGAAGGGATTGCTTACTAAAAGCGAAGATTGCAGAGACTGCAGGGGGACTGCGCTGAGAGCTTTGCGAAATTCAAAGCAGGCAGCATTAGAGATTTATTGCATGCATGTTTGAAGCTTTGCCTTGAAAGATTTAAAAAAAAAAAAGGTGGATGTTACAAGCCTTCGTTGATGGATACAAAGGAGCAGCAGCAGCTGTCTAACTTTGAGAGAAATGCATAGATTGACAGAAACTGAAAAAGAGTTTGCAACAGGTCTGGCAGTAGGGTGGAAGCAATCGGATTATTAGAGCCAGACAACAATCAACACAGGTGACGGGTAGATTTGATTAGCATGCAAGACCTTTGCTTGGAGATGCTAATGATGCGCATGATCAGAGTTTCAGAGTGAACTTTTAGTTTTGACGCTGAGTTGCAGAGCTGAAGATATAAGCCTATATGGCACATGAAAGAAACACGTGCTGAGTTCTCTGGAAAGTTATGGTTCATGACATATCGTAACACATCAGAGATTGATGATAATTTGGTGGAAAACAGATACAGAACCAAGTAGCCGCAAATCTCGTAAAGATAAGATGTACAGAAATAGGCATATACGCGTTCAACATGTGTCTGCAAGGTATGCGTACTCATATCCAGGTCAATCAAAGGCAGAGCAGTAATGCGTAGGGAATATATATTCGGCAAATCATATGCAATGGAGGAATTTGCAGAGGCCGAGCGGGTTTAAATGAGAATAGAACAGGCTTTGCTGAAGCGCTAAGCACAATCCTTCGTGAAATTGCTGATGATCTTGGAATTAGCAACCATGGTTGAATAAAGATCGGTAGATTGAAATACAACGAGCATAATTAGAATAATTATTCTAATTGATAGAGATGTGCACGGTTATACGAGTGTGAGAAAGAGAGAGTGCATGAGAGAAGGGTCAGACATATGTGTGTGCAGATGAGTGCATGTGTGAGAGGGTGTATGTGTGTTGGTGTGTGCATGTGTGTAAGAGGAGAACGGAAAGGAATAGAGGGAAAGGGGAAGTAAGAGTGTGCGAGGGTGTGTGTGAGTGTATAAGAGTGTGGAAAAAGAGTGCGTGAAAGCATACGTATGCGTATGAGTGAAAGAGAGTTGGGAAGGGTGAGGGCATAAAATCATCAATTAGAGATACTTTTGCAGCTCCCAAGCAATCCAAGTGGACCGATTGCGAGGGGTTTGAGCGAAATCAAGGCTTCCACAATCACCTTTTCCTTGGGCATTAGGAGCTATTCATTTTGGTGCGTTTGCCGGGAAGCATACGAACTAGTACATATACAAAGGAAGAATTCCTCGAGGGATAAATATGGGCTCCAGGTAATCCAATTGGACCGATTTCGAGGGGTTTGAACAAATTAAAGTCTTGTATAATCACTTTTTCCTTGGGCTCAAGAGCCTTTCATTTGGTGCGTCTGCCGAGAATTGGCTTAGCACATCTCATCGAGAGTGCTACGAGTTCGCTTGGTGCCCCAATCGTGTGGCACAGCCAAGTCGATCCCAAATCTGCTTTGACCTTCATGAAAGAAATGGCTCAACAAAGGAAAGCCTGTGGTTTTGAGAAGACCAATATGAGGCAACCGAATTTTGGACAAAATAGGAGATGGATAGATTCTCGTCCGACCATGAGACATCATGTGAACCGAGGGTGGCGATTTGGCCCAATATCAAATTATGTGAGATTCTGGTGTTGCGAGCAGATTGGGCATATAGCCAAATATTGCCCTCGTGTATGCACCCCGTTGGATTTTGTCCCCACATGTGAGGACTGTGGGAAAAAGAGACTATGCGAACACGTGTGTGGCTCAAAAGAGGTGATTGACCTAAAGGTCGCAACGAATGAACCAGATAGGTGCTTATCCTCTTTGTATGTGGAAGTTGACAAAGGTAGAGTTACTTCATCGACGGAAACTGCGAGAGCAAGTGGAAGCAAGGACACCGGATCTCATGATCGAGACTTGATAGAACTTGTGAAGAGCTTGGAATGTCAAGTCAATTGGTTGCATGTGGAGCGAGATAACGAGAGGATCAAAATAGCGAAATTAGAGGAAAATCAAGAGAAAATGCCGAGGTCCTAGGAACTTGGGAAAAGCAAGTACGAATGTTGAAAAATGAAAACAAGGAGTATAAAAGAGTAAACAAAAGCTGGAGGCAAGATCTTGTGAAGGCCGAGAGTGAAAACGTGGTCTGGGACTTGAGATCCGGTTTTATGGTAGCCGACTGCTTTGGAGTTGCGATCGAAGAGGAGCTCTCAAGAGACGAGGATGACCTAATGAGGAGAGTCGAAGGAATGGAGCATGAAATCGAGAAGGTACAAAGCATAATCTGTCGATACAGTGATCAAGCGGGTAAGGCATGTGAGGGGTTCCACCTAGAGTTAGAAGGGATGAAAAGTGCCCAAGCAGAGAGCCATGAGAAAGTAAGACGGGTAGAGAAAGAGAATGCAAGGCTGAGTAGCAAGCTCGGTAGGTGGATGAATCGGAAAGATGATGAGACTCGAGAATGAGTAGAGGATCCGAAAGTAGGCAGAATAGAGGAAGAGCTAAAAGTGATGTTGGACCAGTTAGAGGCGATAGGCGTGGAGTTAGAAAAGGCGAAGGAGTTGTCGAAACAAGTGGATGATCTGGAAGTAGAAAATATGAGTAGAATCTAGGAGGAGAGGTCGATTCGAGAAGAGGTTGAAAAGTTGTCTGGCCAAGTCGGGAGGAGCGAGGAGGTTCCTTTGGAAATAGAAAGAAAGATGAGCATTTAGAAGAGGAGAAGAAGAAAATGTGGGTTCGGTTCCACCAAGTGGATGATGAGATTTTTCGACTCCAAGGCAGTGATGAGCGAAAAGAAGAAGGGATAAGGGATTTAGCTTTGAAGCTCGAGGCATTAAGAGGTGTAGTAATGAATGGTGGCCTTCCACACCGTATCGCCTGGCTAGAGGACAATATCAGCAAGCTGTCGAATCATGTGGAAGCTCTGCGAGGCAGAGGTTGGAGATGGAAAAAATAGACGAGGCAATGGATGTTGGTGAGGACGGCTGTAGTCTGACTAGGGTTTGCTTTGCGGATTGTGAGTCAAAGATGTGAGGACGGGTGGACCAAGTGTGTTGTACATTTAGGAACTAAAGTGACACTTTTTGAGGTTTCAGGTCGACAAAGTGGTTAGTATGTGCGGGTTTTGCGAGGACGTGTTGACCATGGCATTAGTGGCTGGATTTTGGCTTGAGTGGCAGCAGAGAAGAGATATGTCTCATTGGGATGTCCACAGGGAATCTATATGTGTGTGTCGTGATTGGGATGGTTGGGAAAGGATCCTTTCTTTTGTCTCCTAATTCTCGAGATGCGAGAATGAAAAGAAAATAAAAAAATATATGTTTGTGTATGTGTGAGTGTGGCTACGCGCCTATGTGGGCCGATAGGTGGGTGGACCCACTTTGGCCGGGTGGTCAAAGCCACTAACCGACGTCGGTTTCGCATAGGGCTAGCTGTCTGTGTGTCGCGCGCTTCGTTGGGTTGGTAGATGGGTGGAATAAACTCGATCGGGTGGTCGAGTCCACGAGTCGCATCCAACTTCGGGGTAGGCCGGCAAGTGTGAGTAAATATGTGAAAAAAGATGATGGAAAAGTAAAAGAGAAAAATGTGAAAAAAAAAAAATGAATGTGAAGAATTCCTCGCCCGAGGGGGGACATAAGAGAGGTGAGAGAGCATGATGCTCGGATGGGAATATATGTGTTTGTGTTGTGGGGATTTGGGTTATGTGTGGGCTCCCGATGAAACATGTCAAATTGAAGCTTAAGCTCGGCTAGGATTTTGGTTGCAATGTGTCTGTGGAAATCTTGGACTTGAGGAATCCAATCGTGCTAGTTGCATTGTCTGTCTACAAACCTTCCGGAAGTGTTCAGTTTGGCTCTTAGGTGGTGCAATGACTTGTGAAGTTCGGAATCGCATCGACGATGAGTGATCTTTTTAGAGTGAGCTCGTGTTAGGCTTGAGTGGTTTTTGCCGTGTGTCCATCAATTTAGGAGAGGTGGTGGTGACCTAGCATATGATCTAGTTGACGAGCAAGAAAAACAGAGAGATAGACAGGAAGGCAAGCGGGTAGTGAAAACCCTAGGTAGAAGGGGAATGAAAAATCGGCGAGAGAACTCAGCTAGAAACGAGAAAAAGAAATCAGGAAAGCGATCGTATGGCCAAGAAGAGTATCAAAAATAAAAGTGGGGAATGGTTTGATTATATATGGTGTGTGTGGGAAATGTGTTGAATATGCATGTGGAACAAAGATTCATGACGTGTTGAACGAACAGTCTAGAAGAGTGGCGAGAGCGAATGTGGACATGTCTTTTGTTTGCATGTATGTATATTGTGTGTGACGAGAATGCATGTGTGACGCGGATCATGATGTGTGTGCTGAGTATATATGTGTGATGTGGATGAAGGATATAATTGTCTTTTCATTTTGGTTGTACATATTGTGATTTGATGAAGAAAGGTTTTAATGTTTTAATGAAGTTTGTAGACAGATGGACATGGCGATGAAGATGCGAGAAGATGGACAAAGATGGTAAGTGAAATGATTGGATTTTGGTACTAATAAATGATTGTATGAGTATGATTTCAGGTGCTACATTGAGGAAGAAGAGAGTAGGCATGCAAGGTAAAGATTTGTATTTGATTGAGTGATGATCACATGTTGGAACTGGAGTGCAGGTAGCATATCGCTCGTCGAGGACGACTTCGCAATTAAGAAGAGGGGAGTATGTTAGCCCATAATTTGGTTGGTTTTGATGCACTAATGTGGTTCTATTCGGCAGGAAAATACATTTGATTTCAGGTACTTGAGGCATGAGTTTGATAATTGATGAGCAGCATGTGGAGATATTGATTGCAAGGATGTGGGAGTATGGATGAGGCCCAAAGGGTTTTTGATAATTTGCCAATCCGGAATGTGGTAACATGGAGTGTGATGATTGCTGGATATACAGAACTTGGACATGGACATGCTGCACTCACACTGTTTGATAAGATGTTACAAGAAGGTATCAAGCCAGATGGAGTGATCTTAGCGTGCCTTTTGAAGGCTTGTGGCAGCATAAAGTCAGTGGAACATGGGAATATGTTATATGAGGAGGCGATCAGAAATGGATTTGAGAAAGATGTATTTGTAGGGAATAACATCTTCTACATGTTATGCACATAATGGACAAGGTGTACCAGCTCTTCAGTTGTTCAAGGAAATGCAGCGTCAAGGGATAGTGCCTGATGAAGTCACTTATTCATGTGTGTTAAAGGCTTGTGGCCTCATGGGCGCTTTTGGAGAGGGCAACTTATCCATGATCAATGCTCAAAGGAGGCTGAAGCGGATATTATCCTGGCAAATACATTACTTGATATGTATATCAATTGTGGAAACTTGGAGGCAGCTCATAAGTTGTTGATACATTACCAAATCGAGATGTTATCTCATGGAATTTGATGATTACAGCATATGCAAACGGTGGCCAGGAAAAACGTTGTTTATGAACTTTTTGAGAAAATGAGGAGGAGATAAAGGGCGCCGAGGGGAAGCATTTCAGATGCCAACAATGTATTTGGAAATTTATTGCAGCAGGATGTAGTTGTATATAATACAATGTTGGCAGCTTACATTGGTCAAGGTTTGGGTGAAGAGTCTTTAAACCTTTACACACAAATGATGGAAGAAGGTATTGTACTTGATGAATGGACAGCCGTAGAGGTACTTCAGGCATGCATTATATGCATAGATAAGGCTAATGAGAATGCACTAGAAATGGGAAAGTATGTTTTATTTGGCCAAAGTTTATGTATGGATATCTGTAAGTTGGGATATATTAATAACAATTTTTTTGGCAACACACTGATTAATCTTTATGGGAAGTGTGGGATGCTTTTGGAAGCAGAAAGTGTGTTCATTTTACTGGCCAAACGTGACATTGCATCATGGAATGTCATGCTCAATACCTATATTGAACAAGATTATGGCGAGCTAGCTGTACAACTATACAGGCAGTTGCTAGAGGAAGATATAAGCCTAGATGAGCGTACCTTTGTTGCCATCCTTCAGTCGTGTAGCATCCTGCTAGATAGTAGGGGAAGATAAGAGGGGGGGTTTTGATCTACATTGTTTGGGGCCCATCGTCTTCATCCCCGTGAACCACTACATTTTCTGGTTCTCATCATCATTCGCTCGGCACCTGGCTTGTGGATCTTGTTTCAGAGAAGTGTCCGCCATGGAAATGCTTATGTGGTTGCTATTTGGAGTCGTTGCTATTTTTCTTGCCATACTCAACATTGCACTTGTGGGACCTCCATGAGAGTGTGTCCCCAGCTCGGGTACCCCAGATCCAGAGGCTTTGAAAAGGGCGTTGGATGCTTTGACAGCGGCTCCACCACTTATGTTTGCAGGAAGGGATTGCTTACTAAAAGCGAAGATTGCAGAGACTGCAGGGGGACTGCGCTGAGAGCTTTAAGAAATTCAAAGCAGGCAGCATTAGAGATTCATTGCATGTCCTTCTCCAGATTAGTAAGGTTCTGATGTATGGCAGTTAGTTATGAAAGACCAAGTGGAGGAGTTTCTCGCCCCCTTGTACAAGAGAGAGAGCTCCGGGGGCATCAGGAAGGGCATCATGAGTCAAGGCTATGGCACTGGTTACGTGAAGCCTGATACCGGAGCTTGCGATTGGTGAGATTACGTTCTTCTTCGAACATATCCAGAATCCATGAGGGATTATGAGACATGGCCCAACTGTGACTCGTTCTGGGACGCCATCCGCAAGTATACACTGGAGATGAAGAAGTCGGCTGAAAAGCTTAAGGAGGATAAGGGAGAGGAACGCGTGGATTGAGGGGGGTGCTTCATGTGCAGTTCTTCTGAGCCAAACATTTTGAAAAGTCCGCATTCTGTCGAAACACAGTGCAAGGAAGAGCTCTCCGCACAGATGATCGTGGATACATCTGTAGTGTTCTGGATATTGATTATCAGAGTGGTTGCTGCCCACAAGGTAGAGAGCCTTATCCTTGCAATGGATGCAATTCAACTACCAGATGTTGTGATACATATGAGTACTGTGTATCTTGTTGCTTAAATCCAAATGAGACCTCTGATGAAGCTTCAAGTAAAGTGAGAATAGCAAACCATCACTCCTCTGGTACCTACAGAGACAGTTTTGAATTTTGTATGGGAAGGTGTCGCCACAATTTAAAGAGTGTGGTACATGAGAATGCTTATGCTACAGAGAATCATCACTGTTTTTCTCTACCAACCAACTTATCATCGGAACAGCCGAAACCTTCCATTGATGATGGTCTACAGAGTCTCGCAATTGTGATTGGCATGCCAAGGCAATCCTGTGAGACTGCATGCAAACTGAGCAAACAAACTTGTCAATCAAGCAAACTTTCAGCTATTAACAAATGCGCAGTACTTGAGAAGTATTTCCGCTGTAGAGGTTCCTGTATTGCTAGCATTAGTCAACCAGCTGAAGTTTCACCGTTTGCTCCAAGTCATCTGCATCCAGCGGCCTGTCTTTTTGCCACGCAAGAGAATGTGCTTTCATGTGAAGCATACAATGAACACTTAAGACGTCTTTGCCCTTGTGCTTAAGAGAGATTTCTGCACAGAAGGGGACAACTGAGCGTGATGACAGAAATATGAAAGAGATATGAATGAGATACTGATTAAAGATGTATTAGCTTTTTATGTGGAAACACGGGGAAAATCGATCCAATTTCACTACACATTCACAAGAAGATTTATGTAGTTCATGCATGCATGCATGTTTGAAGCTTTGCCTTGAAAGATTTAAAAAAAAAAAAAGGTGGATGTTACAAGCCTTCGTTGATGGATACAAAGGAGCAGCAGCAGCTGTCTAACTTTGAGAGAAATGCATAGATTGACAGAAACTGAAAAAGAGTTTGCAACAGGTCTGGCAGTAGGGTGGAAGCAATCGGATTATTAGAGCCAGACAACAATCAACACAAGTGATGGGTAGATTTGATTAGCATGCAAGACCTTTGCTTGGAGATGCTAATGATGCGCATGATCAGAGTTTCAGAGTGAACTTTTAGTTTTGACGCTGAGTTGCAGAGCTGAAGATATAAGCCTATATGGCACATGAAAGAAACACGTGCTGAGTTCTCTGGAAAGTTATGGTTCATGACATATCGTAACACATCAGAGATTGATGATAATTTGGTGGAAAACAGATACAGAACCAAGTAGCCGCAAATCTCGTAAAGATAAGATGTACAGAAATAGGCATATATGCATTCAACATGTGTCTGCAAGGTATGCGTACTCATATCCAGGTCAATCAAAGGCAGAGCAGTAATGCGTAGGGAATATATATTCGCAAATCAATGCAATGGAGGAATTTGCAGAGGCCGAGCGGGTTTAAATGAGAATAGAACAGGCTTTGCTGAAGCGCTAAGCACAATCCTTCGTGAAATTGCTGATGATCTTGGAATTAGCAACCATGGTTGAATAAAGATCGGTAGATTGAAATACAACGAGCATAATTAGAATAATTATTCTAATTGACAGAGATGTGCACGGTTATACGAGTGTGAGAAAGAGAGAGTGCATGAGAGAAGGGTCAGACATATGTGTGTGCAGATGAGTGCATGTGTGAGAGGGTGTATGTGTGTTGGTGTGTGCATGTGTGTAAGAGGAGAACGGAAAGGAATAGAGGGAAAGGGGAAGTAAGAGTGTGCGAGGGTGTGTGTGAGTGTATAAGAGTGTGGAAAAAGAGTGCGTGAAAGCATACGTATGCGTATGAGCGAAAGAGAGTTGGGAAGGGTGAGGGCATAAAATCATCAATTAGAGATACTTTTGCAGCTCCCAAGCAATCCAAGTGGACCGATTGCGAGGGGTTTGAGCAAAATCAAGGCTTCCACAATCACCTTTTCCTTGGGCATTAGGAGCTATTCATTTTGGTGCGTTTGCCGGGAAGCATACGAACTAGTACATATACAAAGGAAGAATTCCTCGAGGGATAAATATGGGCTCCAGGTAATCCAATTGGACCGATTCCGAGGGGTTTGAACAAATTAAAGTCTTGTATAATCACTTTTTCCTTGGGCTCAAGAACCTTTCATTTGGTGCGTCTGCCGGGAATTGGCTTAGCACATCTCATCGAGAGTGCTACGAGTTCGCTTGGTGCCCCAATCGTGTGGCACAGCCAAGTCGATCCCAAATCTGCTTTGACCTTCATGAAAGAAATGGCTCAACAAAGGCAAGCGTGTGGTTTTGAGAAGACCAATATGAGGCAACCGAATTTTGGACAAAATAGGAGATGGATAGATTCTCGTCCGACCATGAGACATCATGTGAACCGAGGGTGGCGATTTGGCCCAATATCAAATTATGTGAGATGCTGGTGTTGAGAGTAGATTGGGCATATAGCCAAATATTGCCCTCGTGTATGCACCCCATTGGATTTTGTCCCCACATGTGAGGACTGTGGGAAAAAGAGACTATGCGAGCACGTGTGTGGCTCAAAAGAGGTGATTGACCTAAAGGTCGCAACGAATGAACCAGATAGGTGCTTATCCTCTTTGTATGTGGAAGTTGACAAAGGTAGAGTTACTTCATCGATGGAAACTGCGAGAGCAAGTGGAAGCAAGGACACTAGATCTCATGATCGAGACTTGATAGAACTTGTGAAGACCTTGGAATGTCAAGTCAATTGGTTGCATGTGGAGCGAGATAACGAGAGGATCAAAATAGCGAAATTAGAGGAAAATCAAGAGAAAATGGCCGAGGTCCTAGGAACTTGGGAAAAGCAAGTACGAATGTTGAAAAATGAAAACAAAGAGTATAAAAGAGTAAATAAAAGCTGGAGGCAAGATCTTGTGAAGGCCGAGAGTGAAAACGTGGTCTGGGACTTGAGATCCGGTTTGATGGTAGCCGACTGCTTTGGAGTTGCGATCGAAGAGGAGCTCTCAAGAGACGAGGATGACCTAATGAGGAGAGTCGAAGGAATGGAGCATGAAATCGACAAGGTACAAAGCATAATCTGTCGATACAGTGATCAAGCGGGTAAGGCATGTGAGGAGTTCCACCTAGAGTTAGAAGGGATGAAAAGTGCCCAAGCAGAGAGCCATGAGAAAGTGAGACGGGTAGAGAAAGAGAATGCAAGGCTGAGTAGCAAGCTCGGTAGGTGGATGAATCGGAAAGATGATGAGACCCGAGAATGAGTAGAGGATCCGAAAGTAGGCAGAATAGAGGAAGAGCTAAAAGTGATGTTGGACCAGTTAGAGGCGATAGGCGTGGAGTTAGAAAAGGCGAAGGAGTTGTCGAAACAAGTGGATGATCTGGAAGTAGAAAATATGAGTAGAATCTGGGAGGAGAGGTCGATTCGAGAAGAGGTTGAAATGTTGTCTGGCCAAGTCGGGAGGAGCGAGGAGGTTCCTTTGGAAATAGAAAGAAAGATGAGCCATTTAGAAGAGGAGAAGAAGAAAATGTGGGTTCGGTTCCATCAAGTGGATGATGAGATTTTTCGACTCCAAGGCAGTGAAGAGCGAAAAGAAGAAGAGATAAGCGATTTAGCTTTGAAGCTCGAGGCATTAAGAGGTGTAGTAATGAATGGTGGCCTTCCACACCGTATCGCCTGGCTAGAGGACAATATCAGCAAGCTGTCGAATCATGTGGAAGCTCTGCGAGGCAGAGGTTGGAGATGGAAAAAATAGACGAGGCAATGGATGTTGGTGAGGACGGCTGTAGTCTGACTAGGGTTTGCTTTGCGGATTGCGAGTCAAAGATGTGAGGACGGGTGGACCAAGTGTGTTGTACATTTAGGAACTAAAGTGACACTTTTTGAGGTTTCAGGTCGACAAAGTGGTTAGTATGTGCGGGTTTTGCGAGGACGTGTTGACCATGGCATTAGTGGCTGGATTTTGGCTTGAATGGCAGCAGAGAAGAGATATGTCTCATTGGGATGTCCACAGGGAATCTATATGTGTGTGTCGTGATTGGGATGGTTGGGAAAGGATCCTTTCTTTTGTCTCCTAATTCTCGAGATGCGAGAATGAAAAGAAAATAAAAAAATATATGTTTGTGTATGTGTGAGTGTGGCTACGCGCCTATGTGGGCCGATAGGTGGGTGGACCCACTTTGGCCGGGTGGTCAAAGCCACTAACCGACGTCGGTTTCGCATAGGGCTAGCTGTCTGTGTGTCGCACGCTTCCTTGGGTTGGTAGATGGGTGGAATAAACTCGATCGGGTGGTCGAGTCCACGAGTCGCATCCAACTTCGGCGTAGGCCAGCAAGTGTGAGTAAATATGTGAAAAAAGATGATGGAAAAGTAAAAGAGAAAAATGTGAAAAAAAAAATGAATGAGAAGAATTCCTCGCCCGAGGGGGGACATAAGAGAGGTGAGAGAGCATGATGCTCGGATGGGAATATATGTGTTTGTGTTGTGGGGATTTGGGTTATGTGTGGGCTCCCGATGAAACATGTCAAATTGAAGCTTAAGCTCGGCTAGGATTTTGGTTGCAATGTGTCTGTGGAAATCTTGGACTTGAGGAATCCAATCGTGCTAGTTGCATTGTCTGTCTGCAAACCTTCCGGAAGTGTTCAGTTTGGCTCTTAGGTGGTGCAATGACTTGTGAAGTTCGGAATCGCGTCAACGATGAGTGATCTTGTTAGAGTGAGCTCGTGTTAGGCTTGAGTGGTCTTTGCCGTGTGTCCATCAATTTAGGAGAGGTGGTGGTGACCTAGCATATGATCTAGTTGACGAGCAAGAAAAACAGAGAGATAGACAGGAAGGCAAGCGGGTAGTGAAAACCCTAGGTAGAAGGGGAATGAAAAATCGGCGAGAGAACTCAGCTAGAAACGAGAAAAAGAAATCAGGAAAGCGATCGTATGGCCAAGAAGAGTATCAAAAATAAAAGTGGGGAATGGTTTGATTATATATGGTGTGTGTGGGAAATGTGTTGAGTATGCATGTGGAACAAAGATTCATGACGTGTTGAATGAACAGTCTAGAAGAGTGGCGAGAGCGAATGTGGACATGTCTTCTGTTTGCATGTATGTATGTTGTGTGTGACGAGAATGCATGTGTGACGCGGATCATGATGTGTGTGCTGAGTATATATGTGTGATGTGGATGAAGGATATAATTGTCTTTTCATTTTGGTTGTACATATTGTGATTTGATGAAGAAAGGTTTTAATGTTTTAATGAAGTTTGTAGACAGGTGGACATGGCGATGAAGATGCGAGAAGATGGACAAAGATGGTAAGTGAAATGATTGGATTTTGGTACTAACAAATGATTGTATGAGTATGATTTCAGGTGCTACATTGAGGAAGAAGAGAGTAGGCATGCAAGGTAAAGATTTGTATTTGATTGAGTGATGATCACATGTTGGAACTGGAGTGCAGGTAGCATATCGCTTGTCGAGGACGACTTCACAATTAAGAAGAGGGGAGTATGTTAGCCCACAATTTGGTTGGTTTTGATGCACTAATGTGGTTCTATTTGGCAGGAAAATACATTTGATTTCAGGTACTTGAGGCATGAGTTTGATAATTGATGAGCAGCATGTGGAGATATTGATTAAAAGGATGTGGGAGTATGGATGAGGCCCAAAGGGTTTTTGATAATTTGCCAATCCGGAATGTGGTAACATGGAGTGTGATGATTGCTGGATATACAGAACTTGGACATGGACATGCTGCACTCACACTGTTTGATAAGATGTTACAAGAAGGTATCAAGCCAGATGGAGTGATCTTAGCGTGCCTTTTGAAGGCTTGTGGCAGCATAAAGTCAGTGGAACATGGGAATATGTTATATGAGGAGGCGATCAGAAATGGATTTGAGAAAGATGTATTTGTAGGGAATAACATCTTCTACATGTTATGCACATAATGGACAAGGTGTACCAGCTCTTCAGTTGTTCAAGGAAATGCAGCGTCAAGGGATAGTGCCTGATGAAGTCACTTATTCATGTGTGTTAAAGGCTTGTGGCCTCATGGGCGCTTTTGGAGAGGGCAACTTATCCATGACAATGCTCGAAGGAGGCTGAAGCTGATATTATCCTGGCAAATACATTACTTGATATGTATATCAATTGTGGAAACTTGGAGGCAGCTCATAAGTTGTTGATACATTACCAAATCGAGATGTTATCTCATGGAATTTGATGATTACAGCATATGCGAACGGTGGCCAGGAAAAACATTGTTTATGAACTTTTTGAGAAAATGAGGAGGAGATAAAGGGCGCCGAGGGGAAGCATTTCAGATGCCAAGAATGTATTTGGAAATTTATTGCAGCAGGATGTAGTTGTATATAATACAATGTTGGCGGCTTACGTTGGTCAAGGTTTGGGTGAAGAGTCTTTAAACCTTTACACACAAATGATGGAAGAAGGTATTGTACTTGATGAATGGACAGCCGTAGAGGTACTTCAGGCATGCATTATATGCATAGATAAGGCTAATGAGAATGCACTAGAAATGGGAAAGTATGTTTTATTTGGCCAAAGTTTATGTATGGATATCTGTAAGTTGGGATATATTAATAACAATTTTGTTGGCAACACACCGATTAATCTTTATGGGAAGTGTGGGATGCTTTTGGAAGCAGAAAGTGTGTTCATTTTACTGGCCAAACGTGACATTGCATCATGGAATGTCATGCTCAATACCTATATTGAACAAGATTATGGCGAGCTAGCTGTACAACTATACAGGCAGTTGCTAGAGGAAGATATAAGCCCAGATGAGCGTACCTTTGTTGCCATCCTTCAGTCGTGTAGCATCCTGCTAGATAGTAGGGGAAGATAAGAGGGGGGGTTTTGATCTACATTTTTTGGGGCCCATCGTCTTCATCCCCGGGAACCACTACATTTTCTGGTTCTCATCATCATTCGCTCGGCAGCTGGCTTGTGGATCTTGTTTCAGAGAAGTGTCCGCCATGGAAATGCTTATGTGGTTGCTATTTGGAGTCGTTGCTATTTTTCTTGCCATACTCAACATTGCACTTGTGGGACCTCCATGAGAGTGTGTCCGCAGCTCGGGTACCCCGGATCCAGAGGCTTTGAAAAGGGCGTTGGATGCTTTGACAGCGGCTCCACCACTTATGTTCGCAGGAAGGGATTGCTTACTAAAAGCGAAGATTGCAGAGACTACAAGGGGACTGCGCTGAGAGCTTTAAGAAATTCAAAGCAGGCAGCATTAGAGATTCATTGCATGTCCTTCTCCAGATTAGTAAGGTTCTGATGTATGGCAGTTAGTTATGAAAGACCAAGTGGAGGAGTTTCTCGCCCCCTTGTACAAGAGAGAGAGCTCCGGGGGCATCAGGAAGGGCATCATGAGTCAAGGCTATGGCACTGGTTACGTGAAGCCTGATACCGGAGCTTGCGATTGGTGAGATTACGTTCTTCTTTGAACATATCCAGAATCCATGAGGGATTATGAGACATGGCCCAACTGTGACTCGTTCTGGGACGCCATCCGCAAGTATACTCTGGAGATGAAGAAGTCGGCTGAAAAGCTTAAGGAGGATAAGGGAGACGAACGCGTGGATTGAGGGGGGTGCTTCATGTGCAGTTCTTCTGAGCCAAACATTTTGAAAAGTCCGCATTCTGTCGAAACACAGTGCAAGGAAGAGCTCTCCGCACAGATGATCGTGGATACATCTGTAGTGTTCTGGATATTGATTATCAGAGTGGTTGCTGCCCACAAGGTAGAGAGCCTTATCCTTGCAATGGATGCAATTCAACTACCAGATGTTGTGATACATATGAGTACTGTGTATCTTGTTGCTTAAATCCAAATCAGACCTCTGATGAAGCTTCAAGTAAAGTGAGAATAGCAAACCATCACTCCTCTGGTACCTACAGAGACAGTTTTGAATTTTGTATGGGAAGGTGTCGCCACAATTCAAAGAGTGTGGTACATGAGAATGCTTACGCTACAGAGAATCATCACTGTTTTTCTCTACCAACCAACTTATCATCGGAACAGCCGAAACCTTCCATTGATGATGGTCTATAGAGTCTCGCAATTGTGATTGGCATGCCAGGGCAATCCTGTGAGACTGCATGCAAACTGAGCAAACAAACTTGTCAATCAAGCAAACTTTCAGCTATTAACAAATGCGCAGTACTTCAGAAGTATTTCCGCTGTAGAGGTTCCTGTATTGCTAGCATTAGTCAACCAGCTGAAGTTTCACCGTTTGCTCCAAGTCATCTGCATCTAGCGGCCTGTCTTTTTGCCACGCAAGAGAATGTGCTTTCATGTGAAGCATACAATGAACACTTAAGACGTCTTTGCCCTTGTGCTTAAGAGAGATTTCTGCACAGAAGGGGACAACTGAGCGTGATGACAGAAATATGAAAGAGATATGAATGAGATACTGATTAAAGATGTATTAGCTTTTTATGTGGAAACACAGGGAAAATCGATCCAATTTCACTACACATTCACAAGAAGATTTATGTAGTTCATGCATGCATGCATGTTTGAAGCTTTGCCTTGAAAGATTTAAAAAAAAAAAAGGTGGATGTTACAAGCCTTCGTTGATGGATACAAAGGAGCAGCAGCAGCTGTCTAACTTTGAGAGAAATGCATAGATTGACAGAAACTGAAAAAGAGTTTGCAACAGGTCTGGCAGTAGGGTGGAAGCAATCGGATTGTTAGAGCCAGACAACAATCAACACAGGTGACGGGCAGATTTGATTAGCATGCAAGACCTTTGCTTGGAGATGCTAATGATGCGCATGATCAGAGTTTCAGAGTGAACTTTTAGTTTTGACGCTGAGTTGCAGAGCTGAAGATATAAGCCTATATGGCACATGAAAGAAACACGTGCTGAGTTCTCTGGAAAGTTATGGTTCATGACATATCGTAACACATCAGAGATTGATGATAATTTGGTGGAAAACAGATACAGAACCAAGTAGCCGCAAATCTCGTAAAGATAAGATGTACAGAAATAGGCATATACGCGTTCAACATGTGTCTACAAGGTATGCGTACTCATATCCAGGTCAATCAAAGGCAGAGCAGTAATGCGTAGGGAATATATATTCGCAAATCATATGCAATGGAGGAATTTGCAGAGGCCGAGCGGGTTTAAATGAGAATAGAACAGGCTTTGCTGAAGCGCTAAGCACAATCCTTCGTGAAATTGCTGATGATCTTGGAATTAGCAACCATGGTTGAATAAAGATCGGTAGATTGAAATACAACGAGCATAATTAGAATAATTATTCTAATTGACAGAGATGTGCACGGTTATACGAGTGTGAGAAAGAGAGAGTGCATGAGAGAAGGGTCAGACATATGTGTGTGCAGATGAGTGCATGTGTGAGAGGGTGTATGTGTGTTGGTGTGTGCATGTGTGTAAGAGGAGAACGGAAAGGAATAGAGGGAAAGGGGAAGTAAGAGTGTGTGAGGGTGTGTGTGAGTGTATAAGAGTGTGGAAAAAGAGTGTGTGAAAGCATACGTATGCGTATGAGCGAAAGAGAGTTGGGAAGGGTGAGGGCATAAAATCATCAATTAGAGATACTTTTGCAGCTCCCAAGCAATCCAAGTGGACCGATTGCGAGGGGTTTGAGCAAAATCAAGGCTTCCACAATCACCTTTTCCTTTGGCATTAGGAGCTATTCATTTTGGTGCGTTTGCCGGGAAGCATACGAACTAGTACATATACAAAGGAAGAATTCCTCGAGGGATAAATATGGGCTCCAGGTAATCCAATTGGACCGATTCCGAGGGGTTTGAACAAATTAAAGTCTTGTATAATCACTTTTTCCTTGGGCTCAAGAGCCTTTCATTTGGTGCGTCTGCCGGGAATTGGCTTAGCACATCTCATCGAGAGTGCTACGAGTTCGCTTGGTGCCCCAATCGTGTGGCAGAGCCAAGTCGATCCCAAATCTGCTTTGACCTTCATGAAAGAAATGGCTCAACAAAGGCAAGCCTGTGGTTTTGAGAAGACCAATATGAGGCAACCGAATTTTGGACAAAATAGGAGATGGATAGATTCTCGTCCGACCATGAGACATCATGTGAACCGAGGGTGGCGATTTGGCCCAATATCAAATTATGTGAGATGCTGGTGTTCCGAGCAGATTGGGCATATAGCCAAATATTGCCCTCGTGTATGCACCCCGTTGGATTTTGTCCCCACATGTGAGGACTGTGGGAAAAAGAGACTATGCGAGCACGTGTGTGGCTCAAAAGAGGTGATTGACCTAAAGGTCGCAACGAATGAACCAGATAGGTGCTTATCCTCTTTGTATGTGGAAGTTGACAAAGGTAGAGTTACTTCATCGACGGAAACTGCGAGAGCAAGTGGAAGCAAGGACACTGGATCTCATGATCGAGACTTGATAGAACTTGTGAAGAGCTTGGAATGTCAAGTCAATTGGTTGCATGTGGAGCGAGATAACGAGAGGATCAAAATAGCGAAATTAGAGGAAAATCAAGAGAAAATGGCCGAGGTCCTAGGAACTTGGGAAAAGCAAGTACGAATGTTGAAAAATGAAAACAAGGAGTATAAAAGAGTAAACAAAAGCTGGAGGCAAGATCTTGTGAATGCCGAGAGTGAAAACGTGGTCTGGGACTTGAGATCCGGTTTGATGGTAGCCGACTGCTTTGGAGTTTCGATCGAAGAGGAGCTCTCAAGAGACGAGGATGACCTAATGAGGAGAGTCGAAGGAATGGAGCATGAAATCGAGAAGGTACAAAGCATAATCTGTCGATACAGTGATCAAGCGGGTAAGGCATGTGAGGAGTTCCACCTAGAGTTAGAAGGGATGAAAAGTGCCCAAGCAGAGAGCCATGAGAAAGTGAGACGGGTAGAGAAAGAGAATGCAAGGCTGAGTAGCAAGCTCGGTAGGTGGATGAATCGGAAAGATGATGAGACTCGAGAATGAGTAGAGGATCCGAAAGTAGGCAGAATAGAGGAAGAGCTAAAAGTGATGTTGGACCAGTTAGAGGCGATAGGCGTGGAGTTAGAAAAGGCGAAGGAGTTGTCGAAACAAGTGGATGATCTGGAAGTAGAAAATATGAGTAGAATCTAGGAGGAGAGGTCGACTCGAGAAGAGGTTGAAAAGTTGTCTGGCCAAGTCGGGAGGAGCGAGGAGGTTCCTTTGGAAATAGAAAGAAAGATGAGCCATTTAGAAGAGGAGAAGAAGAAAATGTGGGTTCGGTTCCATCAAGTGGATGATGAGATTTTTCGACTCCAAGGCAGTGATGAGCAAAAAGAAGAAGGGATAAGGGATTTAGCTTTGAAGCTAGAGGCATTAAGAGGTGTAGTAATGAATGGTGGCCTTCCAGACCGTATCGCCTGGCTAGAGGACAATATCAGCAAGCTGTCGAATCATGTGGAAGCTCTGTGAGGCAGAGGTTGGAGATGGAAAAAATAGACGAGGCAATGGATGTTGGTGAGGACGGCTGTAGTCTGACTAGGGTTTGCTTTGCGGATTGCGAGTCAAAGATGTGAGGACGGGTGGACCAAGTGTGTTGTACATTTAGGAACTAAAGTGACACTTTTTGAGGTTTCAGGTCGACAAAGTGGTTAGTATGTGTGGGTTTTGCGAGGACGTGTTGACCATGGCATTAGTGGCTGGATTTTGGCTTGAGTGGCAGCAGAGAAGAGATATGTCTCATTGGGATGTCCACAGGGAATCTATATGTGTGTGTCGTGATTGGGATGGTTGGGAAAGGATCCTTTCTTTTGTCTCCTAATTCTCGAGATGCGAGAATGAAAAGAAAATAAAAAAATATATGTTTGTGTATGTGTGAGTGTGGCTACGCGCCTATGTGGGCCGATAGGTGGGTGGACCCACTTTGGCCGGGTGGTCAAAGCCACTAACCGACGTCGGTTTCGCATAGGGCTAGCTGTCTGTGTGTCGCACTCTTCGTTGGGTTGGTAGATGGGTGGAATAAACTCGATCGGGTGGTCGAGTCCACGAGTCGCATCCAACTTCGGCGTAGGCCGGCAAGTGTGAGTAAATATGTGAAGAAAGATGATGGAAAAGTAAAAGAGAAAAATGTGAAAAAAAAAAATGAATGAGAAGAATTCCTCGCCCGAGGGGGGACATAAGAGAGGTGAGAGAGAATGATGCTCGGATGGGAATATATGTGTTTGTGTTGTGGGGATTTGGGTTATGTGTGGGCTCCTGATGAAACATGTCAAATTGAAGCTTAAGCTCGGCTAGGATTTTGGTTGCAATGTGTCTGTGGAAATCTTGGACTTGAGGAATCCAATCGTGCTAGTTGCATTGTCTGTCTGCAAACCTTCCGGAAGTGTTCAGTTTGGCTCTTAGGTGGTGCAATGACTTGTGAAGTTCGGAATCGCGTCGACGATGAGTGATCTTGTTAGAGTGAGCTCGTGTTAGGCTTGAGTGGTCTTTGCCGTGTGTCCATCAATTTAGGAGAGGTGGTGGTGACCTAGCATATGATCTAGTTGACGAGCAAGAAAAACAGAGAGATAGACAGGAAGGCAAGCGGGTAGTGAAAACCCTAGGTAGAAGGGGAATGAAAAATCGGCGAGAGAACTCAGCTAGAAACGAGAAAAAGAAATCAGGAAAGCGATCGTATGGCCAAGAAGAGTATCAAAAATAAAAGTGGGGAATGGTTTGATTATATATGGTGTGTGTGGGAAATGTGTTGAGTATGCATGTGGAACAAAGATTCATGACGTGTTGAACGAACAGTCTAGAAGAGTGGCGAGAGCGAATGTGGACATGTCTTCTGTTTGCATGTATGTATGTTGTGTGTGACGAGAATGCATGTGTGACGCGGATCATGATGTGTGTGCTGAGTATATATGTGTGATGTGGATGAAGGATATAATTGTCTTTTCATTTTGGTTGTACATATTGTGATTTGATGAAGAAAGGTTTTAATGTTTTAATGAAGTTTGTAGACAGGTGGACATGGCGATGAAGATGCGAGAAGATGGACAAAGATGGTAAGTGAAATGATTGGATTTTGGTACTAATAAATGATTGTATGAGTATGATTTCAGGTGCTACATTGAGGAAGAAGAGAGTAGGCATGCAAGGTAAAGATTTGTATTTGATTGAGTGATGATCACATGTTGGAACTGGAGTGCAGGTAGTATATCGCTCGTCGAGGACGACTTCGCAATTAAGAAGAGGGGAGTATGTTAGCCCATAATTTGGTTGGTTTTGATGCACTAATGTGGTTCTATTTGGCAGGAAAATACATTTGATTTCAGGTACTTAAGGCATGAGTTTGATAATTGATGAGCAGCATGTGGAGATATTGATTAAAAGGATGTGGGAGTATGGATGAGGCCCAAAGGGTTTTTGATAATTTGCCAATCCGGAATGTGGTAACATGGAGTGTGATGATTGCTGGATATACAGAACTTGGACATGGACATGCTGCACTCACACTGTTTGATAAGATGTTACAAGAAGGTATCAAGCCAGATGGAGTGATCTTAGCGTGCCTTTTGAAGGCTTGTGGCAGCATAAAGTCAGTGGAACATGGGAATATGTTATATGAGGAGGCGATCAGAAATGGATTTGAGAAAGCTGTATTTGTAGGGAATAACATCTTCTACATGTTATGCACATAATGGACAAGGTGTACCAGCTCTTCAGTTGTTCAAGGAAATGCAGCGTCAAGGGATAGTGCCTGATGAAGTCACTTATTCATGTGTGTTAAAGGCTTGTGGCCTCATGGGCGCTTTTGGAGAGGGCAACTTATCCATGATCAATGCTCAAAGGAGGCTGAAGCTGATATTATCCTGGCAAATACATTACTTGATATGTATATCAATTGTGGAAACTTGGAGGCAGCTCATAAGTTGTTGATACATTACCAAATCGAGATGTTATCTCATGGAATTTGATGATTACAGCATATGCGAACGGTGGCCAGGAAAAACGTTGTTTATGAACTTTTTGAGAAAATGAGGAGGAGATAAAGGGCGCCGAGGGGAAGCATTTCAGATGCCAAGAATGTATTTGGAAATTTATTGCAGCAGGATGTAGTTGTATATAATACAATGTTGGCGGCTTACGTTGGTCAAGGTTTGGGTGAAGAGTCTTTAAACCTTTACACACAAATGATGGAAGAAGGTATTGTACTTGATGAATGGACAGCCGTAGAGGTACTTCAGGCATGCATTATATGCATAGATAAGGCTAATGAGAATGCACTAGAAATGGGAAAGTATGTTTTATTTGGCCAAAGTTTATGTATGGATATCTGTAAGTTGGGATATATTAATAACAATTTTGTTGGCAACACACTGATTAATCTTTATGGGAAGTGTGGGATGCTTTTGGAAGCAGAAAGTGTGTTCATTTTACTGGCCAAACGTGACATTGCATCATGGAATGTCATGCTCAATACCTATATTGAATAAGATTATGGCGAGCTAGCTGTACAACTATACAGGCAGTTGCTAGAGGAAGATATAAGCCGAGATGAGCGTACCTTTGTTGCCATCCTTCAGTCGTGTAGCATCCTGCTAGATAGTAGGGGAAGATAAGAGGGGGGGTTTTGATCTACATTTTTTGGGGCCCATCGTCTTCATCCCCGGGAACCACTACATTTTCTGGTTCTCATCATCATTCGCTCGGCAGCTGGCTTGTGGATCTTGTTTCAGAGAAGTGTCCGCCATGGAAATGCTTATGTGGTTGCTATTTGGAGTCGTTGCTATTTTTCTTGCCATACTCAACATTGCACTTGTGGGACCTCCATGAGAGTGTGTCCGCAGCTCGGGTACCCCGGATCCAGAGGCTTTGAAAAGGGCGTTGGATGCTTTGAGAGCGGCTCCACCACTTATGTTCGCAGGAAGGGATTGCTTACTAAAAGCGAAGATTGCAGAGGCTGCAGGGGGACTGCGCTGAGAGCTTTAAGAAATTCAAAGCAGGCAGCATTAGAGATTCATTGCATGTCCTTCTCCAGATTAGTAAGGTTCTGATGTATGGCAGTTAGTTATGAAAGACCAAGTGGAGGAGTTTCTCGCCCCCTTGTACAAGAGAGAGAGCTCCGGGGGCATCAGGAAGGGCATCATGAGTCAAGGCTATGGCACTGGTTACGTGAAGCCTGATACCGGAGCTTGCGATTGGTGAGATTACGTTCTTCTTCGAACATATCCAGAATCCATGAGGGATTATGAGACATGGCCCAACTATGACTCGTTCTGGGATGCCATCCGCAAGTATACTCTGGAGATGAAGAAGTCGGCTGAAAAGCTTAAGGAGGATAAGGGAGACGAACGCGTGGATTGAGGGGGGTGCTTCATGTGCAGTTCTTCTGAGCCAAACATTTTGAAAAGTCCGCATTCTGTCGAAACACAGTGCAAGGAAGAGCTCTCCGCACAGATGATCGTGGATACATCTGTAGTGTTCTGGATATTGATTATCAGAGTGGTTGCTGCCCACAAGGTAGAGAGCCTTATCCTTGCAATGGATGCAATTCAACTACCAGATGTTGTGATACATATGAGTACTGTGTATCTTGTTGCTTAAATCCAAATCAGACCTCTGATGAAGCTTCAAGTAAAGTGAGAATAGCAAACCATCACTCCTCTGGTACCTACAGAGACAGTTTTGAATTTTGTATGGGAAGGTGTCGCCACAATTCAAAGAGTGTGGTACATGAGAATGCTTATGCTACAGAGAATCATCACTGTTTTTCTCTACCAACCAACTTATCATCGGAACAGCCGAAACCTTCCATTGATGATGGTCTACAGAGTCTCGCAATTGTGATTGGCATGCCAAGGCAATCCTGTGAGACTGCATGCAAACTGAGCAAACAAACTTGTCAATCAAGCAAACTTTCAGCTATTAACAAATGCGCAGTGCTTCATAAGTATTTCCGCTGTAGAGGTTCCTGTATTGCTAGCATTAGTCAACAAGCTGAAGTTTCACCGTTTGCTCCAAGTCATCTGCATCCAGCGGCCTGTCTTTTTGCCACGCAAGAGAATGTGCTTTCATGTGAAGCATACAATGAACACTTAAGACGTCTTTGCCCTTGTGCTTAAGAGAGATTTCTGCACAGAAGGGGACAACTGAGCGTGATGACAGAAATATGAAAGAGATATGAATGAGATACTGATTAAAGATGTATTAGCTTTTTATGTGGAAACACGGGGAAAATCGATCCAATTTCACTACACATTCACAAGAAGATTTATGTAGTTCATGCATGCATGCATGTTTGAAGCTTTGCCTTGAAAGATTTAAAAAAAAAAAAGGTGGATGTTACAAGCCTTCGTTGATGGATACAAAGGAGCAGCAGCAGCTGTCTAACTTTGAGAGAAATGCATAGATTGACAGAAACTGAAAAAGAGTTTGCAACAGGTCTGGCAGTAGGGTGGAAGCAATCGGATTATTAGAGCCAGACAACAATCAACACAGGTGACGGGCAGATTTGATTAGCATGCAAGACCTTTGCTTGGAGATGCTAATGATGCGCATGATCAGAGTTTCAGAGTGAACTTTTAGTTTTGACGCTGAGTTGCAGAGCTGAAGATATAAGCCTATATGGCACATGAAAGAAACACGTGCTGAGTTCTCTGGAAAGTTATGGTTCATGACATATCGTAACACATCAGAGATTGATGATAATTTGGTGGAAAACAGATACAGAACCAAGTAGCCGCAAATCTCGTAAAGATAAGATATACAGAAATAGGCATATACGCGTTCAACATGTGTCTGCAAGGTATGCGTACTCATATCCAGGTCAATCAAAGGCAGAGCAGTAATGCGTAGGGAATATATATTCGCAAATCATATGCAATGGAGGAATTTGCAGAGGCCGAGTGGGTTTAAATGAGAATAGAACAGGCTTTGCTGAAGCGCTAAGCACAATCCTTCGTGAAATTGCTGATGATCTTGGAATTAGCAACCATGGTTGAATAAAGATCGGTAGATTGAAATACAACGAGCATAATTAGAATAATTATTCTAATTGACAAAGATGTGCACGGTTATATGAGTGTGAGAAAGAGAGAGTGCATGAGAGAAGAGTCAGACATATGTGTGTGCAGATGAGTGCATGTGTGGAGGGTGTATGTGTGAAGGTGTGTGCGTGTGTAAGAGGAGATCGGAAAGGAATAGAGGGAAAGGAGGAGAGGTGTTCGAGGGTGTTGTGAGTGTCTAAGAGGGTGGAAAGAGGAGTGCGTGGAAATAGAATGCGATGAGCCATTTAGAAGAGGAGAAGAAGAAAATGTGGGTTCGGTTCCATCAAGTGGATGATGAGGTTTTTCGACTCCAAGGGAGTGAAGAGCGAAAAGAAGAAGGGATAAGGGATTTAGCTTTGAAGCTCGAGGCATTAAGAGGTGTAGTAATGAATGGTGGCCTTCCAGACCGTATCGCCTGGCTAGAGGACAATATCAGCAAGCTGTCGAATCATGTGGAAGCTCTGCGAGGCAGAGGTTGGAGATGGAAAAAATAGACGAGGCAATGGATGTTGGTGAGGACGGCTGTAGTCTGACTAGGGTTTGCTTTGCGGATTGCGAGTCAAAGATGTGAGGACGGGTGGACCAAGTGTGTTGTACATTTAGGAACTAAAGTGACACTTTTTGAGGTTTCAGGTCGACAAAGTGGTTAGTATGTGCGGGTTTTGCGAGGACGTGTTGACCATGGCATTAGTGGCTGGATTTTGGCTTGAGTGGCAGCAGAGAAGAGATATGTCTCATTGGGATGTCCACAGGGAATCTATATGTGTGTGTCGTGATTGGGATGGTTGGGAAAGGATCCTTTCTTTTGTCTCCTAATTCTCGAGATGCGAGAATGAAAAGAAAATAAAAAAATATATGTTTGTGTATGTGTGAGTGTGGCTACGCGCCTATGTGGGCCGATAAGTGGGTGGACCCACTTTGGCCGGGTGGTCAAAGCCACTAACCGACGTCAGTTTCGCATAGGGCTAGCTGTCTGTGTGTCGCGCGCTTCGTTGGGTTGGTAGATGGGTGGAATAAACTCGATCGGGTGGTCGAGTCCACGAGTCCCATCCAACTTCGGCATAGGCCGGCAAGTGTGAGTAAATATGTGAAAAAAGATGATGGAAAAGTAAAAGAGAAAAATGTGAAAAAAAAAAATGAATGAGAAGAATTCCTCGCCCGAGGGGGGACATAAGAGAGGTGAGAGAGCATGATGCTCGGATGGGAATATATGTGTTTGTGTTGTGGGGATTTGGGTTATGTGTGGGCTCCCGATGAAACATGTCAAATTGAAGCTTAAGCTCGGCTAGGATTTTGGTTGCAATGTGTCTGTGGAAATCTTGGACTTGAGGAATCCAATCGTGCTAGTTGCATTGTCTGTCTGCAAACCTTCCGGAAGTGTTCAGTTTGGCTCTTAGGTGGTGCAATGACTTGTGAAGTTCGGAATCGCGTCGACGATGAGTGATCTTGTTAGAGTGAGCTCGTGTTAAGCTTGAGTGGTCTTTGCCGTGTGTCCATCAATTTAGGAGAGGTGGTGGTGACCTAGCATATGATCTAGTTGACGAGCAAGAAAAACAGAGAGATAGACAGGAAGGCAAGCGGGTAGTGAAAACCCTAGGTAGAAGGGGAATGAAAAATCGGCGAGAGAACTCAGCTAGAAACGAGAAAAAGAAATCAGGAAAGCGATCGTATGGCCAAGAAGAGTATCAAAAATAAAAGTGGGGAATGGTTTGATTATATATGGTGTGTGTGGGAAATGTGTTGAGTATGCATGTGGAACAAAGATTCATGACGTGTTGAACGAACAGTCTAGAAGAGTGGTGAGAGCGAATGTGGACATGTCTTCTGTTTGCATGTATGTATGTTGTGTGTGACGAGAATGCATGTGTGACGCGGATCATGATGTGTGTGCTGAGTATATATGTGTGATGTGGATGAAGGATATAATTGTCTTTTCATTTTGGTTGTACATATTGTGATTTGATGAAGAAAGGTTTTAATGTTTTAATGAAGTTTGTAGACAGGTGGACATGGCGATGAAGATGCGAGAAGATGGACAAAGATGGTAAGTGAAATGATTGGATTTTGGTACTAACAAATGATTGTATGAGTATGATTTCAGGTGCTACATTGAGGAAGAAGAGAGTAGGCATGCAAGGTAAAGATTTGTATTTGATTGAGTGATGATCACATGTTGGAACTGGAGTGCAGGTAGCATATCGCTCGTCGAGGACGACTTCGCAATTAAGAAGAGGGGAGTATGTTAGCCCACAATTTGGTTGGTTTTGATGCACTAATGTGGTTCTATTTGGCAAGAAAATACATTTGATTTCAGGTACTTGAGGCATGAGTTTGATAATTGATGAGCAGCATGTGGAGATATTGATTGCAAGGATGTGGGAGTATGGATGAGGCCCAAAGGGTTTTTGATAATTTGCCAATCCGGAATGTGGTAACATGGAGTGTGATGATTGCTGGATATACAGAACTTGGACATGGACATGCTGCACTCACACTGTTTGATAAGATGTTACAAGAAGGTATCAAGCCAGATGGAGTGATCTTAGCGTGCCTTTTGAAGGCTTGTGGCAGCATAAAGTCAGTGGAACATGGGAATATGTTATATGAGGAGGCGATCAGAAATGGATTTGAGAAAGATGTATTTGTAGGGAATAACATCTTCTACATGTTATGCACATAATGGACAAGGTGTACCAGCTCTTCAGTTGTTCAAGGAAATGCAGCGTCAAGGGATAGTGCCTGATGAAGTCACTTATTCATGTGTGTTAAAGGCTTGTGGCCTCATGGGCGCTTTTGGAGAGGGCAACTTATCCATGATCAATGCTCGAAGGAGGCTGAAGCTGATATTATCCTGGCAAATACATTACTTGATATGTATATCAATTGTGGAAACTTGGAGGCAGCTCATAAGTTGTTGATACATTACCAAATCGAGATGTTATCTCATGGAATTTGATGATTACAGCATATGCGAACGGTGGCCAGGAAAAACGTTGTTTATGAACTTTTTGAGAAAATGAGGAGGAGATAAAGGGCGCCGAGGGGAAGCATTTCAGATGCCAAGAATGTATTTGGAAATTTATTGCAGCAGGATGTAGTTGTATATAATACAATGTTGGCGGCTTACGTTGGTCAAGGTTTGGGTGAAGAGTCTTTAAACCTTTACACACAAATGATGGAAGAAGGTATTGTACTTGATGAATGGACAGCCGTAGAGGTACTTCAGGCATGCATTATATGCATAGATAAGGCTAATGAGAATGCACTAGAAATGGGAAAGTATGTTTTATTTTGCCAAACTTTATGTATGGATATCTGTAAGTTGGGATATATTAATAACAATTTTGTTGGGAACACACTGATTAATCTTTATGGGAAGTGTGGGATGCTTTTGGAAGCAGAAAGTGTGTTCATTTTACTGGCCAAACGTGACATTGCATCATGGAATGTCATGCTCAATACCTATATTGAACAAGATTATGGCGAGCTAGCTGTACAACTATACAGGCAGTTGCTAGAGGAAGATATAAGCCCAGATGAGCGTACCTTTGTTGCCATCCTTCAGTCGTGTAGCATCCTGCTAGATAGTAGGGGAAGATAAGAGGGGGGGTTTTGATCTACATTTTTTGGGGCCCATCGTCTTCATCCCCGGGAACCACTACATTTTCTGGTTCTCATCATCATTCGCTCGGCAGCTGGCTTGTGGATCTTGTTTCAGAGAAGTGTCCGCCATGGAAATGCTTATGTGGTTGCTATTTGGAGTCGTTGCTATTTTTCTTGCCATACTCAACATTGCACTTGTGGGACCTCCATGAGAGTGTGTCCGCAGCTCGGGTACCCCGGATCCAGAGGCTTTGAAAAGGGCGTTGGATGCTTTGACAGCGGCTCCACCACTTATGTTCGCAGGAAGGGATTGCTTACTAAAAGCGAAGATTGCAGAGACTGCAGGGGGACTGCGCTGAGAGCTTTAAGAAATTCAAAGCAGGCAACATTAGAGATTCATTGCATGTCCTTCTCCAGATTAGTAAGGTTCTGATGTATGGCAGTTAGTTATGAAAGACCAAGTGGAGGAGTTTCTCGCCCCCTTGTACAAGAGAGAGAGCTCCGGGGGCATCAGGAAGGGCATCATGAGTCAAGGCTATGGCACTGGTTACGTGAAGCCTGATACCGGAGCTTGCGATTGGTGAGATTACGTTCTTCTTCGAACATATCCAGAATCCATGAGGGATTATGAGACATGGCCCAACTGTGACTCGTTCTGGGACGCCATCCGCAAGTATACTCTGGAGATGAAGAAGTCGGCTGAAAAGCTTAAGGAGGATAAGGGAGACGAACGCGTGGATTGAGGGGGGTGCTTCATGTGCAGTTCTTCTGAGCCAAACATTTTGAAAAGTCCGCATTCTGTCGAAACACAGTGCAAGGAAGAGCTCTTCGCACAGATGATCGTGGATACATCTGTAGTGTTCTGGATATTGATTATCAGAGTGGTTGCTGCCCACAAGCTAGAGAGCCTTATCCTTGCAATGGATGCAATTCAACTACCAGATGTTGTGATACATATGAGTACTGTGTATCTTGTTGCTTAAATCCAAATCAGACCTCTGATGAAGCTTCAAGTAAAGTGAGAATAGCAAACCATCACTCCTCTAGTACCTACAGAGACAGTTTTGAATTTTGTATGGGAAGGTGTCGCCACAATTCAAAGAGTGTGGTACATGAGAATGCTTATGCTACAGAGAATCATCACTGGTTTTCTCTACCAACCAACTTATCATCGGAACAGCCAAAACCTTCCATTGATGATGGTCTACAGAGTCTCGCAATTGTGATTGGCATGCCAAGGCAATCCTGTGAGACTGCATGCAAACTGAGCAAACAAACTTGTCAATCAAGCAAACTTTCAGCTATTAACAAATGCGCAGTACTTCAGAAGTATTTCCGCTGTAGAGGTTCCTGTATTGCTAGCATTAGTCAACCAGCTGAAGTTTCACCGTTTGCTCCAAGTCATCTGCATCCAGCGGCCTGTCTTTTTGCCACGCAAGAGAATGTGCTTTCATGTGAAGCATACAATGAACACTTAAGACGTCTTTGCCCTTGTGCTTAAGAGAGATTTCTGCACAGAAGGGGACAACTGAGCGTGATGACAGAAATATGAAAGAGATATGAATGAGATACTGATTAAAGATGTATTAGCTTTTTATGTGGAAACACGGGGAAAATCGATCCAATTTCACTACACATTCACAAGAAGATTTATGTAGTTCATGCATGCATGCATGTTTGAAGCTTTGCCTTGAAAGATTAAAAAAAAAAAAGGTGGATGTTACAAGCCTTCGTTGATGGATACAAAGGAGCAGCAGCAGCTGTCTAACTTTGAGAGAAATGCATAGATTGACAGAAACTGAAAAAGAGTTTGCAACAGGTCTGGCAGTAGGGTGGAAGCAATCGGATTATTAGAGCCAGACAACAATCAACACAGGTGACGGGCAGATTTGATTAGCATGCAAGACCTTTGCTTGGAGATGCTAATGATGCGCATGATCAGAGTTTCAGAGTGAACTTTTAGTTTTGACGCTGAGTTGCAGAGCTGAAGATATAAGCCTATATGGCACATGAAAGAAACACGTGCTGAGTTCTCTGGAAAGTTATGGTTCATGACATATCGTAACACATCAGAGATTGATGATAATTTGGTGGAAAACAGATACAGAACCAAGTAGCCGCAAATCTCGTAAAGATAAGATGTACAGAAATAGGCATATACGCGTTCAACATGTGTCTGCAAGGTATGCGTACTCATATCCAGGTCAATCAAAGGCAGAGCAGTAATGCGTAGGGAATATATATTCGCAAATCATATGCAATGGAGGAATTTGCAGAGGCCGAGCGGGTTTAAATGAGAATAGAACAGGCTTTGCTGAAGCGCTAAGCACAATCCTTCGTGAAATTGCTGATGATCTTGGAATTAGCAACCATGGTTGAATAAAGATCGGTAGATTGAAATACAACGAGCATAATTAGAATAATTATTCTAATTGACAGAGATGTGCACGGTTATACGAGTGTGAGAAAGAGAGAGTGCATGAGAGAAGGGTCAGACATATGTGTGTGCAGATGAGTGCATGTGTGAGAGGGTGTATGTGTGTTGGTGTGTGCATGTGTGTAAGAGGAGAACGGAAAGGAATAGAGGGAAAGGGGAAGTAAGAGTGTGCGAGGGTGTGTGTGAGTGTATAAGAGTGTGGAAAAAGAGTGCATGAAAGCATACGTATGCGTATGAGCGAAAGAGAGTTGGGAAGGGTGAGGGCATAAAATCATCAATTAGAGATACTTTTGCAGCTCCCAAGCAATCCAAGTGGACCGATTGCGAGGAGTTTGAGCAAAATCAAGGCTTCCACAATCACCTTTTCCTTGGGCATTAGGAGCTATTCATTTTGGTGCGTTTGTCGGGAAGCATACGAACTAGTACATATACAAAGGAAGAATTCCTCGAGGGATAAATATGGGCTCCAGGTAATCCAATTGGACCGATTCCGAGGGGTTTGAACAAATTAAAGTCTTGTATAATCACTTTTTCCTTGGGCTCAAGAGCCTTTCACTACACTTGGAAGGAATAAATGGAAAGGTAGCTCAAGATAGGAATTTGGCATACTTTGATCATGAAGATTCATAGGCCATTTTTGAATGGATTGGATGCCTCTGTATGTTGTCGGATTCTTCAAAGCATGGAATGCAGGTTTCTCTATCTTTGTCTCTCTATTGATAATGGTGATTGTGATTCAATATCACTAAAAGAAATCATGCCTCAGTTCAGCTTTGCAGGTTAGAATTCATGAAATCATTAATAAAAAGTAACAAGTTTAATTACCTATTCACCTTGACTAATTTGCTTTTAATATTGCTCATATGAATGATCTAGATTAGAAATTTTATAGTTTCTTGCTATTTGTTTTGTTCCACATCGTTTAAATGTATAAAGGAGAGGGTATGCTTGCACTAATCTCTTATGAAGCACTTGATTATATGGTAAACTTCAACTTTTGTATGAACTAGTTTCTGGATGTATTAGAGATTGAAATGCTCATCACTCTAGAGAGAGCATGCCAGATTGTGAGAAGAGGAAATAGTGGATGGTAGGCCAAGGACAAGTGTGAGTAAAGGGAAGAGTAAGAGAGAGTAAGTGAGGGAAGAGAAAAAGGGAGTGGAGTGAGAGTGCATATAAGAAAGGTGTGTGCAAGGAATAAGTGAGCGAGAGAGAAAGTGAGTGAGAAATAGAAAAAGAGAGTGTGTGTGTGTGTGGGCATATGTATGAGAGTGGTGTCATGAGGAAGGAGATAAGGAAGAGAGCTCACACACACACTCTCTCTCAAGGAGAAGCACACACACAGATTGAGGCAAGGAAGAATGATCTTCTTCTTCTTCTTCTATTACATAAAAAGGTTTGACTCTCTTCCTTATCTCCTTCCTCATGACACCACTCTCATACATATGCCCACACACACACTCTCACTCTCAAGGAGAAGCACACACAGATTGAGGCAAGGAAGAATGATCTTCTTCTTCTTCTATTACGTAAAAAGGAATGTACACGAATGACCTAAAAACAAGAATACAGCAAGTGCAATATATAAAGATTAGTACATAAGGAAAAACCTAATGTCCACGAATGAGTGAGCTCGCAAGGAACAAATGTGTCATCACTCTTGGTAGATAAATCTAATAAATCTCAATGAAGTATCCCTGACATATACCGACGTGACCACTATACATGTCAGAGAAACGAAAAACTGATATGTGGCATCTTGGATCATCACATGTTGAGCTTGATATCTCAACATTCCCCCTCAAGCTCAACGCCATATCCTGTGATCCAAGCATCTCCCGAAACTTCTTCAACTTCTCAGCTCCAAGTGCTTTGGTGAAAATATCAGCAACCTGCTCATCTGTTCTCACATAAACAAGATCAATATCACCTGCTAATACCTTCTCTCTAATGAAGTGATAATGTACCTCGATATGCTTTGTTCTAGCATGGAAAACAAGATTTCGTGCTAACTATATGCTGCTAAGATTATCGCAATAAATAGTGATAGGCTTTCCCACTTCCACACCTAAATCTGCAAGTAGCATTTCTAGCCATGATGCCTCACATGCTTCCATTGCAGCACCTCTATACTCAGCCTCTATACTCAACAAAGCAACAGTGGGTTTCTTCTTGCTACTCCATGTAACAGCTTCACTCCCAAGTGAGAATAGAAAACCACTAGTAGATCTTCTATCTGGAATGCTACCAGCCCAATCTGCATCGGTGTATCCATAAACTTGCAAATCTACACCAGCCTCATAAAACAATGCATAATCCAATAGCACTCACATAATGTAGAGTGCGCCTCAGAGCATCCAAATGTGGCTTCTTGGGAAGCTGCATAAATTGACTTTCAAGTCCAACAGTATAACTTAGATCATGCCTTGTAATTGTGAGATATATAAGACTTCCCACAATTTTCTTGTACATAGTAGCATTTTCCAATGCTTCACCTGATCTAGTATCCAACTTCAAATTCTGATCTAATGGCATAAAAATTGGCTTACAATCAGCCATACCATACTTTTGCAACATATTCAAGGCATATTGCCTTTGCGACATCCATATACGTGTTTCTGTATGTATAAACTCAATGCCCAAGAAATAGCGCAGCACACAAAGATCTTTCATGTCAAATTCCTAATTAAGAAGTTGCTTTACCTCTTTGATGCTTCCTTCATTATCACCACCTACAATTAGATCATCAACATAAATAGCCACAATAGTGATGCCATCATCAGCCTTCCTTGCATATAGTGAGTGATCTGCATCACACATAGAGAAACCAATGTTGGTTAAGTAATCAACAATCCTTGCATGCCATGCACGATGGGGCTTGCTTCAGCCCATACAAAGCCTTTTGCAGCCTGCAAACATATTCTGGATACTTTGAATCTTCATATCCTTGTGGCTGGTCCATATATACTTCTTCCTATAACTCACCATGTAGGAAAGCATTCTTCACATCCATCCAATGCAAAATCCATCCTTTTGTTGTAGCTAATGCAACAAGTGTTCTGATAGTAGACATTTTAGCTACATGGCTGAATGTTTTCCTCATAATCAATGCCATATGTCTGTGCATATCCTTTAGCTACCAATCGTGCTTCATACCTGCTTATGCTACCATCAACATTATGCTTTACTTTGTAAACCCATTTGCAGCCTATGGGTTTCTTTCCTTGCGGCAATGGAACCAGCTTCCATGTATCATTTCCATAAAGTGCAGCCATCTCCTCATCCATATCTTTTTCCTAATCTGCAATTCCAATTGCATCTTCAAAGCAAGAAGGTTCAACATCTTGTATTACCTTTGTCATGTAGGCACAACGACGAGCCATATAACTGTCATACATCAATCGTTGCACTGAATTCCACATCCTCCCATATCTTCTTGTTCCTGGTTCACTTCTTCTTGTATCATCTACATGTGCCCTTCTCACTCCTGGAGTCTTCACAGAGGGCAGTCCAAGTTCCTCATCAAGACTCTTTTCTGAACCGCTTGAATCTCCATTAACGTCTTCAAAACCTACACATGGTTTATGACCTACAGAAAGCTTTTCTTTACCTTTCTTGGATGTATTTGATGAATTTGCTGGACTAAAATTTCCATGCAATCTTCCACTCCATGGATTTGAGTTGGAACTTTTGCTTGGTGATGCATCCAGTCCACTCAAAACTTGAGATTCTGCCTTGATTTTTCAGCATTTTCTTTGTCATTTGGTTCAAGATTTAGTCCTTCTTTGGCATTCGCATAGAAGCTTGACATTTCATCAAATATCACATCTCTGCTCACCTTTACCTATCATGTGAGTGGGTTATAACATTTATATCCCTTTTGCTCAAGGTAGTATCCAATGAAGACACATTTTTCTACTTTTGGATCAAGCTTCATCCTCAATTCATCTGGGACATGTACATATGCAATACAGCCAAAAACTTTCAGATGTGATAAGTTTGGCTTTTTACCTGTAAACTTCTCTTCAGGTGTAACTTGATGTACAGCAGTCGAAGTTTTGTTCATGATGTACACAATAGTATGCACAGCTTCTGCCTAATAGCAATGAGGGTATTCTTTTTAGCCCTCAAGGCTCTTGCTATTTCTACAATATGTCTATTTTTGCATTCAGCAACGCCATTCTATTGTGGTGTGTTCTTGCATGAAAACTGATGCCGAATTCCATGATTATTTAGAAAACTACTGAACTCATTTGACATGTATTCACCTCCTCCATCAGATCTTAATGTCTGAATGTACTTCCCTATCTGCTTTTCCACCAAAGTGAATGAACACCTTGCTCTTCTCTTTCATGAAATATACCCATACTTTGTGTGTATGGTCATCAATGAAAGTAACATAAAACCTACAACCGCAGATAGATGTGGTCTTTGCTGGACCCCAAACATCTGTATGTACTACTTCTAGTACATTCTCACTAACATGCTTGTCATGTGGAAATGATGCTCTTAACTGTTTACCAAATTGACATGTTGCACATACCTTTTGCATTTCTGCAACTTTAAAATTTGGTAGTCCATGGACAATCTCCTTTGACTGCATCAATTTCAGCCTTTGCAAGTTTGCATGTCCAATCCATTTGTGCCACATCTCTATATCTGCAATAACTCCTGCACCTTTTGCAAACATGGCTACATTCATTTCAAGAATCTTCACATTTAAGGTGAACATCCTAGCCACTTTGTTTCCTTTGGCAACCAATCGTCCATCCTGCTTGTACTCTTCTACATATAATCCATCAACATTGAATCTGACTTGAAATCCCTGGTCAACCATTTGTCCAACAGAAACCAGATTCTTTGTTATATTTGGAACATGCAGCGTATCAGCAAGATGTTTTACCTTTCCATCCTCCATTGATAATGCTATGTTTCCTATATGCTCAATAGGATGTTTCAACATATCCAGGAACTGGCAAATTCTGCAAAGTACTAAACCATTCCGCATGATTGGTCATGTGATTTGAAGCACCTGAATCAACATGCCAGACATTGTCATTTGATTTTGAAACAACAGCAGACATCGTATTCATCATGTGATGTTGAACCATGAACAACTTCTCATAATCATCTACACTTGTGGATGCATAGTTATTGTGCTGCCTTCTGTTATTTTGATTCTTCAACCTGCAATCATGTTCAAAGTGTCCAGGTTTACCACAATTCCAACATCCTTTACTATCATTACTTGAATCATTTCTTTGGAAATTTTTGCGGCCTCTTTGGCTCCCCTTGCCTCGAAACTATCCTCTTCCTCCTGCATGATTTTGTTGTTGACTTTGGTCTTGGTTACTATTTCCTCTTCCACTTCCAAAACCTCTACCTCTACCTCTACCTCTACCTCTTCCTCTACCAGAGTAGAATACCTGCTCAAAACTAGATTTTCCTTGCAAGTTTGATTCCTCACCAAGATTCTTTTCTTCAATAATCAGCATAGATAACAGATCAACAAAATTTGGAATATTTTCCCTAGTCTGTATAGAAGTGTTGAATTGCTTATATGCAGCTCCTAAACCATGAAGACACACTTCCACCTTATCATCATCATCTACATTTACGCCAATAGATGCAAGTGACTCACATATGCTTTTGTTTTTCAAGGTGTAGTCACTTACCGACATGCTCTTCTTCTCCAATGTATGCAGCTCGTTCTTGAGTTGTAATTTTCGTGCCTTTGTATTGGTCTCATAAAATGTGACCAAACTATTCCAAGCCTCTTTTGGAGTCTTGGCATCCTGTATGTGTCCAATCATGCCATCCTATATGCTAACAGATAGCCAGTACATTAACTTTTTGTGCTCCTTGATTCCATTCCTCATATACTCTTACTTGATCTGCAGTTCGATTCCTTTCTGATAACTGTGGAGCATTTTCATTCTCTCCTTCGATGTAATTCCAGTAGCCTTTTCCCATCAAGAAATTCGTCATTCTGAATCTCCAAGCATGGAAGTTGTTCTTGTCCATCTTATCACTCATAAGCTGACTCATTCCATCTGTGTTTGCCATTTCTGAAGCAATTCACAACATTGCAAAACACTACAAGCAGCACTTCTGCTTGAACATTATCACACTATGACGTGACAGTTCGATCTCAGAAAAATACAATTTTCGTGTATCAACAGTACATGGAATCGCTTGAAATTCTGGATCTGGAATATATGAGTGCTGCCAAACACAACGCGTTATAGTTTTTGAAATTGGCCTGGTTTTTTTCTGGGCCCCACCTTGCAGGCTTGAAACGGAGGTCATTTGTGAATCGCGTTTTCTCCATGCCTTGTTGCGTACTCTTCACCGTTGCCTTCTCCACGAGCTCTCTACAGCCATGCTGGCTCTGATACCATGTCACGAGGAAGGAGATAAGGAAGAGAGCTCACACACACACACTCACTCTCAAGGAGAAGCACACACACAGATTGAGGCAAGGAAGAATGATCTTCTTCTACTTCTTCTATTACATAAAAAGGAATGTACAAGAATGGCCTAAAAACAAGAATACAACAAGTGCAATATATAAAGATCAGTACATAAGGAAAAACCTAATGTCCATGAATGAGTGAGCTGGCAAGGAACAAATGTGCCATCACTCTACCACTAGAATGTACAAAGATAGGTAGCCCATTAGGGCAAAAAGTGTATATACAAGCCGGGGGGGAAAACCTCCTAAAGAGGGAAAAAAGTGCCCCGGTGGTCCTAGAGTGTTCACACACATCACTACCTAGATATATCAACAGGGGGGAGGGGGAGGGGTGAAACATTCAACCCAAGCATGCACAAAATTGGACACAAGATGCCAAGGTGATTGCCAAAGAACACGCTTTATATTATGTCCACAAATTGCTTTACAAGGGACGGCTATGAGAGCTTGGCATGAGGAGTAGTTCGACTACCCCTCATAGTTGCACACAATTAGGTGCCGTAGGGCATACCTCCAAGCACCAAGATGAGCCGTATAGAAAAACAGGGTTGTCACATCCTCCCAGTTAAGTGCATCTTTGACTATTTGAGTGGTACTCAGCTACTTGGATTGTTTTATCCCAAGGGAGGATCATTACCGCTAGATTTACATGCTTTTCTAACTCAAAATGGGTTGCTTGCTATGACACTTGTGTGTCCACTAGTTATTTTTGCTTCATGTTTGGTAGCTCATGCATATCTTGATTGATGAAGAAGCATCCTACTGTAACCACTTCTAGTTGTGAGGTTGAGTATAGGGCAACTTTCACAATGACCATTAAATATGTGTGGTTCATATGCCTTTTAGCTGATTTGTGTGTTGATCAATCTTCTGCCACTGCATCTTCAGTGATAGCCAGAGCGCATTGGAAATTGCAATGAATCTTGTGTTTCATGCTTGCACAAAGCACATTGAGGTGCATTATCATTATGTTAGGGAGAGCTTCTCAGCTTGAGAGATTAGTTTGGCTTATGTGCCCACGTAGGATAATGTTTCTGACCTTTTCACAAAGGCTCTGCATAGGGAGAATTTTGAATATTTTCGCAGAGCTTTGGGCTTGCACCCTTTTGTGGATTGATCTCTTTCCACATAGCTTGGCACTTCCTTATACATGAGTGCCAGCTCCTTATTCACCTCATTACTCCTAGGGGGTTTGTTGATCTATTTTGGTAGTGATGTGTATGAACACACTTAGGATCGATGGGGCACTCTTTTCCCTCTTTAGGAGGTTTTTTGCCCTGGCTTGTATATATGCCTATATCCCTAACATTGGAGTTTGATGTTGGCAAAAACACATGAACATCACAAGGAAGATGAAGAAGCTTGGAGCACAACACAACAATGAATGAATTACCAAGTGAATGTACAAAGATAAGTGACCCGTGAGGGTTATAGGCATATATAAAAACAGGGGGAAAAAACCTCCTAAAGAGGGAAAAAAATGCCCTAGTGCTCCTACGTGTGTTCACACACATCACTATCAAAATATATCAATAAATCCCCCCTTGGAGCAACGCGATGAACAAGAAGTTGGCACTCATGTATAAGAAGGTGCCAAGCCATGTGGAAAGAGATCAATCCACAAAAGGAAGTAAGCCCAAAGCTTTGCTGAAATCTTCAAAGTTCTCCCTAGATAGAGCCTTTGTGAAAAGATCTGCAACATTATCCTATGTGGGCACATATGCCAAGCTGATCTTTCTAGCAGAGAACCTCTCCCTGACATAATGATAATGCACCTCAATGTGCTTTGTGCGAGCATGGAACATAGAATTCCTTGCAACTGCCAATGTGCTCTGATTGTCGGTGAAGATGGTGGCGGTAGAAGATTAACCAAATCCCAAATCGTCCAAGAGGCATCTGCACCACACACACTCAATAATCACTATGAAAACTACCCTATGCTCAACCTCACAACTAGAAGTGGCCATAGTAGGCTTCTTCTTGCTCAACCAAGATATGCATGAGCTACCAAGCATGAAGCAAAAAACACTAGAGGACACATGAGTGTCATAACAATAAGCCCAATCAGAGTCAAAAAAAGAATGTAAATCTCGCGGTAATGATCCCCCCTTGGGATAAAAGAATCCAAGTAGCCGAGTAACACTCAATTAGCAAAAGATGTGCTTAACTATCTGCCAACACTTGACCACCTGGGAAATGCATAAACCTACTCATATGTGAGATAGAAAACTAAATATTAGTTTGAGTTGCATAAGTAAATCAAGCATCCAATATTCTATTGATACAGAACAACATCAAATGCATCTTTAGCATCATGAAGACTCAAGTGTAAACCCATTTTTGAAGGAGTGGCAATAGATTTGCAATTTTCAAGGCCAAGATGCTGCAAATGTGTCAATATATTTTGTTTGACACAAAGCTATTCCCCCATCAACTTGCATACATTGAATGCCCAAATAATGATGCGAATGTGTTGATCTAGGTAGCTAGTGATGTGTGTGAAGACACTAGGACCACCGATACACTTTTTTCCCTCTTTAGGAGGTTTTTTGCATTCAGTATTGTGTGTTGTGCTCCAAGCTTCTTCTTCCTTGTGCTATTTGCATGCTTCTTCAAACCTCAAACTCCAACAATTGGTATCAGGACACATCATAGCTTTATCTAGGGTGTTGTCGATACCCTTTTGGTCATAGTTTTAGAATTGCCTAAAAATTGATGAGCATACTCAAGGGGATCTGAGCTTGTTTCGACCTTCAAACACACTATCATAATGCATGTGCAGGCAATTTCATCTTTTTGTGTCAAAGATATATATAGGTTTTGGTTCACCAGTATAAGCTCCTCAAAGTCTAGTATAGCTTTAGCAGAACTTGATAGGGTAGTTCTATTCAACTTTTTGAGATACAATCATTTTTCTACATCATGGTATTTTATTTAGTGTCCATGGCTCAAAGAAGTGATGTATTCTGTATGTTGGTTGTTGAGGATAAGTTGGATTGTACAAATTACCCATTATGGGCTTATATGATGTGTCATGTATTGGTTGCAAAAGGACTATTGAATATTGTGTAGGGTGTTGAAAAACATCTATTTCACCTACAAATACAGTTATTGAAGGTGATGCAGATGGCATTGAAGATGATGATATTCTTCAGGTTCCTGTTCATGCTACAGTTCCTTTCTACACCTACTATAGAGAAACTTTGTTGGGATGGAAGAGATGCTCACACACATGCATTGATAGACTTGTCTATCAAAATGTGCCATTATTCCTCCCATCCGCTCCTACAAAACAGCAAAGGATGCTTGGGATACACTTACCACTTTATATGAGGCTCATGTTACTTAACTCCAAAAATATTTAGAGAGTGAGCACATTAATGGAGGAGATTCCACGGATAGTCTTTTGACAAAGATCAAATATTTGAAGGAGCAATTGATTTTTTCTTATGAAGTCTTGCCAGTTAGTTCACTTGTGTAGACTATTCTGAATGGTCTTCCATATTCATATAAGAGTTTTGCTTCTACTCTTTGATTGATGATGAAAGGGAATCCAAATGCCTTAACATTTAAGGAGTTAGTCTCTCTTCTATTGTAGGAAGGCCAGTCTAGGCAAAATAGGTCCATTATGCGTGTTGCAGATCAAGCTTTCCTGGCTAGTCAGAAGGACAAAGGTAAATGGAGGTCATCTACTAGTAAGCAAACATCTGCTAATTCTACACAATCAAAGAAGGATGGTAGAGATGAAAAGAAAACAGAAAAGTAGAAATTGTTTTGCAAATACTATAATGGAAATGATCATGTCATAAAGTGTTGTCCAAAACTGGCTGCAAAAGAGGCAAAGAAAAAAGAGGTTGCGATGGTTGTTGTAGAAGCTTCTACACCCAAATCAGAGTCTACGAATCTTGTGCAGTTGGGCAACCAAACATATTACCTTGCAGTGCAATTTCTTCACTTCAGTTGAGCCTGCCCCCTACAAGGAATACTATCACATGCACCAAAAAATCCTCTTATCCTGTCATGGGAGTTTGTAAGATAATTCTGACTACTATTGATGGTAATTCTTTTACATTGTTGGATGTTTTATTTATGCTAGGGATCAAGAAAAATATATTATCAGTTTCATCAGTAGCCAAGATAGGCTTGGTTGTGAAATTTGATGATAGATGCACAGTTCATGATCTATCAAATGGTGACATCATTATTGCTTCTGGCATTTTAAGTTGTGGGTCTTAAAAGCTCACAGATTATGCAAAATCTATGAATGATCAACATGTGCACTTGAAGATTCTCGAGCTATATCAAATGCAAAGCTTTGGCATGCACGCTTTGGTCATCTGAATTTTGTTAGTTTGCTACACCTATAGAAATTTGAAATAGTGTACTCTCTACAAAAACTTGAGGCACTTAGTAAACATGAGACACGTGGTAAACATGTCTGTGAAGGTTGAATTTGGCAAAATGCAACATTCCTCCTTCCCAAAACATGGTTCAGTACGAGCTACCCAGGAATCGAAGCTTGTTCATAGTGATGTTTGTGGTCCTATGCAAACACCTTCTTTTGGGAACTATCTTTACTTTGTGACTTTCATTGATGATTTTTCTAGGCATGCATGGGTATATCTAGTGAAATCCAAGTTTAAAGTGTGTATGTGCTTCAAACAGTCTTTGGTTTTGGCTAAAAATCTATCAACATGTAAAATGGGCACCCTCCGTTCTGATCGAGAGGGGAATATATGTGTTTTGATTTTAATGCATTTCTGGTTGAATGTGGGATAAAGCATCAATGTACAGTGCCATATACACCTCAATAGAATGGAGTTGCTAAAAGTAAGAACATGTCACTCATGGAGATGGCGAGGTGTATGGCCAAGATTCAGGCTTTACCACATAGTTTCTGGCTTGAGGTTGTTATGTGTGCAACATATGTACTTAACAAGTGTCCCACTAAGGCATTACAATCTATTGTTCCATATGAGGCTTGGCATGGTCACAAGCCATATATTGCTCACCTACATGTCTTTGGTTGTCTTGCATATGCATTAGTTCCTGAACAATAATTCAGGAAATTGGATGATAAAGCAATGAAATGTATTTTTGTTGGGTACAATTTTGAAAGCAAAGGCTATCGTATGTATCATCCACATACTAAGTGCATTTTGGTTAGTCATGATGTTGTTTTTGTGGAATATGTTATTCAGAGATTACTTTCATGTACTAAGTAGATATCAATTAGCTCCAAAGATGTGTATGATACTTTACTGCCTCTTTTTATGTAAATAATTTAATGCTGGTCCAAATGAGGCAATTTCTCATCCTTAACCGGCTTTACATGATGATGTAGATCATTCCATTTCTGATGTAGATTTACATGATGCACTTATTAATGAGAGAACTAATATAGAGGAGGCAAAAACTATGCCTAAATGATTGGTGCAGACTTTGCGAGATAGCAAATTAGATGCATCTCTATCATATCATACTTTTCAAGCTCTCATAGTGCTTATTTTGCATCATATTGCTATGCTATGTCTACGCCTAGTCTTTATGATGAGAAGGAGCATGTTTGGTTTGATGAAGCACAAAATTCTGAACATTGGATGGCTTCTATGCAATCAAAATATGATGTTATTATGAAAAATGGTACCTGACTCTTTACGTTGCTTGCCTCCTAGCAAGAAGGCCATTGGCACTAAGTGGGTATACAAGCTGAAGTGTAAGCTTGATGGAACAATTGACAGGTATAAGGCTAGGCTTGTTACAAAAGGTTATGTTCAAGAAAGAGGCATTGACTTTGATTAGACCTTTGATCCTACATGCTAAATGACTACTGTTCATAGCATTTGTGCACTTGTCGCTCATAATGGTTGGAATGTACATTAGTTGGACATTAAAACAACATTTCTGAATGGTGACTTGCATGAAGAAGTGTATGTTTATTAGCCCCGTGGTTTTGTGCAAAAAGGGCATGAAAACAAAGTATGGAGGTTGAAAAAGGCATCAAATGGTTTGAAACAGGCACCACGTGCTTAGTATGAAAAGATACATGCCTACTTGATTGCACATGGTTTTGAGAACAATCCAATTGAGAGCACCTTATATGTTAAGTGTGCAAATGATGTGCTTCTGATCATTGTTGTCTATGTTGATGACATGCTGCTCATAGTTCTAATGAGAAGCAGATTAATTTTAAGGCTGATTTGCATGCCTCATTTGAAATGTTAGATTTGGGGCATTTGCATCATTATTTGGGCATTCAATTTATGCAAGTTGATGGTGGACTAGTTTTGTGTCAAAATATACTGACACATTATTGTAGTGTTTTGTCTTTGAAGACTGCAAACCTGTTGCCATTCCTATGGAGACAAGTTTACAATTGAGTCTTCATGATGTTGGAGATGCATTTGATGTTGTTCTCTACCAGCAAGCTGTTGGGTGCTTGATTTACTTATGCATTACTTGGTCAAATATTTAGTTTGTTGTCTTATAGATGAGCAAGTTTATGCATTGCCCAGGTGTCAAGCATGGGCAGGCAGTTAAGCACATCTTTTGCTACTTGAGTGGTACCCAACTACTTGGATTGTTTTATCCCAAGGGGGGATCACTACCACGAGATTTACATGATTTTTTTGACTCTGACTCGGCTAGTTTCTATGACACACATGTGTCTGTTAGTGGTTTTTGCTTCATGCATGGTAGCTCATGCATACCTTGGTTGAGCAAGAAGCAGCCTATTGTGACCACTTCTAGTTTTGAAGCTGAGTATAGGGCAGCTTTCACAACAACTATTGAGTGTGTGTGGCTTAGACAACTTATGGTTGATTTGGGTGTTGATCAGTCTTCTACCACCACCATCTTCACTTACAATAAGAGCACATTGGAAGTTGCAAGGAACCCTGTGTTCCATGCTTGCACTAGGCACATTGAGGTGCACATCATTATGTCAAGGAGAGGTTCTCTATTAGAGAGATGAGTTTGACATATGTGCCCACATAGGAGAACATTGCAGACCTTTTCACAAAGGCTCTACCTAGGGAGAAGTTTGAAGCTTTCCGCAAAGCTTTGGGATTACTTCCTTTTGTGAATTGATTCCTCATAGCTTTGGCACTTCCTTATACATGAGTGCCAACTCCTTCTTCTCCACATCACTCGCAAGGGGGATTTGTTGATATATTTAAGTAGTGATATGTGTGAACACACTAGGATCGTTGAGGCATTTTTTCCCTCCCTAGGAGGTTTTTCCCCCATCTTGTATATATGCCTATAACCCGAATGGGTCACTTATCTTTGTACATTATTTTGGTAATACATTCAGTATTGTGTGTTGTGATCAAAGGTTCTTCTTTTTCCTTGTGTTGTTTGTGTGCTTTTGCAAACCTCAAACTCTAACAAAATGCCCCAAATGCGACATCTCGAGAAGAGGCCTACAAATCAACCTTAAATTCAACAATATGCTTCTCATGAGGAAAAGTGACCACGTGTCATCAACATACACAAAAAAGATCAAAAGTACAACATCTGTACACTTAACATATAAAGTGCTCTCAGTTGGACTGTTCTCAAAACCATGTGCAATCAAATAGGCAAATATCTTTTCATAACAATCACATGGTGCTTGCTTCAAACCATATAATGCCTTTTTCAACCTACACAATTTGTTTTCATGCCCTTTCTGCATAAACCATAGGACTGAAATACATAAACTTCTTCATGTAAGTCACCATTTAGAAATGTAGTTCTAATGTCTAGTTGATGTGCATTCCAACCATGATGAGCCCCAAGTGCACAAATGCTATGAACAGTGGGCATTTGGCAAGTGGGTGCAAAGATCTCATCAAATTCAATGCCTGTCTCTTGATCATCAAATTCAATGCCTGTCTCTTGAACATAACCTTTTGCAACAAGCCTGGCTTTATACATATCAACTGTTCCATCATGCTTATGTTTCAGCTTGTATACCCATTTAGTGCCAATGGACTTTTTGCCTAGAAGCAAATCACATAAAGGTCAGATACCATTTTTCATAATAGCATCATATTTTGATTGCATAGAAGCCATCCAATTTTCTGATTTTTTTGCTTCATCAAAAGAAACCGGCTCATTCTCATCACAAAGACTAGATGCAACTATTGCATATCAATCTAATGCAAAGGATGCACTATAGAGGTGCATTTAATTTGCTGTCCCTCAAAGCCTACACCAACCATTTAGGCATAGTTTTTGCCTCTTCTATATCACCCCTCTCATCAACAAGTGCCTCATGTAAATCTGCATTAAAAATGGAATGATCTACATCATCATGTGAAACTTGTAAAGGTTGATAAATTCCCTCATTTAGAACTAGTACTTGATTGTCTACCTATAGAAAAGAGGCAACAAAGTTCCATACACATTTCTAGAGCTAATTGAAGTCTCCATTGTACATGAAAGTAATGGTTGAATTGCATCTTCCACAAAAACAACATCATGACTAACCAAAATGCATTTAATATGTGGAAGATACAAACAATAGCCTTTTCTTTCAGAACAATACCCAAAAAGAAAAAAACACTTGATTTCTTTATCATCCAATTTCCTGCATTGTTGTTCAAGCACATATGCATATGCCAGACAACTAAGGACACATAGAGGATCAAGAGATGGCTTGCCATGATGCCAAACATCATATGGAGTGATAGAATGCAATGCTTTGGCGGGACACCTGTTAAGTACATATACTGCACACGTAACAATCTCAAGCCAAAAGCTATCTGAACCATCTTTTGAAAAGGATGAATGCAATATTTTACCAAAATATAGCCTTCAAAAACATGTTTACAAGGTGGCTCAAGTTTGGGCCAAGAGGACACCATTTTAGATTTTTGCAGGCATAACAAACTAGCAGACTTCAGATGACCAAAGTGTGCGTGCCAAAGCATTGCATCTGAGATAGCTTGAGAATCTTGAACTGCACATGCTAAATCATTCACAAATTTTGCATATTCTATGAGCTTATACAACCCACGACATAAAATGCCAGCCACAATATTAACATTGCCATTTGAGAGATCAGGAACTGTACACCTGTCATCAACAAATTTGACAAATAAGCCAACCTTGGCTAATGCTAAAACTGACAATAGATTTGGCTCGATCCTTGGCACATACAAATTAGTTGACAATGTGAAAGAACTACCATCAATAGTAGTCAGAATGATCTTACTAACTCCCATTACAGGATAAGAGGAGTTGTTAGCACATGTGATTGTATTCCCTGTAAGGACAAGCTCAAATGAACTGAAGAAACTGCACTACAAGGTAATATGTTTGGTTGGCCCACTATCAAATTACCAAACATCTGATTCTACTGCAGACATACACTGCTCATGAGAAGATGGGCCATAGCTGCAAACAATAGTAAATCCCATTCTTCATTCTGCACAAGATTTACAGACTTTGTTTTAGGTGTAGAGACCTCTGCAACAACCATTCCAGCCTCTATTTTCTTTGCCTCTTTTGTAGCCAATTTTGGACAACTCTTTATGACACGATCATTTCCTTTACAATGTTTGCGAAATTGTTTTTGATTTTATGTTTTCTTCTCATCTTTGTTTTCCTTCTTCGACTATGCAACATTAGCAGATTTTTGCTTACTAGTAGATGAGCTTCATTTACCTTTTCCCTTCTGACTAGCTAAGAAATCTTGATCTACAACACACATAATGGATATGTTATGCCTAGACTGATCTTCTTGCAACAAAACAAAGAATAACTCCTCAAATGTTAAGACATTTGGGTTATCTTTCATCATCGCTTGAATAGTAGAAGCAAAACTCTGATATGAATTTGGAAGACCATCAAGAACAGTCTACACAAGTGAACTATCTTGTAAGACTTCATCAACAAAAAACAACTGCTCCTCAAATCTTTGATCTTCGTAAAAAGACTGTCCATGGAATTTCCTTCATTCATGTGCTCACTCTCCAACTGTTTTCATAGGTAAGAAACACGAGCCACATTTCTTGGCTGGTATAAAGTGGTAAGTGTATTCCAAGCACCCTCTGTTGTTTTGCAAGAGTGAATATGAGGGATAATTGCACGTTTGATAGACAAAGCTATCAATGCATGTGTATGAGAATCTCTACCATCTCAACAAAGTTGCTCTGCAGTCTGTGCAACAATAACTATAGCACAAACAGGAATTTGAAGATCGTCATCTTCAACACCATCTTTATCACCTTCAATAACTATATTTTCAGGTGTAATAGGATATTTTTCAGCATCTTGCACAATATTTGTGTAATTAGTACCATCCAATCTATCCTCAACAACAAATGTACGAAATACATCATTGATTTCAACCATGGCCACTGACTGAAATGCCCTGATGCAGAAAAATGACTGTATCTTGAAAAGTTGAACATAACTACCTTGTCAAGCTCTGCTAAACCTATAGCAGACTTCAAGGTGCTTGTATTAGAGAACTTGACTAAGATACCATGATGTAGAAAAATACTGCTAAACCTGACTAAAGTACTTTGACGTAGAAAAATGACTGTATCTTGAAAAGTTGAATAGGACTACCTTGTCGAGCTCTACTAAACCTGTAGCAGACTTTGAGGCACTTGTATTGGAGAATTGAAACCTGTATATATGTTTAACACAAAAGGAGAAAATTGCCTGCATAGGTACTGCAATGGTGCATTCGGAGGCTAAAACGAGCTCAAATCAAAATTATGCAAGTAGCCTCAATCTTTTGAAACTATTTGTTTGAGGCCCTCCAACAAGAGAGCAAGTATATAGTGGTAGGCGCCAAAGAGGATAATCCACTCGCATCGAGAGGAAGTTTTTGCATGTAATCTCAAATTTTCTGAAGCTCTTTATCTTAGGAACTCCAATAAGGATGAAGTATAAGGAGGTAGGCACTATAAAAAGCTTCGATAAGTAGCTCAAATCTTTTGAAGTTTTGCATATGAGGGTGAACAAGAGAGGGAGTATAAAGTGATTGGCACCAAAGAGGAACTATAAATGGAAAAGGTCAAAGAAAGCTTAATGATCCCAACCAAGGCCTCAATACTTTTTTTATGAAACATCCTATGCAAGTTCATTTTTCACCAAAGGTAAAGAATTAACACTAGGCCAAATGAGATTGTTCGGCATCAAGTTATCGATGAGGCGAATAGGAGTATATTTTTCTTTTATTTTTTTAAGGAAGTTCGATCATTGAGATCTACTCTTCTGTGTTAGCTTGAATTAACTTGAAAGTACAATGAAAGATGGGCATATCACACATGGGACCCCACGAATCCTACAAAACGAGGGTTGAACTCCTAGCAAATACTCAGATATAGAGCCCAAAGGCTCATTAAAGTAGACATTAGGAAGGGATAAACCTAAGGCTGGGCGAGATAAGTGATTTGAATTGGGTAGCCCAAAGTCCCAATGGTCCCCGAAAGGGATTGGATTAACATCTCTGTACCCAAGGGGTGAGGGGTGTCTCAACCAATTGAGCTAATACATGTGGACAATCAAAATGGACTTGGATTTGATTAAAAGGGACAAATTAGTAGCATGATAAGGAGGTGCAAAGTAGATTTATGAACCTGTCATCCCCTTAGTGGGAGATCCATTCGCTTTTTAACTTATCTCCTTGTAATACAAATGCCATTGAATGTCTAAATAAGGGGTAACTCTTATAGCCTTTTATTCTTTTATCTAGTATAAAGAGGGAAATTTCTATGAATTCAGCCTTTGTCGTTGAGTAGCCCACTGCCTTGCTCAACATATTATGCCACCAAAACACTCTTACTCATCTTTATAATTCTCTCCTTGTTCTTCCACACGCATTTGCTCTTTTGACCCATGTAAAAGAGGTGTCTTACATCCTCCTCTTTTGTAAGACATCTCTTGCAATTCAATGACTTACAATCCCTAGGTTCGTCCATATGCCTCGATGAAGAATTTTCGAAGGACCTAAGAAGCTACTTGTGGAGGGAGTTTTACAAAATTCACTTCATTTTTTTTGCAGCCCAATCGCCGATACAGCTTAGTGGTTAGCCATTCCATGGTTGGCAGTGAGACATCACCGAGAGGTTTTTCTAGCTTTGGCTAAACCTGCCTACACTTCTAACAATCGTCTTACTGGTCCGGTGTAGCGCGGCACATGGACATGGATGGCATGCAAGCTTCGATGGCGCACAGTCAAGGAGGAGCCTTCTGCCAGCGGGTATGCTCCCAGCCTATCGTGGGATGCGGGTGTAGTTGGCCTTCTACAGGAAACTGCACACCAGAGCCAGCCATGGCAGCTTCCCGCGTTCGAGGAGCAGCCCCGCAAGGAGAACTTCAATGTTCCCTACACGGAAGAAGATGCTTCCACCTACTCAAATCTGCTAAGGAGATATTCCTCTCTGAGGGATCTCCGTCAGGGCATGCAGTTGCATTCCTTCATTATCACTTCTGGTCACATTGGCCACACGTTCTTTTGTAATCTGCTCATTCAAATGTACAGCAGCTGTGGTGCCCTTTCCGAAGCCACCTCTGTGTTCAACAGCATGCCCAAAAACAATGTATTTTCGTGGAATCTCCTTATCGGGACGCTCAGTCAAAGTGATCTCTACACTCACGGTGCCCAATCTTGCTATCAGCACATGCAACAGAAGGGGATCATGCCTGACCAGGTCACGTTCGTTAGCACTCTTTCTGCATTTTCTGACCCCAAAGATCTATTTCCAGCACACCAATTGCATACTTGCATGCAATCCAACAATTTCTCATCTGATTCAATAGTTGGTACTGCACTTCTTAACATGTACGGAAAATGCGGTACCTCACAAACTGCTCGAAGAGTGTTTGATCAAATCCAGGATAAGAATGTCATATCATGGAATGCAATGTTCACAGTTTATACACAGCATAATGATATAAAAGCAGCATTTGAGCTTTTTTCGTTAATGGAAATGCAAGGGTTTATTCCTAATGAGGTCACGTTTATTACTTTTCTTCCTGCTTGTACAAGTCAGGGAAATATAGCAGAGGTGAAGCGAATCCATACCCGTATATTGCATCACAATTTTGAGTCAAGTGTTAATTTAGAGAATGCTTTACTTGATGCATATGGCAAGTTCGGATATCTACAATTAGCGTGGTCAGTGTTTATTAGAATGCCAGAACGTGATGTCATATCTTGGAACGTCATGTCTGAAGCTTATCTTTACCAAGCCCTAAATGATGAAGCGTTTTACCTATTCTATCAGATGCAAGAGGAGGATACTTTGCCTGATGATGTAAGCTGTGTTAGTGTACTTTCTGCATGTGTCAATAAGGTAACCCTTATGCAAGCCAAACGAGCCCATATCATGTTGATACATAGTGAAGATGAGCTTGATGTTATTGCTGGGACAGCACTTGTCAATATGTATGGCAAGTGCGGCTATTTAGAGGGGGCCCAACAAGTTTTTGAGGGGATGCCCAACAAGAATATTATATCTTGGAATGCCATGATTGGGGCTTGTGCACAGCATGGATGTAAGAGCCGTTCCCTACATATATTTTACAAGATGTTAGAAAAGGGTGTGCGTCCTACAGATGCCACATTCTTTAGTTTGCTTCATGCATGTAGCCATACAGGCTTTGTGGAAGAAGCCTATCATTCATTTCTCATGATGGTCTACATTCACCACCTTACTCCAACTGTCGAGCATTACAATTGCATGATTGATCTTCTTGGGCGAGCTGGACAATTAGATGAAGCTGAGGCAATGATTCATGTCATGACTTGCCCAACAAGTGCTGCTTCTTGGGCTGCATTGCTTGGTGGCTGTTCATTGCACTCTGACATAGATTGTGGGATTCGCATTATAAATCAAGTTATCAAAACAAATCCTGAAAATGCAGCCCCCTTTGTAGTCCTATCCAATATTTTTGCTTCTCTTGGTAGGTTGGAGGAGGCAGAGGAACTTCAGATATTAAGAAAGACAATCTCCAACCAGCAAGATGTTTCTGTAGATTTTGACTTTTGTGAAGGTGAGTACATAGTGAACTAAGACGTGTTCTAGTTCCAACTGTGCACACAGCATGCTTTCGATACAGAAGATTCTATCTACCATTCAATATATAATTCCTTTGTTCTTGCTTATATTTGAGTATCCAGACAATGGCCATTAATGGTTGAACCGTTCTTATTATCAGAACAACACACTTTCCCATGTAAGATTTCTGGATTTGCTTGATTTCTCATGGCCTATATGAAACGCCTTTCGAGCATTACACGCCCAGTTTAGGTGCAATTTTCCAACGTATGTTGCCTATTTGAACAGTGACAATATGTTCCAGATGTAGCTGATCTATTTTACACTTATAATCAATGTATTTTGATATGTTAGTCTTTAAATCAAAGAGTGTTTTTCTGCTTCGCATGGCTTGCATTCATGCATTTATTAAACAGGAATATGAGAGTGGAATTTTGGCAGTACATTACAAGGATAGTGACTTCAGTCTCTTGAAAACCATGGCTTCTAGCGAGTTTTAAGCATCCACTGCATTGTGGGATTCGGGGGGCACCCATGGGTGCTAGGTCCGTTCACTTGTACAGTTGTTTTTTCTATTAATTCAAGTGTGGGAGAGTAGGCTACTACTGAAAAAACTCAATAACCTTTGGCACAATTATATGGGAGTGGAGCTGCTGCCAAACTCAATCGAAGACTAAAAGACCTTTTTTTCCCCAACATGATCATACCTGCTCTTTATGCATAAGGAATCTCTACTCCAAAATTAGTCATCAAGTCCGATGGATTTAATAAAAGGTGAGTTTTTCTGGGGCTTCTCTGTAACTCCAGACCAAAGTTGACTTGTGCTTATCCTAAAAGACAGGAAGCATACCCAAGGATAAAACTCAAACCTTCAAGTGAAGTATGGTGTGCGCATGTACCTGCATGCTGCACAGTTGTAACTTTGAAAATTAAAAGGAGAAAACACTACCCCAGAGTGTGGGTGGGAGAAAATGAATGAACTCGAAATCTTTTAGTAATGTCTGTTAAAGACTAGGATGAGTCATGAGACCAATCTGTTACAAAATAGTAGATCTGATTCCATGTCTGTGTGCTGGAAATTGCTATTTAAAAAAAAGAAACTAAAAGTGCCTTAAAAACTAAATTTTTTTGTCAGCAAATATGCAGCCCAAGACAAAGAATTGTAACACATGAGAAAACATACTGAGAGACTCAAGAACATACTCAAGATGTAGACAAAAGGTTATAATGGTAAATTGTAGCAGTGTACAAAATGAAGATATATTCCAAATTACAACTACACAGTAACATGATAACATGAAATATTCACAACCCATCAATACCAAAGAGAGCAAGTGAGAGTAAGGGATAGCATGAAGAGGTTTTAAGTAAGATATCCAAAGCGACCTCTCTCTCAAGAATAGAGAGATCTGCAAGTGTATGAGCATAAACTCTTCCTAGAGCACCTCCATAAGTTGAAAATCACCTCCAATGGAAAGCTCCAATAGCATCAACATGATACGAGTGTATAGATGAGTAGCACACCTTTCCTTGAAGAGTATATGAGCAGCATAGCAGCAGCAAACCAAGAAATTCAGCAGCAACAGCAGCACCTCTGCAGCACGACACACTACAAGAATGTATAGGAGAGAGCACTATGAGCACACACCTAATCTTTATATAGATCTTTGAACGATAGAGAAAAAGCTGATGATCAGATTTGTTTAGTGCAAACAACACCTACAATCTGATTTTCTCCGATTTTGTCATAGCTTTTGTTATATTCAGCATAGGCTGCTTATGTGGCAGCTTTAAGGCGTGTTCACACCTAAAACATTGTGCAATTGATTTTAGCACGTAGATTAGATGTTTTCTTAGCTTTAAATCCTGGTGTTCATTATTTTTCTAGAATTGTTATTTTTTTAGATGCTTTAACCAAAATCAGGGTTTGATTTTTGGTGGCTCATATGTGATCATTCTGAAGTATTCGATGGCGATGCACCAGAGTGCACTCTCCTCAAAAGTTACACGATGATATCCTCGGAGTAGAAACCTGAGCTCCTAGGGCCGCACACGGTACTCCCCACAGAGGCTGCAGAATACGCAAGAAAAACACAGTACACAGAGAGCACGAAGACATACTTCTTAGGTTTTACAAATGCAGTCGAACTTCCAGTCTGTGGCTAACCAGGCCACTATATGTTCTATTAAAGAACATATACAAAGAAGTGTGTGGTGGCCATTTTGCATTTCACATGGACACTAACGGTAAAAATCTCCCACTAAAGGCCAATATGGCCAAAGTAACTATGGGAGAAAAATAAAGAATGATAAAGAATACCTAAGTGTAAGTATACAAACTATACCTCCCACCTGATGGGCATGTTACACAATATACAAGTGACTGTGTAAGATCATGAATCAAGTAACCCCCATCAAGTGACAACAGTGTCGAAAGCTATCCTGTGGTAGAGCTTTAGTCAAAGCATCTGCAACATTATCTCGAGTGTGAACCTTCTCAAGAATAATGCACTCAATGGCTAAGCAATCTCTAATGAAGGGATACCTTACCTCAATGTGCTTGGTCTTTGCATGATAGACCGGATTCTTAGCCAAAGCAATGGCACTTTGACTATCACTGAGCAAACGAGGTACATGCTCAAGTAAACCCATATCACAAGCAAGACGAGAAAGCCACAATGCTTCCTTACATGCCTCACTTGCTGCAACATACTCTGCTTCTGTGGTGGAAACAATTGTACATTCTTGAAGACGAGATCTCCAAGAGATGGCACCTCCAGCAAAATGGAAAATGTACCCTGACGTAGACTTATGATTGTCTATACAACCAGCATAGTCAGAATCTGTGTAACCAATAATGGATGCTTTCCCTCTGCCTAAGCATAGACACTTGTCCTTAGTGCCACTCAGATATCTCAAAATCATCTTGACCACTTCCCAATGTTTCTTGGCAAGATTAGACATATATCTGCTCACAACTCCCACTGCAAATGCAATGTTTGGTCTCGTAACTACCATAACATACATGAGACTACCAACAACAAACTGATAGGGAATTTGGGTCATGAATTCCTTTTCCTCATCTGATTTGGGGCAATCATCCTTGCTCAATTTCACATATGTGGGTAAAGGTGTACTCAATGTCTTTCCACCCTGCATATTGAATCTTTGAAGTACTTTGGATATGTACTCACTTTGAGACAAGTATATGCATCTTTTACTCTTGTCACGAGTGATGCACATGCCAAGAATATGTTTGGCATCCCCCAAATCCTTCATATCATATGTCTGACTCAACTTCTTTTTCAGAATTGACAAGTCATAAGAGGAATTCCTAACAATCAACATATCATCGACATAAAGTATCAAGCATATCAAGCTGCCATCTGAGCATCTCTTTGTGTAGAGACAGTGATCCTCATTGCTTCGAGAATAGCCTTGAGATTTCATAAAAGCATCAAACTTTTGGTACCATGTCTAGGGGACTGTTCAAGTCCATACAAGCTCTTCTTAAGCTTATAAACTAGACTTTCCTTGCTAGGAACTACATAACCCTCTGGTTATTCCACATAGATCTCATTTGTAAGATCTCCATGCAAGAAAGCAGTTTTCACATCCATTTGGACTAGCTCTAAGTCCTCCATTGCAATGAATCCAAGCAACATGCGCATGGTAGTCATCTTGAACTCTGGAGAGAAGATTTCCTCGAAATTAACACCATGTTGTTGCTTAAAACCCTTTGCAACAAGTCGTGGTTTATACTTTGGAGAAGCACTATCTGATGTGAATTTCAATTTATATACCCATTTACATGGTAAAGCTTTCCTGCCCTTTGGCAAAGGTACTAAATCCCAAGTACCATTCTTGTGAATAGAATCCAACTCACTCTTCATGGCATGCTCCCACTTGACATGATCCTCTGTCTGCATAGCCTCTTTGTAGCAAGAAGGCTCACCGGCATCTGTTAGCATAACAAAATCTAAACTTGGAACATATTTATCAGGTGGATGTGAGACACGTGCAGAACGTCTCAATGGTTTCTAAACAAGAACATGTGCAGATTGATCTAAATGAACATCTTCTTGAACATCCCTATGTGCAACATTTTTATGCATGCTAACCGGAGGACTAGTATCCTCAAACACCACTCTTCTCACTTCAACCTCCTTAATGGGCTATTTATCCAACTTAGAATCATTGAAAATGACATCACTACTTCTAATCACTGACCATGTTTCAACATCCCATAAGCGATATCCAAACTGTCCTTCTCGACCATATCCAAGAAAAATGCATTTCTTTGACTCATGGTCGAACTTTTGTTTAAGATTCTTGGGTATATGAACATATGCTACACCCAAAAACTCGAAGATGATCATAATATGGTGGCTTCCCTATCCATAACTCTTGTGCCACTTTCAGACTTTTGGCAATACTAGGTGAAAGGTTAATCACATGAAGTGTAGTCAATACTGCTTCTGCCCAAAAGCCTTGTGAGAGGTTTGCATGATGCAACATAGAAACTACTCTATCTTGAATAGTTCTATTCATCCTTTCAGCTACACCATTCTGTACTGGGGTATAAGGAGCTGTAAACTCTCTACGAATCCCTCTAGATTGATAGAAAAGGCTGAATTCATATGAGGTATACTCACCCCCATTATCTGAATGCAAAGCCTTAAGCTTAGTTCCTTTTCAGTCTCAACTGAAGCAAGCCATTTTCTGAAAGTAGGGAATACCTCATCCTTTGATTTGATAGGATATACCCAAACTTTTCTAGTAGCATCATCTATGAAAGTGACAAAGTAAAGAGAATCACCTAAGGATCTAGTTGGCATAGGACCACACACATCTATATGAACAAGATCTAATGGCTAAATTGAAGAGTCAATGTGCATTCTATGCACATTTCTGGTTTGCTTTCCATATTGACAATGCTCACAAAATGAAAAATCGGAGAAAGATAATGCACTTAAGTAGCTTGAACGAGAAATATGTTCCATTCCACTACGAGATATATGGCCCAAACGACCATGCCAAATACAAGCCATAGGTTGTTCAGTACCAGCTAACAAGTGTTGATTCTGTGATACAAATAAAGGATAAAGTGAACCAACTTTGCTTCATTATGCAATAACCATATTGCCCTTTGATATACGAAAGGACTGAGCATAGAAGACCACCTTGTAACCAAGGTCATCAAGCTGACCAAATGACATCAAACTGCGTGATAACTAAGGTACATGGCATACATTATGCATAGTAAATTTTGAACCATCAATGAACTGTACAACCACATCTCCAATCCCCACAACATCACACTCGTAAGAGTTGCCAAGTCTCATGGTACCAAGAGACTTTACTGCATAATTAGAGAACCATTCTCTGTGTGGTGTCACATGGAAAGAAGCACCAGAATTTAGAAGCCACATGTGGGGAAGAGAATTAGCCATAAGAGCCTCAGTTTCCATACTAGTATCGAGTGTCAACACATCAACATCATCAGAAATAGCATTAATTTCTTCAATCTTCACAGTCAAAGTAGATGGTGCAGGTAATTGTTTAACATGCCCATCAACATTTTGTCATTTACCTTCATCATTCTTTAATGCATAACAGTCTTTCTTCATATGTCCTTTCTTATGACAAGAATGGCATTCGATATCTCTCTTTGTTGATTTACTTCTACTCTTATTCTGTTGACCATTCTTTTCCGTGTTCTTGCTCCTGTCACGTTGCTGATTCTTTCGTTGGTAAGAATCACAAATATTATATGCATCTCCACTCTAAGTGCCAACTATAGATTTTCTACGAATCTCCTCACTCAAGAGTGCTCCACATATGTCATCATAGACGAGTTTACCACTAGGTGCGCTATTGCTAATAGCTGTGCAAAACGTATCCCATGATGATGACAAGGTGCATAACAACAATACTGCTTTCATTTCATTATCCATATCCATTTTTTGAGCCTGTAATTGGGAGAATATAGCATCAAACTCATTTAGATGAGAAGCAACACTATTTTTGTCCTTCATGTGAAGGTCATATAATTTTCTCATCAGATACACTTTATTTGATGCAGTCTCTTTTTCATATGTGTTACATAACTTCTTCCAAATCTCCTCTGCACTTTCACAGTCTAATACTGTAAAGTAAACATTATTTGCTAGGTGCAAGCGAATGGTAGACCTGGTGATTTCATCTAACTCATCCCAATCATCTTCACCCATGTCATCAGGCTTCTTTCAAATCC